>OY757310.1:144636732-144987128 GCA_963583905.1 Stenurella melanura
TGAAACTTCAAAAAATCATAAGAAACATAACAACCTACATTCTTTGCTAAGGTTATGCTTCACGTCACATTTCGTTTGCTTTGATTCTAGTTTTGTGTCTTGTGTGGGGTAAAATAATAAATATAAAATATATTTAGGTCAGATTCCGGTCCTTGAAATTTTAATAAAATATGCAACGGGTAGAAAATCATCCAGCAGGACAGATATATTTTACCGTGCATTTATTGCGAGAGTTTGTTGGACAAAACCATATGAAGACAACACTAGGTGGAACGTCATTCGAATGGACATAACCAATTGTTAGTTGGATAATTAATTTCAGTTAGGACTTAGGGTTAGATGAACTGTCAACTAATCAAAATGTAAACAAGTAGTACAAATAGGACATACGTGGTTGGAATTAATGGCTTTACCTTAACTCTATTTTAGGGCGTAACAATATACCTAAACTTATTGGGTGTACGTCGCGTCGCCTTAATACGTTTACGTATAACCGTTGTTTTAAGTGTTTATTAGGTAGATACCGTTAAGGAGTGCATACTGTACGTTACAATCCTTTGATCGAATTTTCTCAAAAACCGTTAGTTTTACGAAAAAAATCAATACGCTGTTTTTTGTAGGCAATTTTCTAAGCTACAAATTTCATAACTACTAGTTTTTCGATAAAAGCGACCGTTAACGAGATTTTCGCGAAAATCCGTTGTTTGTGACCTTTGACCTCGAGTCACATTTTCAGCGGTACCTACGCATATCGATGGGGACTATTGGGATATTGTTTAGAACGATAAAAGTAAGGTTCGTACGAAAATCTGGCTTTCCGGGATTTTTTCCGATTTTTTTCTTTTGTCTTTATTCCCCGAATTATACGTGGATGTGGTACTGTTGACTTAGATAAATTAAAGTAACCGACCATTTATCCCGAGTTTAATAGAACTGTGAATTTTATCCCAGTGACCCCCTGTAGAACTGAAATATAACAAGTTTGAGCAAATCTCAATTAAATGGGGTTAATCCATTCAATGAATGAGAATTCCGAGACATTTTTGCTTTTACGGCTTCATTCAGATGCTCCATAGAACAGTGTAAGAAGCGATTTAATAATAACTGCTAATTATATCCTATAGACGGACATTGATGATCAACTAAACATGCTAAGAAGTTTTAAAATGAACACATTTGTAGTCGGCCACACTCCACTGAAACTTCTACTCGGTTTCTAATTAAAAATGTATGTATGAATTCACCATTCGGAATGAACTTAAACCTTTATTTAAATTTCCTACGCAAATAGCGAGAAACTATTTGGTCAATAAATAACCCTTGTATTTTGATACATTATTATGTGGTGGAATAAATTGGAACAGAATAGAATAATTTTGTGAGAACCGAAAAAGGTTTGAACGTGACCCCTGCCATTTTACAATTTATTACGTGTAACAGATATAAATCAATACAAAGAGTTTCTTACAATGAAATAAAACAATTTAGATATACCAATATTCAGTTAAGGATAAAGTATATTTTACACGTGAGTGAAATCAAAATCTGTGTACAACTTTTATCCATATTCTACTTTATTACTTAACAGAATCATTCAACCTTTCAATAGTTCACATATTTGGAGGCATATTGTAAATATTAAGCAGGTAAATATGGAAATATGTTTTTGTAATTATTGCACAGGAATGACAAGTGTACATTTGTAATTTTTTATACATCTAAAATTATTCATTTTTGAAGTAACTAAAGGAGTTTCTATGTTCATTGTAATTATTTATCAAACGTGTAGTTGATAGAAACCAATTAAGAAACCAACGCAATTTTTAATTTTTATCTACTTCTTCATTAAACGATCAGATAGGGGCAAAAGGGAAATCCGTTTATTCAAAATATCTCCAACAATTTCTAGTACAGGCAAATTAGCCATTTAGGGTAACAAAAATTAATAAAAGGATCATCTCTGGGATTTAAGTAGGTAATAACCTGGAGAATGAGATGATGTATTCTTTGGGCTTCCAAGTTTCGGGAAAATTAAAAAAAATTGGAAAAACTCTTTGATTTTCGGTTTCTTTACTCTAGCGGCCAAAATAATGAAAATAGAGAAAAAAATTCCCAACAAAAGTTGTAGCTCGTCTCTTTCTCTACAAAAAAGTTCTGCGCGAAAATGAGAATTCTCCGGGAGTTTCGTACGACCGGGCTTATCTATCGATAATTCTTACTATTTAGAGTCCCTAAAAAAATTTAAATAACGTGAAATGCAGAGAAAAGTCTCAGCTTTAATGTGGAACTATCACAAAATTCATAAAATATTTTATCATAGAGAAACAGTGTCAGAAGATGGCTTAGTAAACTTTGTACAGTTGATTCACAGTTTTATTAATATCTTTACCGGGAGTCGTTAGAATGATAATTCATTTTGCTTGTATATTCTTATATAATGATATATTAATCCAATTAATGTTCCATTGCAATTACTTTTGTTGGAAAAATATGCCTTGCGATCAAAGTAGAGTGTATATTTCTCATCGATCAATCACCTCCAAATTTTTGAGTTCAATTCGCCATATCTTAATTAATAATAATAGCACAGTCTTAATTTTTGGATTATAAGTACAATAAAACATATTATTTCGAATGACTTTGAAGTTTTTTCAAATGCGTGCAGTACTTTTTGAATTTGTCTACATTATTCATACACGTTCTGGAAATGCACAATTAAACAGTAAAACATATACAACTTATTTGTTTTCTAACATTATTCAATGAAGTTTTCACAAAATATAGGTTAAAGTGAGTGGGATCGAATCCATATAGTAAAAAGCACCCATTGTAACGGGAGAAATAGGCAGGATGCATAAAACTCAAAAATATAAATAAATCAACTGATAGAGTTTCCAAAGCCATCTTCTAACACTTTTTTCTCTATGATACAAATTTGTATGAATTTTGTGATTAGCTCCACATTAAAGCTCTTAATAGGCTCTTAATAGTAAGAATTACGGATCTATGTGTCCGGTCGTATGAAACTCCCAGAGAATTCTCATTTTCCGCGCATTTCGGAGCGGCTCAAAACTATAAGTGGAACACTGCATTTACCTCCTAAACGGCTTAAGTAAGGCAAACGTTTGTAAAGACCTTTTTTGTAGAGAAAGAGACGAGCTACAAATTTTGTTAAAAACTTTTTTTTGTATTTTCATTATTTTAGCCGCTAGCGTAAAAAAAAACAAAAATTAGAAAGTTTTTCCAAATTTGTTTGAATTTTCCCGAAACTTGGAAGTGCAAAGAATGCATAATTCCATTCTACAGGCTATTACCTACTTAAATCCCGGAGATGATCCTTTTAGCAATTTTCATTGCCTGTACTATTGTGATTTACTAGCTAAGAATTCAAACAGATCTTACCGTTAGTTCGAGTCCTGACGTTACATTTTCAATGAAAATGGAACGAGATTTAAAAATTGAGACTTGAGTTTATAGCCCTTTTTCATCTCTTTGAAGAAACTAAGTATTAAAAAAATTAGGACCCCTTGCGACTAATCCAGCCACAATAGTACTCATGCGTTGGACTTGCGACCACGGAGTCCCGGGTTCGAATCGTGGCTAAGGTGTGGGTGTTTAGTAGCGTTTTTACGAAGTTACCGAGACGGTAGCAGTGGGATAGACCGGTGTTGAGTGGCACATGTCTAGTAGCTGTTATCTCTCCTAGGTTCGAGTCTCAGCTGCGGCAGATAAAAATGTCGTAGGGACTAGTTGTTGTGTTGATGTCTTGAATAGCCATGGCTAAACTCCACTAGGACGTTAATATAAACAAGGCGTTAAGAAGAAAACCATAGCAAAATAATTTGCTACTTCTTAAGAATAACTACTGATATAACCACCATATTCTAACGTAATATGTGTCGATAACTAAACTTTGACGTGTCCAAGTCTTATTCATTATATTGTGTAGGGCAAAAGAAATCTGTGGTATCTGCTATGACGGGCGTCTAGAGTATGTAATAAATATTAAGAGCGTGCCTGTGTTTTGCAAAATTAGTTTTAAAGTGCAATGAGTTTTATTTCACATTATGACATACTATACAGTAGACGCAAAAGTTCTTCGATCATAGGAAAGTTGAGCGCAATTTACACTTACCTAATCCCAATATCGTAAATATCCAATGAGGTATCCAGTGTTGGAAGATCTACTTTATTCATACATAATGACGCCAAGTTTTGTAGAATCCAGTTGATTAAAATAAAATAAAATTCATGTTTTTATAATTTATATTAAACAATGAAATCACTATGTTTAGCTCATTTGCTTTTTTATCTTACCAAAACGTAACTAAGAGTTGGGTTTTAAAAAATATAATTTTTTTGCATGATAAATGAAATAATCTGGCAACACTGATGCAGCAGATACCTTGAAGGCTTGTTCTCTATTGAGCACGACAAGGACATCGAAACATCGACCGAGAGGGTTGTCACTGCCGCTGCCCATCTAGGAGACAGGCGGCGTAGGAGTTTAGTAATGCAGGAAAGGTAAAGTGGGAAGCACGTCCCTTCGCGAAATCTAATAAATTGCGAAAACTATTGGTTTTAAAAACATTATAAATATTGGTAGTATTATGGAAACATTTTATAATTTGGAAACTAAAAAAGTAATTCTCAACACAAAAATAATTCTTAAAAATGAGTAAAACAAAATAACAATATTTTAAAAGTTTTTTAAAATGTATGGAGTTAAGGAAAACATTTATTTCTTATACCTAACAAGTTTAATGTAATAAATGCTCAAATAGCCTTCCCTGCTTAGCTGAGCCATATCACAAACGATTATAAAATCCTTGGCGAACATTACCCGACATAACAGGGGTAACAGTTAAGCAGGAGTTTTCAATATTTAATTGAAGTTCCTGCAAATTGTTGGGCCTGTTTTCCTGAAAACGATGAATTTTTTATTTTAAGTAGCGCCACAAGAAAAAGTCACAAGGTGCAAGATCTGGTGACCTAGCTGGCCATAAGATATTACCATGCCCAGAAATAAGTCTATTCGGAAATGTTTCCTCCAAATACTGCAGAACGATAACTCTGTTATGGGGAGGGTACCCATCTTGTTGGACCCAAATTTCATTAAACCTAGCATCTACTAGTTCCTGAATCCTAGGAATAATTTGCTGTTGAAGCAAATCCAAATATTTTTGGCCATTTAAGATGCCATCGATATAAAATGGTCCAATAATATGTTCATCCAGATCCAAACATTTAGTTTTTGAGGATAATGAGTGCGAAGTTCGTAAAACTTATGTAAATTTTCTCGCGACCAATATCTTGTCCGAGTAGAATTGTGTTTATGAATTAATGGAAAAGTTGATTCATCGGCAATAACAACGTTTCTAAGAAAATGTTCATCCGCATTCGCCTTTCCCATTAATTGCTCACAAAATTCCATTCTTCTGATATTGTCCGTCTCAAAAATTTCATGAGTTTTCCGAACCTTGTATGATTTGTACCCATTTTTTTTTAAACCGACCTAACCGTTGATGGTGTAGAACCTACTTCAGCAGCAGTTTGGGAAGTGGTAAGTACCGGGTTGTTGGTTGCCAGTGCACAAATCATATCTCTTTCATCTCGGGCTTTATTGGGAGGAATCGATTTTTTATATTGTTTGTAATCAACACAACCATGTATTTCAAAATTGTGAATAATATTATGAATTGTGGATAATGCAGGTGAAGGTCGGCCGGGAAATGCACCATTAAATGCGTTTTCAATTTGACGCCTTGACTTTCCTTGATAGTACCACTAAACCATCTGAACTTTTTCGGCCGCTTTAAACATTTTTAAGAATTAATTTAAGGACAAGGTCGCTCTTTCAGTTCCCAAATAGTACTAGCTTGAGTACGAGTCAGATGTGATGTGAGATTGCGTCGAGTCGATTACTAGTTACGCATGCGAATGCATTTATAATATACCATTCGTTGGAAGTTGTAAATTCGCCTGGTAGATCCTATGATCGAAGAACATTTGCGTCTACTCTATATGTAGACTTATTTAAAGTAATATTACCTTTTAATTTGTGATATCTATACAAAATGTTTAGTTAATGTTCTCTCAGTCAAATATATACTGAGTATGCTTTTTCGTTTCCAAGTAAGAAAATTTAGGGGTAAAATGGCAACTTCAACCCGTTAAGCAGTCTCACGAGGGTGCGACTTTGTGGAAGTGATTTCCGCTATAAAACACTGTTACGGATTTCCACCTTTTTGGGAAACACCCTGTATGAATCCGTGGGTTCTAAATAATTTCAGCAAGAGATAAACACTACTAACACTTTATTTAACAATTTACTGACTGTACAATACTTGTTTACTTAATAGTTAACCTCACTTTTCACCGAACGTGTCACTTCTAAAATAAACTTCCTCTTCCGCGCTTGTAATCGCGCCTTATATACTCCGAAATTAGCTCTAGATTAATCCAGAATCTTCTCCAACCATAATCTAGAAAAGTCCTTGGCTCTTTCTAGAGCCTTTCCAGTCACTATCAGTAGGCATAGGCGTATCATCTCCAATTCCAAGGGGGTGTAATTCATAACACTGCCCCCTCCTTAAGCCTAGATCGTCTCGATCAGGCAACTCAGAATCATCGATGCATTTCGCCAGTCTATCCAAATGAACGATCTTCATCTTGGACTTTCTGCTTTGCTGAATCCGATAGACGACATCATTAATTCGGGTAATAACAGTATACGGTCCATCCCAAGGTGGTTGAAGTTTCGGTGACCTTCCTTTCTTCCGCTGTGGGTTGCACAGCCAAACCAGGTCTCCTGCCTTGAACCCTTCTGAACTACCCTTACGATCATATCGAGCCTTCATTCTGTCACTGGCTGGTGATGGTTCCGCTATATCGTTAGCCAACCTCTTAAAAGGAGCTCCGGCGTTGAACTGCTTCTTTTCACCCTTGCTTCCAGTCTGTGGTGCACAAATCTCGCATTTGCGACACCAAGCCTCCACATCCTGACGACTTCTTATCCAATAAAATCGTTCTCGTATTTTCTTCAGGATCTTATTAACACCGAAGTGTCCATCGGATGTTCCATTGTGCACTTCCTGAAGCACCTTCGCTACTCGACACCTGGGAATCACTAGACGCATAACCACTTGTTTTCCGTCCGGGCTTTCCCATGCTCTCCGCAATAGCCCGTTCATGACTTTCAGTGAGTCCCACTGCGCCCATAGTGCCTTCAGTCCCACTCTTTTGCCTGAAACATCCTTCCATTTTGGACGTGTTCCCCTTTCTTTGGCTCTCAATATAGGCCCAATTTCCACATCGTTTAATTGCTCTTGTCTGAGCGCTTCATCTGCCCTATCATCCGGCACTTCCACTTTGACAGTGTTGACTGCTCCCTTGACCTGCAGTTTCTCCTGGTGGTAGTACTTGCACCTTCTTCCGGATGAAATATCTGCAATTTTCTGGGGTTTCACTTTACTTCCACGTCCTGGTAGTAGTGGACTTCTCAGAATGCTTCGAAGCTGGGAAATCTTTACTTCTCTCGGGGTACCATGTTCCCTATCTGTCACAGTCTCTCTGGTACCCGCTTCCTCTGATTTTCCCCTCAGCTTCACAGCTTCTCCGGCCTTTACTTTCTCCAATCTTCTCCGTGGACATTCAAGCTGGATATGTCCTAGTTCTCCACACCTGTAACATTTCATATGCCGTCCACTTGGCCTTCCACTACTTCTATTCTGTGTCTCATCCATGTTTCCAGCATTCACATTCCTCGAGTTCCGCTGTCGACAGTCTCGTTTCTTATGCCCTGCTCTGCCACAGTTGTAACATTTAGTACTCCTGCTTGGCTTTCCTTGTCTTCCCGCAGTATCCCATTGAACCAGTAACTGACTAATCATTTTATTTACTTCCTGTATCTGGATCAAGATAGGGTTCTCTTTCTTCTTTTCTGGTTGCGATTCTTCGATACTCACAGCTTGTACTCTTGGACTCGGGGTATCCTGAAGGACAGCTTCCACCTCGAGTGCACGTACCAACGCTTCGCTGCTGTTCTGGTATCGAGATAACCTGAGGACTCGCCTGATCTCATCATCCTGTATACCATCCAGAAAAGCCTCTACTGCCAGTTGATTTTGGAATTCCTTCGATACATCCGGGTAAGCCAGGCGAGCCAGTCTCCACACGGCAGCTTCAAACTCTTGCAAACTTTCCCCAGCCCCTTGAACACATGATTTCAGCTGGGTCTGGTACACTCGGGCAAGGTGTTGATCGCCATATCGTAGATCTAGGGCAGCTTCTAAAACTTTAAAATCCCGTTGTTGGTCTACTGGGATTGTCTGGAGTATTTCCAATGCTTGGCCCCTTAATGCCACGATTAACGCCATAGCCTTTTCTTCGTCATTCCAGTTGTTTGCACTCGCTGCTGCCTCAAACTGCATCTTGTAAATGGTCCATGAACTTTGGCCGTCAAAGGAGGGAAGTTCGAACAGCTGATCTGATAAAGCAGGTCTATTTCCTCTTCTACCCGGTGCATTTTCTCTTTGACTTCATTTACTTCTTCTCGATGCCTTCTTTCTAGCTCTTCCAACACTTTTTGGAATTGTGCAAATAAGTCCTGTATTTGCTTATCGGTTGCCATACTTCTGATTGTTACAGGCATACGACTGTTGAAATCAAATAAATTTAACAAAGTTACGTCACTATCGGTAATGGGACTGTCCAGAAAAACCTCAAAACGGCACGAAAAAGTCTTATCTAGAGTCTTCGTCACTTAACCTCTAATGTCCAAATAAAATGTTCCAAAAATGTCTCAAAAAATGCACTTGACACTATTTTCCTGTTCGAAAATAACCATCGAACAACGTCCAGTAAATTAGTCCTCCGTGTTAGCACCAACTTCGAGAATACACTGCCAAACCTTCTCGAACACTTCCGAAAAATCCTCTTGTCAAAATCCCACTTCTGACACCAAAATGTTACGGATTTCCACCTTTTTGGGAAACACCCTGTATGAATCCGTGGGTTCTAAATAATTTCAACAAGAGATAAACACTAGTAACACTTTATTTAACAATTTACTGACTGTACAATACTTGTTTACTTAATAGTTAACCTCACTTTTCACCGAACGTGTCACTTCTAAAATAAACTTCCTCTTCCGCGCTTGTAATCGCGCCTTATATACTCCGAAATTAGCTCTAGATTAATCCAGAATCTTCTCCAACCATAATCTAGAAAAGTCCTTGGCTCTTTCTAGAGCCTTTCCAGTCACTATCAGTAGGCATGGACGTATCATCTCCAATTCCAAGGGGGTGTAATTCATAACAATACAATATTAGGATACAATACTAATTCCAAACACGCAAGGTCACTTTTTAATCACGTATTCTTTACAATGTTTGCAAAATAAATTAATGAGAATTTTGAAAAATGCAATATATTAAGTTGAACGACAAATTTGTCAGTTATACGAGTCCTAAATGGTAAGTTTCTAATTCATTTGTACTCTGGGAAACGAGGATTTGAAATCAGTAATTTTGTGAACAAATTTCAGTACAAAACGACATAAATGAAAGGGAAAAAATTATTTCACTCGTTTTTTATTTTAAATTCTTATACGAGGATGTGGAATGTACAAACTGTCAAGCTAGCACTAAAGTCTTAAATTTTTATACTTTTTAAGGTTCTATGGGGGACCCTTGTGCTTTCGGTACATCCGTCAGTCCGTCTGTCCGTTCGTCTGTATGTCAGACCTCTCCCGTTCTCTCATTTTTATACCTATTAAGATAGAATTGAGTGCACAGACGTAAACTCATAACTCAAAAAGGGATATGAAGAGATGATTGAAGAAAAAAATGTTCGGACCCCTCATACAGTGAAAACTGAACAAAAAAAATTCAATTCGATTCAAAAAAAGTCATCGGGTGGGGTGGTGTTGTTGGATAGATCTATTAAAATTTAACAAGAAATGCTTTCATACCTTATAATTTAACCCTTCAGACAAGATATAGTAGCATTTAAATTCGTTATCAATGTCTAATATGTAAACTGTGGATGCAAAAAATTTGGAAAAATTCCCGAGCGTAGCTTTTAGTTAGTACTTTTGATGAAAATTATGGCGGACGCTGTAGCAAAAGCACTTTCTGATAAAAACTAAAATCACTGTTTTTAAAGAACGAGCAAAGCCAAAGTGAAATAACTCTTAATACGTAAGTATATAGCATAAAGTTGAAGAGAATGTTAGTGAGTATGGCTACGTAACCTTATAATGTGGGTGGTATGCAAAACTTGGTTACGCGTCCTGTACGTACCCAGAATGAAATATAATAATAATGCTTTAATAATAATGCTTTATTTATCCAAGAGATCATACAATGATATAGGATACGTCAAATACATTTCCAGAATAAGATAAAGATATTAATACATTAAGAATTCATCTATCGAGTAGAATGCATTTTTTAACAGAAACTTTTTTAATTCTGACAAAAACTTATTTACACTAGGTATATGTTTAGGAGTTTCTTTTGTGAGTGCTAAGAAGTTTTCAAGGTGAGTTTTTACGGCCGAGTGTGTCGAGCGCTAGTCCCATATAGAGATAAACTTTAGTCAATCCACTTAATGTCGGTTATTTCTCATAGTAAAAGTGAATTATAATTGTTTTTAGTGTAATAATTTGTTAATTGTTTCTCACAGTAACGGTGAATTATAATTGTGTTTAGTGTAATAATTTGTTAGTTGCTTCTCACAGTAACAGCGAATTATAATTGTTTTTAGTTTAATAATTTGTCTTTCAATTATTGTTATAATTATTTGTGTCGGAGATTTACATTCCTTCCTACATCGATGGGGGAATACATGACACTTCCATATTGGTAAGTTTCGAATATATTTTCAGTTACAACTTTATTTGACAATTTTTAAGTTTATTAAACATTAGACACACCCGCTGAAGGGTTAGACACATACAAAACTACTAAAATTTTTTTTCTTGTCGAATCTTCGCTCACTTTACCCCAAGTCGGGAAATGGTTTGTTTGATTTTTATAATTTTTATGCGCACAATTTAGAAACTGAGCGACAGTTGCTTCTAATAAATTTTCTCACATATAAAATGGTACTATGTTTCATTTTGTTCTCATTTCTTTATACAATTTTTTTTTTGGGATTAAATAATTTTTAAATACAAATGCTATAAAATTTTGATCCTACTTGGAAACTTTCTTTAAAGTCGGTATTCTACTTCATTATCAAAATTATTTCATTCAGTAGGTGATGAATAAAATTTACAATTTATTCAAAATAATTGTTGTAAAAAATTTATTGCAATGAGAAGGTATGCATTATGCATGTTCATTCTTCTCGTAGTAAGCCTAATTAAATAAAAGTTTTTTTCCATAATGGTTCTATTAAGATAAAAGAAGATTTCCGTAAAAAAACCAATATCGTTGAATTTAATGATGAATAAATCGTATTTAATCTCGGTATGTATAGTGTATAGCTTGCAGATCAATTTTGAACAATTATCACTAAGCCGTGGCCTCCTATGATTAAAATTTAAAACTTGCATATTTTTTTTAAATCAAAATAATATCCATGTTGGATCATATGTATTTTAGCCAATAGGATTTAATATATGCAAAAACATATAGATTGATTCAATTTAATATTTGATTTTCTTGAAAATTGCATCATAATCGGAGATCAGCCATTTTAGTTCTTTACATCTTATAAGTGGAAGTTTTAGCTCATGTTGGTTATAATTCTACACTTTTTTTTCTTCCTTCTTCAATTCTTTGGGACTTCCTGCCACATGTATGTTTTCTTTTTAAGCGGTGCTCAGGGAATCTACAAAATATCACAATTAACCAGTATATTACTGGTAAATAACCTCTACGCCTGTGACTTTTACGTCAAAGGATCAGTTAAAGGTTGCTTTTTTAAATAAACAACACAAATAAGTATAAAATCTTGAAATTAAATATTTCGCCGACGTTTCGGAAATCTATTCTGTTTCCTTTTTAAAGGCTTTTTGAAAAATCTTTTTTGCTGTGTATGATAAATACACAGCTCTAAGAATTGTGTATTTATCATACACAGCAAAAAAGATTTTTCAAAAAGCCTTGAAAAAGGAAACAGAATAGATTCCTGAAACGTCGGCGAAATATTTAATTTCAAGTTTTTATACTTATTTGTGTTGTTTATTTAAAAAAAGCAACCTTTAACTGATCCTTTGACGTAAAAGTCACAGGCGTAGAGGTTATTTACCAGTAATATACTGGTTAATTGTGATATTTTGTAGATTTCCTGAGCACCGCTTAAAAAGAAAACATACATGTGGCAGGAAGTCCCAAAGAATTGAAGAAGGAAGAAAAAAATTATGATAATGCCACAAATAACATTTAGACAATATAATTTTACACCTTTGAAAATAATCCATTTACCTATTCAAGAGTTACAAGAGTGTCTTCATGGGTCACCAAGTGCACATGGTGCATGTTGGTTTAAAATATTTGCAACATACGAAACCTTTTAATATTGATTTCTACGAAAATTTTAATCTTAGTCAAATTTGACGAATTTCCATACACGAAGCAAAAAAGTATAAATAAAAACAAAGAAAAAAATAAAATCAAGATTAATTTCTATGAGAGATTTCTACTAATATATAAATTTGAAGCGTTGCGTTGTCTGTGAGATCACTTTTTACTTAATTACGTAAGCACCAGTTAATAGATTCACTTGAAATTCTGCAAGTAGGTACACATGGATTCGATTAACATATAAGCCACCAAGCATCTTGAATTTCAGCCATGTTTCTGAAGCAAACTCGCAAACTTTAGAGACAAAACTACTGCACATTGGGCGTGGCAGGATGACACAGTCAGTCAGTAATATATCTAATGTTTTTCTTCCCATTCATTCAACGAAATTATGTTTTACGCAATATGTCTTACAATTCGAATCCTATAATTACCTAATCATAAAATAAAATAACATAGTTTAATATCCACAAAATATATGCGCCGGCTCAGTGGCGCAATGCTAAGGCGTTTGGCTTGCGACCACGTAGTCCCGGGTTCGAATCCTAGTCAGGGTATAATGACATAACGCCACTAGCGGACTTCGTCCGGGAAACATCGCAAAAATTTTACGCTTTTCGACTGGGCGACAGTCCGCTTACGCGCAACATAACCCAAATCAGAATGTATAATGCCCCATTCCGAATTAAACACTCCTTACCATACCAGGCGTTGCCTATCTTTCGGCAACCTCTCTAGCCAACCTTTCCTTTACCAAAACTTCCTTCTATCACACACTTTTCACCATCATATCTCTTATTCTATACCTTCCCCCCTTTCTCTCTATGTGTTTGTCATATGTTTGTCTTTTTGTCCTTTTTGTTATTTTGTCATTTTTTGTTCTAAATTCACTTTAGACCAAGAAACTTTGTAAAATCCAAATCATTTAAAACTCAAATCTTCCTTTCCCAATCATAACTTCCTAACGGCGGGCAGACTGTTAGGGTAAATTTACCTCGAACGGGTTTTTTCATTGAGTTTTTCCCGTGCCAATAATCGAAATTTATTCATTTTTTCCCCATATCTTCTTGTTGTGTTTAATTTTTCAGTGTTTTTAAATCTATTCTTTAGGTATAAGAAAAAAATTTTAATGTTAATTTTAAGCCGCCACAGGTGGCAGGAGTTTTAATTTTTATTTAATTTTATTGAGCCGAACCGGTCGTGATCCACCCAACCGTATTAACACCATGGCGCTGCGCCACGTGGTTGTGCGGTTGATTCCGGATCTCGATCCGGGGAGGCAATGCTTTGTATTTTTAATTCCATATTAAATTTGTTATGATGATGATGATGATGGTCAGGGTATGGATGTTTAGTGGCGTTTTTAGTGTGTCACCGAGATGGTAGCAGTGAACTAGACCGCTGTTGGGTGGCACAACATGTCTAGTCGCTCTTATTCATCCTGAGTTCAAGTCTCAGCTACGCTAGATGGCAATATCGCAGGGAATGGTTGTTGTTTTGACGTTTATGTGTATGTGTCCTGGTTGAGTGGTGGAATAGCATTAGCAGAACTCCGCCAGCACGTTAATATAAATAAACGATTAAATAAATAAAAATATATTTAAAAAAAATTGCGCCTTTACGGAAATACCATTAATAACGGATACCCTTTATAAATCTCAATTGGACGAAATGGGTAAGAATTATTTTCCACTAGATTTGATAATATAATAAGTCCCTCCTAACTTTCAATTTCTCACAATTGCCTAAAAGGGTCTTATAGTCTAGGAAATACGACCCTTAAGGGGTCAGGGGTTAATTTTGAAAAAATGTCTGCCATCCAAGGTTAGGATTCTTTAGTGCCTTGTGAACTAGCTGGCTGGACAGATGTTTTATTCAATTATAATGTTATGCATTACTCCCCCTAGTGGCGGGAGGCTGATACGCTCATGAGAAATAGCCAAAATTAAGTACCAATAGTTAGGTAACTCTAGAGCCTGTAATGCACGCCATCTCTGAGATACTGGTGGTAGTAGTACGGTTTCTAGAAGTTTATGGAAAAGGGTCAAGATTTCTAGATCGCCGTGGAAGGTTCTGGACTTCTAGGTTCTAGGAGGCTCTAGAGGCGCTTTTAGAATATATAAGGCAAGACGCACGGCGGGAAAGGGAAGTAAGGTTAGAAGTCCGAGGTGATATAAAGTAAATACATAGTGGAAATATCAAGTAATAAACATTGTTAAAGGTTATTTTAGACATTAAAATTGTATTTTAGTTAAGAAAAGCATTGCTAAGTTTTCAGTAAGTTCTTAACTAAAATGTTAGTGTTTATCCCTTGTTACAAATTATCTGGAACCCACGAACTTTCCTGAAGGTGGATATACGTGACAATAAGTATTTTCTGTCAAAAAATCAAGTTTTACTCCATTTCTTGCCACTTTGATGTCAAATTGGTCAAGATTCTATCTATAGAAATATCTGCCACTACAGTACAGTACTGTACACACCAATACAATCATTTTGCGCTAGATTTGGTCCGGTAACTACTTTTTTTAAAATTCCCTGTTACCGCGCACTGATTGGAAGTTTCGTCTGCCAGCATAATTGGGGTATGTGAAGCACATGTACTTACTACCTATGGGGACAGATATCGGTAACCATTCGATAAAATGTTCCCCCTCCCTATCCGCCCACCATACCAAAAATTTTCAAAGCGAGAAAGTTTTGTACTCATATAGTCTCTTCGATTACCGACTGGCAGACGGTAAACTGTCATCGTCAAATATGCACGATATCTCCCTGACTATTATTCTAAGAGTTATGTAGCCTCGCCGTCAAAATAATATGCTCATAACTGGGCCATTTTGAAAATTGTAATAAAAACTTGACTACGAAATATATTACTCGAACCAGAAAAGCCACAGTTTGAGAAGTAACCCTTTTTATGACATAAACCATCGTTATTAAAATTGTTTCTTCTTTACGGGTTTCAGATATAATATTAAGCTCTACAGGCATGAACTCAATTTCTAATTAAGTATTCACGGTGTCGCATCGCAGGGGTTTTGTTTTAAGCTTTTGTGATGATTTCTCCACAATAAGTATTTTAAGAGCACCACTAAGAACTCCTTAACGTGTACAAGCAAAGCAGGGACAATATTTAATTAAATCGTTTAACTTACTTGAAATTAAAAATTCCGCTTAATCGTAAATTGTTAAACGTAGGTAACAGTAAAGAGATGTACTGCATTTGGATGACAGTAGTAGTCAGTTAAAAATTGTTATAGTCTGCGCTAATACGACAACGAAGAGATTATTGCATTTGAGCGGCAAATTCCTAAATTCGTAAATATCGCAGAGAAAAAATTCATATAATCGAATATCGAATGATTTAAGAAATATTCGTCTTCTCGTTCGTTCCTCTGTATGTCTCTCTATTTTTCGGTTCTACTGTCTATCCACCTGTTCGTCCATCTTATCGTCCGCCTGTTCGTCTGGCCGTCTGCTCAATGATCGATTTATGCGTGTGCGGGTTTGTCCATGCGTCTGTCTACCCGTCTGTCCTCCTGACCACCTGACCAGCCTGTCCGTCTGTAGGTTCATATGTCCTTCCTTTTCATTTGTTGTAAGCAGAAAAATTTCAATAAAAAATCAGTTGGACTAAAATCTGTAAAGTCGGGATGTTACCTTTGAGCTCAATTAGAGCTCAATTTCTATGCCATGTCATTACGGGATTGACAAATTTCTAGCGTGTTAAAATTCCAAATCCCCTACAGGTTTCCTTACAGTTTTCGCATTGTTCATTGAGTTTGTTCCTTAAGAACTGTTTAATTTTGTGTCACATGATTTCTATAATATTGAGGTGAATATGGAAGTGAGAGAACGTTGATATAGTTTTCTACTAATGATTTTTTCTACTTTTACCCAAATGCTATGAAGCACCATCTTGTTGAAATGCATTTTTTTTTCGGAATACAATATCTCCACAGTTTATAATCATAAATTCTTAAGAGCTTTTTGATTGTTTCTTAGCATTATAGCGGGTTAATAAAATTCAGATTTTTCTATTCCTCTTGCAGACATTCATTCCTAAACCGGAATGTCCCTTAAAAAAATTAAATACACTTTTTAAATAACCTTTATGAAATGGTTCTGTCTTGTCTCTTATAGTCTTGTTCACAATTTAGTAACCCTGGTGATTTTAATGAAAATGATGGAGAAAAACTATGTTTAACTAAAACAGAAAAGAACCGTTTAGCGTGGTTTATAACTAAATGCAAGTAGATTGAAATAAGTGAATTTTTGCAATGAGCCGGAATTTGATGCATTTGTAGGAAATTGTAGAAAATGAGTTATAACGGACATATGGAGCATTTCATAATGACTGTTCCAAGCGATCAGTTTTTGTGGGCTGAAATAATAACTTCAAATATTAGTGACCCAATGTAAATGCCCACAGCTGCATAGTTGCTGAGTATAATTATAATCTCGGCAATATCCCTCGAAAAGGTAAAAAATATATTTCATCATCTTTAGTTCTACTACCCAAATAAACTTTTAAATATATTTATTATTCATACCAAAAATAATCATAGAGAATTTTAATCTAAAACTAAAAACGTTGACTTTTCTCTACTTCAAACATTAAAATGCACTCTGTAGGCAAGTTTATACATCATAATTATAATTTTCAACCCTTTATCTACAGTATTCTGGGTTGAAATAGACTTCATATAATTGTTGTTTCTTGTTTTGGCGTAATATACTTATTACATACTTACTAAGAAACACGTTCACTATACAGGGTTGGGCAATAGTCCCGGAACGGCTCGATTACAGCCGAACGGGACCTCGTATCAACTTCGGGTTTTCGACACTGTATTCAGCGAAATTTTTAGAACTTCTTGACATGTATTTCAGGATCGTGACGTCATTACGTTCGGAGGTGTGACATGTCAATTTTTTTAAATGAAACACCCCGTATATTTTTCCATATTTGTATACTTTAAGGAGTCCCGAATTCAACGATGTAACGTGTGTATGGATTCTGTTATGTAATATGGTCTCAATAAGGGAAAATTAGAAATTACAATCGTAATTAACAGAGAGCAGTGGATATCCAAACAGCTGTATCCAAAAAAGACACTCTTTTTTTACCATTTTTTTTACAAAACTAAGACCCACGTAAACAAGTTTTTTTGTAGTCGTTTAATAAAAACACAAGTCATAGTTAAATTGTTCTCATTATTTTACTAGTTTATCTAAGTAAGTCGTGGTATAAACGTCACTGTGACATTACTTTTGTACTACTAATTTGTGATTCTAAAAACGTGTCTTTAAAATGGCTCAACTGAACGACACGTGTTTACGTGGGTCTTAGTTTTGTAAAAAAAAATGGTAAAAAAGGAGTGTCTTTTTTGGATACAGCTGCTCTCTGTTAATTACGATTGTAATTTCTAATTTTCCCTTATTGAGACCACATTACATAACAGAATCCATACAAACGTTACATCGTTGAATTTGGGACTCCTTAAAGTATACAAATATGGAAAAATATACGGGGTGTTTCATTTAAAAAAATTGACATGTCACACATGTCAATTAATTTCAGGCCTTTGTTCTCATTTTTAACTGAATTTACATATCGTAGGGGATCATGTAGATACTAGTTTAGCCTGCTTAGCCGTAGGGGACTAGGTTGGATGCTAGTGTTAAAATGAGAATGGCAAATCAGAATTTTACTTGCTAGCATAACCAGAAGTCAGGTTATCGAAAGAATGCAAAGATTTCATTAATATTTTTATATATATAGTTTTTCCTTTAGTTCTCATAGATAGCTTTTCTTTCCACTGTTTGCAAAATCCTATAAAGAAAATGTTTCATTACTATAAGCATACAAATAATAAATAATTCACTTTTAATCACAACACCTCTAGAAAATATAATCAATACATCTTTTAAGGATGGCGATTTTCCATCTAAGTTGAAGGTAGCCAGAATTGTATCTGTTTTTAAGAAAGGCGATCACTCAGATATAAAGAATTACCGACCAGTTTCAAATTTATCTGTGTTTTCTAAAATATTTGAAAAGCTCATGTATGAACGGATTGTAGATTACTTTAATAAATTTAAACTGTTTTCAAAAACGCAGCATGGATTCCTGAAAGGAAAATCCACTGAAACAGCCCTTGTAGAATCCATAAATTTCATTAATAAATGTATAGATGAAAAACTGTTCACCGTAGGAATCTTCTTTGACCTAACGAAAGCTTTTGATATTATTAATAAATCGGTCTTAGAACATAAATTAAAATGTTACGGGATCACTGGTCCACCTCTAAAATGGATAATTTCTTATTTACCGATAGATCACCATACGTTCAAATAACAGCCGAGTCAAAAAACGTGGCAAATTTCAAATTCACTTCCGAAATATGTCCAATAAAATATGGAGTACCTACCTCAAGGCGGAATATTATCACCACTTTTATTCCTAATTTTCTCAAACGATCTCAACAACAGTGTATCAAATGACTCTAAATCTCTCATGTGTCAGTTTGCTGATGACACCTCAACTATTATCAGTGGTAAAAACTTAGAAAACACGCAGGAAAGAGCCAATACAATTTCCAGTGAAATAACCACGTGGTGTAAGAATAACGCTCTTATGTTAAATACCCAGAAGACAGTCCTTATGATATTTAAAAATGCTCGGCTATTAGAGAAAAAACCAAGATCATTATTAGTTAAATCAGAGCAAAAGTCATTATGCAACGCACAAACAACAAAATTCTTGGGAATTAACTTAAATGATCGGTTAACATGGAGCAACCACATTCACTCCATTGCTGCTAAATTGTGTAGCGCATACTTTGCCATTGGTAATTTAAAAACCTCCCTTAACCTAGATACCATTTTGTTATTTTACAACGCATACGTCCACAGTAGACTGATGTATGGGATTGTTGTCTGGGGGTCGACGGTGGAGATAGACAGATTATTTTGGCTACAGAAGCGTATCGTCCGCTTAATCGACAATGCGGATTATCGACTACAAATCCATTTTTAAAAAATATAAGATAATGACAGTCTTTGCGCTCTACTTCTTTAAGTTACTTGTATTCACGAAGAATAATATTCTGAATTTCGAAAGAAATTCTGATGTTAGCAAAAGCTTACAAACACGGTACGGTGACCAATTGAGCATACCGTCACATAAAACAAGTATGTATGAACGCAGTCCACAATACATGGGAATAAAAGCATATAACAATTTGCCTGAACACATAAAAAATATTGCTAATCCAAACAGCTTCAAAATAGAATTAAAAAATATCTTGATAGAAAGAGTTTTGTATAGTCACAGTGACTATTTTAATATGTTTAGACATTTAGGATATATATAAGATTTTAACTTGATTTAAAAAAAACTTTTTTCCTTTTTATTTGTCTACTGTATTTCGTTAGCTCTGTTATTTTATTTCTATTAGTTTGTAAGGCCACATATGACACATCCAATGTTCCTCGGAATCTTATGGGAATAAAGATTATTATTATTATTATTATTATTATTATTATTATTATTATGTTAAACACAAATGGAGGAAGAAACGATAATTCCTTGTATTTTGATTAATTTTCCAAAAAATTTTGGGAATAACTTTTTGCAGCTCTTTCAATGCTCCGCAAAAATATTCAAGTATTCCGTAATTTTACAGGGCGATTAAAAAAATATAGCCAATCAAATGTTAAATATTATGAAAAAGAAACAGAAACAAAAGATATTTGGTTGTTGTCAAGTTTACATAGAGTATTGATAGAGATATAGCTCCCACCAAAATTTGAACATCTTATCTTCAATACAACGAACATTGTTTTAAGAAAATGTTTCTTCAGTCTCACTTTAAGAGGATGTATTTCCTCAGGGATGCATTTTTGGACTAAGGTAAGTAGAGTTATACGGACCCAAGATGAACTCAGGAATCGCAGGTTTCCGTCCAGGAACTCAATTTTGGGACACCCTGTATATATTTACATTTCTTTGTCAAAATTTAAATGCTTTTGAATGTCAGCATAGGGCTTGACACCATTCTGTGACCGTGCATGCAAAGCATTATTATTGATAACATTATATATCATATTTTTATATTTGTAGCTAATTTCCAATTTTTTGTCCATTTCTGTGACCTGCTTCATCCAGCACAAACAGAAAATTTCAATTTGGGTTATGTTATGGATAAGACACAGGTTGTGATTGTGTCTGTTGACTTCAAAGAGAAATTGATTAGTGACAATAGATCGTGTATCATACAATTATGCAACTACGTAAAATGGCTGCCGATAACATAGTGATAATCTGTGATCAGTAGTATAAGTGCCGTTCATGTGAAATGATATGAACGCTACCTCATCGCTCACCTTGATGAATGCGACCAATTTTAAATTATCTAAAGGTACTAAACAACTTCGGATCGACCCATAATAATATATACCAGGTTAAATTCATTCTGTAGGAGTGAGTGTATACGAATGGTAGTTCATGTCATATTATTAGATCCACACAAACTCGACATGTTTTTTGAGCTACCTAATTTAATTATTATTTAATTAAGTAAATAACTTTTCCGTCCCTAAGTGGAAATCAACTTCACATAAAGGAGACAAGTCGGAAATATCGGCAGAAATAAATCAATTATTTCAACAAATTCTCGTAGCTGACTGTTCCCCTGAGAAACGAATTATGTTCTGCTTAAGAAAGTCCAATTATTTTCAAGGTGACATTGAATACAAAGTGAACTTAGAAGTATCACATTTCCTTATTGGTAAGAGATGAGTAACACCGTTAAATGTATGGAAAACGAATATTAAAAATTAAGCATATGAAATATGATGTCTCTATTGTGCAAAATAAAATTTTGTAAAAAAAACTATTAAAAAAAGCTTTCACTTGAAAAGCGTACCTACTAAAAAGTAGAAAATATATTTTTTTAAATTCATACATCTTGAAACCAATAGATTTGGGGGCGGTTAATTGAGCATAGTAACTGCAATTATGTTGTACGACCATTCCCAAATGATTTGGTTTCCAGACATTTGAATTTGATAAAAAATATTTTTTACTTTTTAGTACATCTTTTAAATAAAACCTTTTTTTCAATATTTTTCTTTATTTAATTTTATCTTTTAGTCTTTACTTATTTTGCAGACAATACTCTCATTTGATGTACATGTCAAGGGACTTGTGAAGAAAAAGGTAATCCGCCGTCCTAGGGCGTTAGCCATATTGCATTTAGAATTTTATTACATATAATATTTTGTCGTATTTTACTCGTCAAACCTTTTCATTTGATATCCATATTAAGGGGGTTGTGAAGAAAAAGGTGATCTACCATGTTGGGACGTCCGCCATATTGGATTTAGAATGATATTAAATACAGTATGTCTTACTTAAGAGCGTAATAATTCTTTTGTTTCTTGTCCGAGAGCAAAGTTTGATTTCCAGTGAAGTTTTATTAGATCAAGTATACAGTATACTTTATTGCGTATGAATCATGATTAACTAGTGACTAGTAATTTTATTTCTATATGCTTTTGTTGTACATCTCACTTGTGTCGTAATAAATGTTTAATGTCTACATGTTCTTGTTATTCGCACTGATACACCTGATGTTTGCCTAGATTTTGAGATGTTATAGTACAGTGTAAATTCTGATATCATTGATAGATTTTAAGAATTCCATCGCTCGAAAGCTAAAAATTTGTTCTTGCTTCTTGGCTGGCAAGATTATATAATCACAGTTTATGACAGCCAAGTGGCGCCCTTTGAGTGTCCACACTCATGACCCACGCCCCCATGCTCTCCAACAAAAAGCTAGCTGCCGTTTGCACAGGTGAAATACTTTTTAATATTTAGGTATTAAAACTGTTACAATTATTCGATAAATTAGTAACCGTAATGTTTTTGCAGAATGGCTTTGGGAGAGGTAATGGGAGAGGTTTCTCATTTCGTGAGTCAAAAAATTTCATTTGCATCGTCGTTTTTTATCAACAAGTAGAGCGGAAAATCTGTTTTCTTAAAATACTGAAAAAACTATTGATAGTAGAGGAAAGTGAAGAGTAGGTGATTTGTGTGAAATTAAGATCCCTATATTATGAGAATTTCCAAATCAAAATCGCTCCAGCGTTACAAGAGTCATTGCAAGAAACCCTGCAATATAGTCACTTTAAGTATTGACAGCTCTGCTGTTAAAATTTTTATAAAATTTCCTTGTATAAGTATATTCTCTAGTACTTTATAAGTGTGCAAAATATGGGTGCTGTCGGTGCAATAATTTTTGCACAATCCTATTTGTTTACCCCACCTTTGACCTCCCGGGGAGCTCGTAATTTTCAACTAAAATTGATTCACAAAATATTTTTATAATATTCAAGATCTAACTAACCTTTCTGCAAAGGCTGTTGGTCTGTAACTTTTTTTGTGAGCACGAAATCCCTAGAACGGAACTTTTATACACGTATGTACCCTAACGATATCTGGATCTGGATTGTTTTTTGAACTTATCCGGTGAAGGGTTGGGGTTAAGAAGGGTAAATATGGGAAAATAAGTAAATCAAGCTGGCAAGAGTACAAAAACTTGGGATTTGTTGTATATACAAGAAGCCAAGGCCTCGAATTTTTTTTACAATAATTCCATCTCCTCCGCACCAACCACACTTCATTTTTATAGGGATTGATAACATAGAATTGAGATATTCACTTGAAACTACACGTACGTATTATAACGACACCTGGAATTAGATTATATTTCAAGATGGTTCCGTTGAAGAGTTGGTGTTAAATAGGGGTAAATATGGGAAGATAAGTAAAGCAAGCTGTTAAGGGTACAGAAACTTGGAATATGGAGTATATACTAGAAGCCTACGCCTCAGATTTTTTATAATACTTTTCAACTCCTCCTCTGCCCCCACTGCATTATTATTTTATGAAATGTGCCTGAAATATTATTAAAATTTTACGGCTAATTATTTCCACATACTAGAGTGCAAATACAGTCAAGGTGGTTTCCTTTAAAGAGACTTGGATAGAAAATCTGGATGTGGAAGTAGTGATTCCTTGGGCAGTTAAATGTAGGGGATACTTATTTAGGATTATATTATGGTACAATGTATCACAATGAGTTTAATCTAGATTTCATGTTTAACCATTTTGCATCTTTCAATTTATGTGAAATATGCTCATATTTCCTGAAGCCATAAATATGTCTTAAGCACGAGTTTTCGATTTTCTCTATTTGATTAATGTCCAGTTTTTCCAGACATGGACCATATATATAACATCACAGAAGTTGATGTGATGTGGCGCTAGCATATCAAAAAGTAATTTTAAGAAATGGTGAGGGTAAATAATAGTAAAGGTATACATATTTTAAATTAGTATAAGGATTTTTTTTAAATAGGTGTGTGTACATTTTAACACCAAGATTTTTGCAGTTTGTACACACTACATCAGTATCACCTACTTCAGTTTTTATAGTTGCTTCTACCTGAAATTTACATTTGCCAGATATAAGAATAGACGAATTTTTTGGATTTATATTTTCAAACGTTAAAATACGTTTCTCTAAATAAGAAACTGCCAGCAATTATTTGACATAACAGAATTAAAGAATATGATAAAACATTTTTATAACGGGCAGAGTTCAGTGAATTTAAAACAAACTCTGCTCTTCCACTGAACCCAGAGAGAAAATAATAATAGTAAATATACATTATTAATTTTTAGATACCATAATTTTTAAGTAAAAATAAACAGCAAGCCTAGCGTTAGAAGTTTTACTACAAATCTTTTAGAAATAGTTCCTTTTTAAATTGTGTTTTAAATTTTGTATATGGTAATACCTTGAGATTTACAAGAATGCCATTGTAAAGAGAAGAAATGAAGCCACTTTTGAAAAGGTTTTTGAAATTGCGCTGTGGCCTACATGTTATGTAGTACATTTTCCATCCACATATCGCAAGGAAAATCTCCCATCGGCATTCGCAAATTGATGTATTTTCGACACATTTCCTACCCTCACTTGTAAATATTCCTCATCAGGTGGTTCTTTAAAAAATGTTTCGATTTGGTTTCTCTCCAGTATATTTACCTTCCTTGGTTTATAATTTCTTGATTCGGGTTTCAAATATGAAGTAAGTTTACCATACTTTGAAATATCAGTACCCTTGTGCACTTTCAACGTTGATGTTAAGATGGAATACTTTATTCACACTGAAGAGGCAGCAAACCGTTTCTCCACATAGAAAAAGTAGGATAGTAGCACCTCTTCGATAGTTGCTCCTTCTCGTACGTTCCTTCTTTTCTCCAGTTGTCGAATTCCACCAATTTATTCTAGTATACACGATTCAAAGACCATCTATTCGAGACAAAATAAACTTGCCGTTTCTCAAAATCAGAATTTTTCATCTGCTCTCATACGACTTTCACGCTCCAAATTTGGCCGTGGTCGTAGATAAAACGTTGACTTACATTTGGGAAACAGACTTTCCATCCACTCGAAAAAATGTGACTCTCGGCTGCGCCTCGAGTCCACATTTTTTCTCATACATTAAAGGCTTGTAAATCCCCTTATATAATTAATAACTATTAATAAGAGATGTCATAGTTAATGAGTCTACAAGTATTTTCATTATTAGCCTCTTTAAAAGAATGGCAGAGCTGACTATCATCAAAAATGTGACTTATAGTTTTTAAGAACATTTTCAAATTAAGCTGAATACAATATATATTTGCATTAGAAAAAGAGAAAAAACTTGTAACGATGACTTTAGAATTAGAGATGAAATATACAATCATAATCTGATTTTTTTTAAATTTGGAAACATCTCTCTCAACTCTCTCTGAGGAATTAACTGACAGGAATTTCTTTCTGAGTATAATTTCTTGTACTTAAAATATTCAAATAAATCTTCTCAATATAGGAAAGTCTTGTAACGATCACGTGCCTTTTTTACAACTGAGACAGGTCGTGACATACTTGACAGAAGATGCCCCACTAGAAGTCAATTCTGTGAATCGTTATCTTTCACAAAACGATAAAAATATCTAACAGAGCATATAAAGGTGACGAGCCGAAAAGCCTCCCATCTCCCGTACTATAATTGTTTGTGTTTGTTTCAACGTGTTGCTACACTGACGGCATCATCGCTACTTTGAATTTATTGGATCCGTGCCCAAAAGTCCTGTAGTTGTTATTACGTGCAATGGAAAACAAAAATTCCTATTACTCCAATCAAAATAAATATTCAACTACGTAATAATTAGTATAGAGCTGAAAATTGGTACACCTTAAACACACCACTACAAATGAAATGTCCAAAGTCCTCACCGATCCCGTATCGGCTAAAAGGTCGAAAGTTACCAATATCACTTTTTCGCTTAGGTCATACAAAGTTTGTAGACCATGCAATTATCTACAAAAATTGTTTCAATACTTTTTCCCTACGCATCATCATTCATGAGATATCGCGATTTCAGATATTGGAAACGTCATATTTTGCTTAATATGCACACATTTCTACACCACCTACGAGGTAGTGTACTTGGCGCATTTTTTAACGTGGTTTCCCCAGTAGGCATAATCCGCGATCGATTATGATTAAGCAAGTCTGATCAGATAGTTTGCTCTTGATTAAAAAATGGTACTGTTGGTAATTATTAAAGAGGGACGGATTATTGTTGAATTCTAAAAATCGTCGTATTTTACTTCAACAGTCATGTCTTCTTTTTCGCTTTCTTCTTCTTCTTCGCCTTCTTCTTCTTCTTCCTCTCATTGCTGGATTTCTATAAATTGTTGTAAGAAAAAGATGGATGAGTTATCTCCTCATTGACATCATAAGTATTCTCATCTGTTTGTATCTGGTTCCACATTGGAGCAAGAATGGCCTTGGCAATTGGTACATACTGGTGAACAAACTAATACGACTTTTGTACAGCCACAGATATTACTACTACCATTCTTGCAATTACAAAAAATAGTATTAAGAAGTTTTTCTAGAGCAGGCGGGAGAGGAGTTTGAATTGGCACCAAATTATTTTCTGTTAATTTCCATCCCCAGTCTTCTGGCTCCAGTTGTATGCCCAGCCATACTTGAGTTTGATAGTAGACACGATATAAATGTTGATAGGCAGCAGCAGATGTTGAAGGATGATAGGATAACTGTACTCTTTTATTGCTCCTTGTATTCTTTACAAAACTTAAATATCTATACTACCTATACTTGTCTATAGAATCAATTGTTTTTGGAACTCCAGAGTTAGGGAACATATTCAGAATCGTATAATTTGTATGTATTTTAGTATGTGAGTATACAAACCAATATTTCTATATTTTTACTTATATTGAACGTCCTATTATGTATATAGGTCGCGTATAAGTGCTTATTAGCATTTTCAATGTTGGAAATTGCGATATATTATGAATGATGATTAGTAATATAGCTATAGGCGTTCTGGCTTAAAATCTCATGTTATTTCTTATCGAGGTTCAATCTGCTCATTTTTGACCGATTTCACCCCCCCCACACTTCTTGGCTCCGCCCCTCGGGAAGCTCCTATTGGTCGAGGGAGAGCAATGGCGGATGGAATATCGATTTCAGCATGGTGGCTCAGCGAATTAGAATGCAGCACGGATCCTATTGGCTGCGGTGTCTGGACCTTTTCTATTGGTC
The DNA here is from genome assembly GCA_963583905.1 of Stenurella melanura. Taxonomy (NCBI): domain Eukaryota; kingdom Metazoa; phylum Arthropoda; class Insecta; order Coleoptera; family Cerambycidae; genus Stenurella; species Stenurella melanura. The sequence goes on from OY757310.1 coordinate 144,663,972, forward strand.
GCGGGACGGCAATAGCAGACGGTATATCGAATTTCAGCATGGTGAGGTCTAGCAAATCAGATGGTGACCTGCTTAATCCTCTGTTCTACCACCTTTGCACAGAGTAGATGAGGCATGTTGTCATGACTAGAGTCTGTGAGCTAATAGCTTCGCGATAATTTCTTTATACCTTCATATGGTTTAATGACCACCTCATGACGTAAGTAAGTACAGCTTTCAAACAGGGTCTGTAGGATACCTGTGTAACTTAAAGATAATTGTAGTAAGACGAGTGTAATTGGGGTAAGGTGATAAAATGCAGATAATTACAAGTAAGAATGTGGGTGGTGGGAGATCTTCCCTTGGTTAATATCATAGTTCTCTTATACACTAAGCCTTATATATATCATTCTCTTAATCTTAAAGTCTTAGCTGCCCACTTTTAGAATGTAGTAAACATTAACTCGGTTCACATATACATCCTGTATGAAAATATCCTAATTTAATTTCTAAATAATAATAAACATATTCATAATAAAAATATTTTCCGAGGTATGACGTATTAAATCTTATATCTAAAAATAGATTTTCTCTTAACATTTAACCTGGCGTACTAGCATAAACATTAATTTAAAGCCCCGTGCTTATAGAATCAGGAAACGTATATATTTTAACTTAAAGTACAGACAGAAAATTAATCACCTATATCCTTATGATGCTGTCTTTCCTATGAACACCTTTTCTCTCCCACTCTCTCTAAAAACAACACATTTCTATACTCTGATACCCTAGACCACCATATGATTTGCTATACCACCATTTTGCTATCAGGCACGTCACCCACTATTCTGCATTCTGATTTGTCATCTATCATTTGACTCGCCAAGTCTCCATTTGCTACCCTCAACCAATAGACCTCTCTATCTAATACACCATCAGCCATTACCGTTCGCAACCAATAGGGAGAGTCTAAAGTAGGTCACCATCTGATTTGCTAGACCTCACCATGCTGAAATCCGATATACCGTCCGCCATTGCCGTCCCTCGACCAATAGAAAGAGTCCAGACACCGCAACCAATAGGATCCATGCTGCATTCTAATTCGCTGAGCCACCATGCTAAAATCGATATTCCATCCGCCATTGCTCTCCCTCCACCAATAGGAGCTTCCCAAGGGGCGGAGCCAAAAAGCGGTGGGGGGTAAAATTGGTCAAAAATGAGCAGAATGAACCTCCATAAGAAATAACATGGGATTTTGAGCCAGAACGCCTATAGCTATACTACTATGAGTCGCAGAAAAAAAGTATTGAAACAGATTTTGTAAATAATTGTATGATAGTATACAAACTTTGTATGACCTTTTTTCACGATAACACTTATCGATTACAAGAAATACGCGAAAAACTGATATCTGTAACTTTTGACCTTGAATAAAATTTTTAGCCGACATGGGATCGGTGGGGACTTGACATTTCATTTGTAATAGTGTATTTAAGGTCTGTACCAATTTTTAGCTTTATGCGAATGATTACGAAGTGTCATTTTTTTTACGTCCAATTTGCTTGGGGTATACTAAATATACTAGATTTACTAAATAGTATAATGTTTATCAGTGGCACATTTAGTTACAATTGTAGAAATAGTTATTTACATCAAATGATCCGAATAGCAAAAAAAAATCCACATTCACAAGCTTTTATTCAACTCCATATATTTTGTCATTCAATCCATTTAGAATCGTTTCCACTTGATCCATCGCCTTGAAATTTTGCATGTATATGCAGTACTGATGATAATTAGAATAACGATACAGTATTTTTAGGATAAAATCTATAGAAAATTAAAGTCAAAAGAGAAAAATGGTCATGTGTGTATCATCGGCGACTCCGGCAAATATTGAAAAATCAAATGATACTATTGATACTTTTTCTATTAGTGTATTTGATATCATGCATTTTCTTTAATTTATCTATCTCTCTTTTATTTTTCATATTCTCAAAATTACAATTATGTTCAAATTGTATTTATCTACCTATCTAAAATTAAATGGAATATGAACTAATATTTCATCCAGATAGGGATAATCTCTTGTGAAATTCATTCGCATCTATTCATGTCAAGCTGGTAGTCTGATTGGCTAGACTTATAATTTAGAGTTTCCTCTCTATCAAACGGTATGGTTAAATTTTTTATACCTTGTAATTCAGATTTAGATCATTTATATCAGTCCCCCAAACCGCCTTCACAATAACGCTGCCACTTAGTTTCGGTAAACCGACAGTTTAAGTATCCTTATATAAATAGATTTTCGTGGAGAAAGTCAAATCTTTTTTTACCTAAGGTTCAGGTTGCGTGTACGCTACCTCAGTCCATTATCTTTAATTTCTAAAAAAGGACATCACAACATTTATCTGATTTACTTTACCGTCTAGTTCTTAATATTGAAAAATTTATTATATTGTGTTTCTTTTCTGGTCACAAAATTATATACCCTGTTGACATTTCCCAGGAAGTCGTTAGCCAGCGACATCAAACCGCAGTATTTTATTTACTAAACTTTTCTGAACTAGATATCTGCATAAATACTTCTAAAGCACTAACTCAATTACAATTTAGATTTCGTTATATAGTTCAACCGCAGATTAGGTTGTTAATACTGAAGTCAACACTTAGACTGACCGTAATTTGAAAAGTTCAGTTGAACTAAATATGTTTTATCAGAGCTATTCACTTGAGCAACACAACAAAAAAGTTTTGTAACCGGTGCTTTGATGAATGACCAGCTAACACGAAAAAGTAAAGTAGAAAACAGTTCCATAACATTTGCATATAGGCCTAAATAATCAATACGTGTAGCCACGAATACGTTGGTAAAAATACCAGCCCTTATGCTTACAACCTGAATTTACAGAACCCTTTCGTGGTCTTATATATAGTGTAAATAACGTGTAATATATGGTCCGCTTATGTATATTATTGAGGTGAAAGTACACATTAAAATAGTGTTAGAGACTCGGAAAATTAATTATTTGGGGGGTGTTCACGAAACCAGCAAAGAGCGTTTACTTTGATAGTCGTCGAGAAATCTGTTAAATTAGTTCACATAAGATGAAAGAACATCATTGAAAAAACCAAAAGTGCACTTCTCGCGGGTTGTTTATCCAATAATAGTCGAGTGCAATTAGACATAAAAAGTAAAAAATCGTGGAACCCAGTTATACTGAATCGATGTTCTTGATTTTTTTTGCATTGAGATTCTAATACTGAGAAAAAAGTTTACCTTTTAAAAATCGACGCTTTTCACTTAAGGGTGGTTCCCACCCCCTCTAGACGGGTGGGCAAGAAAGGAAAATGGTACCTACCGAATGTGATGTAGAATATGGTATAGTGAAATTGGCGAAAAATATATTTTTCTTTTTCGAATTTGATTCCTCCTATATGTGGAAAAGTGGCTACACGTAGGGTCAATTTACTGTGAGAAAACTGAGCCTCATACGATTACGTCTTAAGGTGTCCCAGGCTCTTCAAATTTATGACTCTTTCTAAATAAGTGAAACTATTAAAACTTATGATTTATGCAGCTCTTCGCTTGTTTTAATATAAAACAACCCAGAACTCATCACGTGGAGGTGGCTGCATGGCCAAATCCTCCGATATGTTACCCTTCGATATAGACAAACTCATACAAATATTTTTGGTCTATGCTTAACATTTGTAAGTCAATTTCGGGAAGTTCTGTGGTAATCTTTTGAAACTCTGTGACTGGTATAAATTCGCAAGATTGTAATGCTCTTCCGATTTTGCCAAAAACCCAGAAGGGCCAGTAGTCTCCCAATCTAAATGTTTTATTAATGACGCGTGTAACATACAAATGAACCACTTTAGTGGCCTTCCAATATGCATTTCTAGCTTTCTATTTACACCATTATGGATTCCCGTGTTGACAAAGGTCCCATCACATCCAATAGCCACTAAGTTCATCAAATCCATTTGTTGCTGCAGAAATTATATCAAATTTTCGGAAATTGCCTCTGCTGTGCCACATAGAACAGTGATATGTCCAAAATATTTAGATCCGGGTTCTGAAACAATAACAATATGTTCTTCGCTAATTGTGCTTCTGTGATTTTTATTACCAATTTAATGCTGAACGAGGGTATTATCTTTTCTTCCATCGAAATAAATGGTTTGTAAAAAATCCTTGCCTTGCTTGGTTCTTAAAATGTTTCGTCTTCTTTTTCTCTCTCTCTTCATATCTTACTTCTATCAATTATTTTACAAGTTTCTTCTTTGGATACCAGTCCAATAGTTTTTAATATAGCAGACGCAATAATAGCAGCGGATCTATCAGAAACACCTGTGCGATCGCACGATTGTGCGAGACTTGGTAAGTTAATACGCATTTGTTTAGATCGTTGGCGTTGTAACTTTTGGCTAGCCTCTTGCTTTGCATTAGAACTGACATCAATATCATCTGTCTCTTCACCATCTGACAGTTCCATATTAAGCACATTGGAAGTAGAAATTGAAGGCAGCGATCTTGTTTCCAACACTCTTCGATGTAAGGATCGCTGAATGTTTCGCGTAGCTACTAGATCAATTGTGCCAATAAACATTTTTCTCTCAGTTCTCTGGTCTACTAGACATTCTCTTTCTCTAATTGGCACTTTGCTTTTACACTTACACAATGAAAAGTTCGCGCACTTACAGGACGAAATATCGAAAAGTTTTATTTCTGTAATTTCTCTAAATTTTTTCACTTTTTCACTCCACCCTAATATAGAATTATGTTGTAAGAGAAGAAGATAGTTTACAATTGTTCACGAAAGTTTATATTTTCCAAGTTATCATGATTTGAAGATTACGAATTTAGCTTTAAAACATTGGTACCTTGAATATGTTGTTCGTAAATAACTCGAAAGTCTTACATTCATGGAAACAGTGGTATGGTACAAAAAATAAGACTATGAAATTATAAATATTTTATTTTTTGTTTATTTCCGAGCGATGAATAGTCTTAAAAATATGATAGTTTAAAAATGGCGCTTGAACGTTTATCTGTCGAGATATAATGTTTAAACCTCAAATTTGTCAAAAACAATCAGTATGATGTTAAAACTATATATAATAAATTAAAGAACTTGAAGTACTTTTTGATAGGATTTATTTCTATCCGTACAGCAATAACGATGTAATGTCCAAAACAATGAGTGCTTTGCAATTTTTTTAAATAAGAAATGTAAGATTTTCCTGCTGTTATTAGCCATAGAATGGAAATTCAAAATATCTGTACAAGTTCTTATTAATATACAGGGTGTATCACCGGAAATTGAATCGATCGATATAGAGAAAAGTACGTATCAGAAATTTTTGAAAATTTAGAGAGTTACTAATGTCGGTGTAGCCAATTCAACTAAAATAATTAGAAGCATGGGGTACTTCCGGTTATACCGGAAGTCGATACCAACTTGCTTATTTTAAATAGAATACCCTATATATTTTCGACTTTTCGAGATGACAATAAAATCGTGAGTTCAAGCACGTAGCACACCCTATATCTAAACCCAGTAGTTTCGAAGATATTTGACATTTTATAAAAAATTTGACAGGTGCAACGGTTTGCAAGAACCGTTATAACTTTTTCTGTGTAGGACATCCTCATTTGCTCTTTGGCACAGAGAAAGAGAACAAGGAGAACTACGTTCTACAACTGAAATAAATTCAATAATATCATAAGAAATGTTCCGTTTTTCGCATTACATTTTGTCAACTTCAAACCGCGAAAACTTGTTTAGGTCAAATGGAACGCCCTGTATTTTTTTACGTTAAGTTGTGTAAAATTGAATTCCCTTTTTTCTGATATTGCATCGAGGGTTTAAAGTTTTCAACTTTTTGAAATATTTGCGATGTTATTAGAAATTCATGAATTGTTATAATCATTTCATAAAAATAGCCATGATTAGAAACAATCAGTCATTATCTTATGTCAAAAAATGCCAGCACGTTTAAATTACACCCACGAAGACTTTTTCTGTTTATTATTTATGGAGAATGTGATAAGGTAATATCAAGAACTTGCAGCGGTCAACGTAGGGCGCTGGTTCTCCTTTTCAGGCTCAGATTCTTCAAGCATCATAGGCCGCACTCTTGACTTTGGAGTATTCCTATAGATGGCTTCTACATCTAGTGCACGCACCAAGGCTTCACTACTACTGTTATATCGGAATAGCCTGAGGACTCACCAGTCCTTCCACCGGAGCTTCAAATTCTTGCAGACTCTCTCCAGCTTTCTGAACGCGCAATTTCAGCTGGGTCTGATATACTTGAGCAAGGTGTTGATCACCGTTATCGTAGATCTAAAGCAGCTTCCAAAACTCTAAAGTTCTGTTGTTGGTCTACCGGAATTGTCTGGAGGAACTCCAATGCTTGGCCTCTTAAAGACACGACTAACGCCTTAGCCTTCTCTTCGTCATTCCAGTTGTTTGCACTCGCTGCTGCCTCAAACTGTGTCTTGTAAGTCATCCAGGAACTTTGACCATCAAAGGAGGGAAGTTTTAATCGCTGGCCTGATGCTGGTTTCCCCTTTCCCTCAACTGTTGTTTAAGTTGGTCTATTTCTCCCTCTACCTGTTGCATTTTCTCTTTGACTTCATTTACTTCTCCTTTGACTTCGTTTACTTCTTCCTCGACCTTGTCCATTTTAACTTCGATCTTATTTTTGAGCTCTTCAGTGGCTGAAATAAAGGCATTCTGTTGCATCTCTATTGCTTTCCTTAATTCATCATTGTCCTTTCAACGTCGTTTCTCCTCTTCTTTTTTTTCCTCTTGACGTCGTTGTTCTTTTTCTTCTCGTTTTCTTTCCCGTTCTTCTTTTTCTTCCTAACGTTTCTTTTCTTGATCCATCATCATCTTTTGCATTTGGGCGAATAAGTCCTGTATTTGTTTTTCATAGGATTTAATTACTATCATTATAATGTAATAAAATGTTGCAAACATGTCTCAAAAAAAAAACACTTAACACTATTTTTCTGTTCGGAAATAATCCTCGAACAATATCCAGTAAATTAGTCCTTCCTATGATAGCACTAACTCCGAGAATACTGTGCCAGTCTTCTCAACACTTCCGTAAAATCCTCTTGTTAAAATCCCACTTCTGACACCAGCTGTTACGTGTTTTCACCCTTTTAGGAAACACCCTGTATGAATCCGTGGGTTCTGAATAATTTCAACAAGAGATAAACCACTAACACTTTATTTAATAATTTACTGATTACACAAACTAACTTTTACAATGTTTATATTTACACTTAGAATTTATAACCTCACTTTCGCTATTAACTTCGCTTTTTTAAAACTTCTTTATGCGCCGGCAATCGCGCCTTATGTACTCTGAAATTGCCTCTAGATCCATCCAGAACGCAATCAAGAATCTTCTCTCATCACATTCTAGAAAACTCTATCTCTTTCTACAAGTTTCCAGTCATTCACTATTAGGCATAGGCGTATCAATCTCCAGTTTCAAGGGGGTGTAATCCATAACTCTGCCTTAAACCAATTCAGACAAAACGTGCGCAGAAAAACAGTTACAGACCGACAGACAGAAATTTTTTTCGCTCAAATTTAAAGTCTCGACGTTTCAAGACCTTTACTTACTTTAAGCGCAATAATAAAAATATAGCAGTTATGAATCACTTTGTATAGAAGATGAAATTAGAAAATAGGAAAAGTAAAGATTTACATTTCGTCTATCATGTGAAGAAAATTAAATAAGAACTGGATTATAAATTTCAGCACAAATGTATTTCGCTGGCATCGCTGGTTTCCGAAATCGATTGAGTGTGTGTATTTATTAGCAAATATTTCTTCTTGACTGCTAAATAACATCATCGACATCAACGTTTACATTTACGTCATTAAGTGTAAACTGACACGACAGCTGTTGAAAACTCGCTAACTATGGATTTTGCAAGTTGCTTATTATTCAGATACCTTTCATAACTACCAAATTTCTCTCATAATAACAGCTGATAAACTTTGAGGCTTTGAAAAGGTTTATTCTAAAAATAATAGTCAGTCTCAGCTCTAGGTAAATTTCTAAAGAATTTGTAGAAGAATGGCTAATTTGAATCCATTGCTTTCATTAATATACAAGGTGATCTTATCCGAAAAAGTAAGAAGATAGGTATGATAACAACATAGTATATCTTTCCTGAATAATACTAATTTCTACTTAACTTAAAGGGCTACTCTGCTACTTTTTTTGTATTTGTCACCATTAATGTACTTTCTGATTCCAACTTATGTTTAACAGACATTGTTGTTGACACTATACCAGGTATTGGCACTTTCTGACTTTAAATAGAATTTATAAGATTTGTGTCATTATTTAATAGGATATTTGGAACCAATTTAGTTTTAGATGCTCTTACTGAATGCTTTAGATTATTTTATCTTTTTATGTAAGCAACTCTGTGTCTGACAGAAGTAATGTTCCCTTACATTCTAGAGAAGTTAGCAAGGTTAGTGTCGTATACAGATGCTGTTAATATACTGCTGAATTGATATGAATTAAAACTAATTAGTTCTATTTTGTCAGGCATCATCACAAGATCTAATATTTTATTATAATAATTTAATTTATTCACTGTCAAAAACCATATTCGTCAAGTGCACGCTAAGCAGTCACTGGCATCCTGTAAAATTGGTAACAAACTATACTCTTATATTCACCATAATTAAACAGAAAATTCGAATTCAAAATTTAATATAAGTTTTTTATTTTATTTAGTTATGTAGATGTATTATAGTAGGTAAATCATAAACAGACAACCATTTTTATTAATAATCGTAGGAAAAAAGTTTCTAGTTATCTGTTACAGAGAAATATTAGGGGAAAGACGGTAAAAGACGACTGTGCGGTGCGATATAATAGGTTGAACTAAATATATATAGATGAATGAAAATATAACACAGTGTGATTATCGAGTATCAAAGAACAATTCGCGGTAATATATCAATTTTGTCTCAGAATTTTCTTAATTTATTTATAATGAGATTACTAGTAGTCCAATAATTGTAAATATTTCCATACTTAACAAAAAAGAGTTATCTGAGATTTTCCTTCAGTAACTGTGAGTGGAGGGATTATACATCACAAAACTACAAAAATCAGTTGTGGTGGTACCGCGCAACCCTCACAAAGAACCACCCCTTCGGTGGAAAAAGCCATATTTTACTGATAACTCGTTGACCGTTAAAGAAACAAAAAAATTACTCTTCATAAAAAAGAAAGCTTGACTAATTGCCTAAAAAAGTCCTCTTGTAATTTTCTTGTATATGCCATGGTTTTCGAAAAAATCGATATTTAAAAAAGTTGCAAAATTTTTATTTTTAATGCGCACGAATTTTCGTTTATTTTAATTCTTTTTTTGGGCTCAGTCTATAGAAAAAATCAAATTGCTCGAAAACCAAACATGCTAGAAAGAAAAATCAAAATGGGTTTTAAAGGAGATATAAAATACTCTTTAGTGTTTCCATTTTTGATGGATATTGATATCTATTAGTATATAAAAATAAAAATAAAATATTGTTACCTCTTGATTTTTGCACTTTTAACTATTCACAGGCCCATAAAAAATAACTGACTTTAATATAAGTTATAAACTCATTATATTTTAGTTCAAGGTAGTACTTCTATTCAGAAAAAGTTTTAAATAAAAATATTCACATTTACAAATATACCAGCATGTTGAAGTTAGCCAAATTTTGAATAAATTTTTTATTGTTTCCTAAAAATAAAAAAAGATCCAAACTTTAACATGCTGCTAAATTTGTAAATTTGAATATTTACATTCCTTACTTTTTCTGCATTGAAGTGCTACCTTGAACTAAAAGATAATGCATTTATAACTTATATTATAGTCAATTGTTTTTTATGAGCCTGTGAAAAGTTAGATGCACAAAAAACAAGAGATAACCATATTATATTGTTATTTTTATATACTAATGAATATCAATAGCCCTCAAAATTGTCAACAGAAGAGAGTATTTTATATTCCCTTTAAAACCCACTTTGATTTTACTTCCTAGCTTGTTTGGTTTTCGAGCAATTCAATTTTTCCTATAGGCCACGTGCTAAAAATTCGCGCGGATTAAAAATACAAATTTTGCAATTTTTGTCAATATCGATTTTCTCGAAAACCATGGCATATACAAGAATAATATTTTATTAACCAGCTGATTCATTTGGTTTTATTTAAATACAGTCGTCCAGATACCAAATAGTTTTGAATGGTTTTGATATGTTTTTCGCTTTTTAGCTCTATCGTGTTTGTACAATCAGAGTAGATTCTGTAAAAGTTTTGAAAAAGGATCTAAATCATTCTGTATAATACAATGAAACATATTACAAGAAAATAATGAAATAAAATAAATATTTTATATTTATCATTCTTCTGTATTTTATACCGTAACACCAAGAACATTTTTAAATTATAATAAAATTGCTGGTTTCACAGACACTACATTTACATTTTTTTAAAATAATTAGCAACAAAATATAACCAGTTGCAACGACAGCTTGACTATTCTGCAGTGTTGCTGAAATTTTAGATCCCATATCAAGATACATATAGAGAGAGTAGTGCAAGACATAAATACATTCTAACCCAACATTATTCTAGCCCTAGAGAATTGTGTGCAAATAACATGTTGCGAATATTCTACAATTGTGAACTTCAAATTACCGCAAATAGTCACGGTTTAAAATAACCGCAGCGAACGAGGGGATTCTGAACGTAACAAGGTTCTCCTAGGTAAAATAAGTAAGACAATGATGTATTCATATTTCTATAAAATATTGACATCTATTATTTTTAAAAATTTTTCACTTTTTTTCCGAATAAATTCGCACAAATAAAAAGGCGCAATTTATAGTCCGAGAGCGGCTTTTTTGGAAACTCATCCTTATATAAATTGTGTGTGAGAGAATGAAGTCCATCGAGCATAAATAATGATAAAATAAACTTCTGGCATATGTCAGCTCGTCAGTTTGATCATAGTTCAACATGCATTTTTTTTACGTTTTAAAAAACAGAAAGACTTTAAAATTTTGAGATAAATTATACGATAAAAATCTGAATGTCTTCTTTTGAACCATAAATATTATCAATCTAAAAAAAAATTTCAATGATCATGAAGACGAATCTAGTACCGCGCGTCTGAAGGACACGACAAGAATTTATAACTTATAGGGCGCCAGCCGTGCCATCGCAATGGTGCATGGCTACATTCACTCTCAAGGGGGATTCGAATAATTCTTAAGGCTCCTCAGGGCGAAAATGAAGAAGATTATACTCACTGTGATTGCTACACTCTGCCTTCCGTCATATCTTGTTGTCTAGCGCTTCTGATCAGATCGTATAAACCAACACTTGTGAAACCTGAGATTATTAAGACCGTGGACAGACTCTGTGAGTTATCGAATTTCTGTACAAACTTTACGTTATCGGACCCGTGAAAAACAGTTATCCTATTCACGCCACAGAATCGCACATGGGTCATCAATCTTAGATCTAGTGGATCACCACTCGTGACAAGACGTTACGTTCCGAGGAATCGTATCTCATACAGCGGCGAGATTATTGTAACAATCGACAGCACTAAAAGATTCAGACTTCCAGTCAGATATGTTACTAAAATGTATTTCGACCTTTTGAAAAATTATTCACTTCTTACAATGCACTGAAAATTTCGATTCGTTTTGATTTGGTTCTAATCTTTATTGACGAGTGGATCATTCGCTAGGATGCTTCAAGAAGCTATATATACGAGTTCAATGACTTTCCAGCTTGTAAAAACTCACTAACGACACTGAACCCAAATATACCTTTTTGGCGTCGAGTCGCATTCGAACGACCCCTATGGTGATGCAAGCCTAGACTTTTTTAGGGTATTTTGGGACCGGCAGAATCGGTTCCTCTGCTTGGAATTTTGAAATAATTCTTTATAGATGCTATAGTGGTTCGGTTTCGGAGTATTCACTTTCAGAAATGAAAAATCTGTTTAACGGATTTCATTGGAAAAAGCGCCCCGTGGACTTTTGATTAAAATTTGACTTTTGAAATGGCTACTCGTTACATCGTGATTGTGATTTCCGTCCTTCGTAATATACTTTAGGGTATCTTCGAATTTTATCGATGCGATATTTGTAAGTGCAGCTTTTGGTACTTTCGAGAATTATGTTCGAACGACGGTGCTCAAAGGCGGTTTTCTGTCTCTCTCGATCTGAAACATATTTTTAAGTTATTTTCAAATCCAATTTCAATTAAATAATTGCTATCGCGCTGTCCACGAAGGATGGTGCCGAAGGGCGTTTTCCGGTCTTTCGCGAAGTGAGTAATTTTTTATGTTAATTTCGGCAAAATTTAATTTTTCTTGAAGATTTGTATCTTTTGAAATTTTACAGGACTCATTAACAATCACGTGCTGTAACTCCATTTTACTATACAAGTTTGACCACTCTGACGTACCTGCCGGGAAGTACATCGTTAGAGGTCAACTCTGTGAATCATTATCGTTCATAATACGATAAAATTATCATATGGATCATAAAACGATGGCATGCAGAGAAGCCACTCAGCTTCTGTATTATTAATATTAATACACATTAAATGTGCTGTGTTTTTCTAGATCCAGAATAACAATGTTAACGTGGAAAATGAATCTGTTTAAAAATTCAATCACACCACACGTTATTAGTTTAGGTTCAGCTGGATAAAATTGTTCATCCAATTGTTTCACATGAGTAGCGGTTGTTAAAAAATGTAATCAGCTAGAACATGCTTTTATCACTAGTAAAAAACATGCAAATCTGTGATGATTGAATCTCCTAAAGTTTTATTTGTGTCATAACATACCTACATAAATAATATCAAATATCAATTCCGTATTATTTTCAATTTCTAGAAGTTTATACACAGATTTAAATAAGAAAGCAACACGATGATTTCATTTGATAATTTTACTGAATTTTCACAAAAATTGTATCTCATTAGGACCTTACAGTTATTGAAATTGTAACATTACTAACTCCGAATAAAAAAATATTTATTAATGAGATGAGCAACGTCAATTTAAAGTTTCATATGCCAGATGTGTTCGAGTGGAGACAGATAGGGTTTTTTTGTCGGCCGTGTAAGCATCACCATGTTGTCTCGTAAAATTTGTTGTAATTCCTTTGAGAGGAGCATGGCCATTATTCTTCTAAGTTCTAAGAAATGAAATTGTTTAGCTTCAGCCAGCATCCAAAGTACGTCGACTGAAGAATAATAGTTGCCGAATACTATGTCATAGCATAAAACCACTTACCTATTTGTCATTTGAATCGAAAATATTCCGAGATACTTTAAAAGTGAGAGAAGTTGTACCTACTTTTAAAAATAAAGATCCACATTTGTTAGACAATTATAAGTCCATCACAATGCCATTTATTTTTTCCAAATTATTTGAGTATTGTTACTTAGATCGTCTGATCCATTTTTAAACAAATTCAACATATTATCTGAAAACCATATTGAGAAAGGAGAGTGTTCTGTCAGGATATTTTTCGATCTTAGCAGGTCATTCGACTGCGTCAATCATTCCCAATTATCATTCGTGATATATAACCATGGCATTAGAGGAAAGGCTTTAAACTGGATGATATCACACAACAATATGTTAGTATGCAACACGTCACTGCCGGGAAAGTAAACAATTCGGGGTGAAGTCTTTTAAGCATGGGGGTACCACAGGGGTCGGTATTTGGCCCTACGCTATTTATATTATATGTAAATGGATTCGACTCCATGTTAACAAAAGATTTCTTTTCTATGTATGCTGATGACCTTTCTACCATTAGTTCAGGCTAAATAAGCAGTAAATTAAAAATCAAATGTAATAACGTTATAAATAAAATATCAACCTTTTTCAACCGACGCCAATTATACTTTAATACAGAAAAAACTCAGGTAATTCAGTTCCATAATTGCCAAAAACATTGCGAATATATTTCTCGAAATGTTAACAATACATCTTTGACTAATTGTAATGAAAGCGTAAAATTTTTAGGGCTATATGTAGATGAATATTTAAACTGGAAATCGCACTGTGCACATCTGACGTCTAAATTAACTTTAATCTCTTTTCTATTCAGAAATGTTAAAATGTTATTAACTAAGGAACAGCTACTAAATTTGTATCTTGTCCAAGTAGCCTCTAGGTTAAGGTACGGTGTCTGTTTCTGGGGAAACTTCACCCTTTCACAGAATGTGTTTGTTGCACAAAACCGTCTATTACGTTGTATGGCAGGTATCTCTAGTACTTAATCTTGTAAAGAATTTTTTTAACTTTACCAGCTCTATTTAGTTTTGAAATTTGTGTTTATGTTTTCAAAAATAGAGAAATGTTTTATAAGAATAAGAAAATACATAATGTAAATACGCGAAACCGAGAGGATCTCCGCATACCATTCGCAAAACTAAATATTACTGGTAATTCCCCCAATTATATGGGACCTAAAATGTTCAATAATTTACCCACAGAATGCAAGATAGCAAGGAATTTGTTCGAATTTAAATCAAATTTTAAAGTGTTTTTGCTTTCAAAATGCTTATAATCTGTGTCTGATTTTTGCTCTAATCAGTTTGTAACGTAGGTACTGTGTTTGACCATTTCCATACAACGTAATGTTGTCTTATGGAAAATAAATGTTTTATTGTTATTATTATCATTATATTACTATTATATCTCACTCAAAATCATCACACTTTTAAATATGAGCTATCTGATGTTCAAGAGCGAATTCGAAACTTCGGATGTCAATAGTATACTTAATAAATATTGATTTTATACTTTATACCCATTATTCCTAACTATTGCAGAACAGTTTACGTCAATTGAAATCAGTTCTTTCGTAAAACATAAAGTAAATTTATACAAACCAAAATCTTGTCTTTGGTAATTTCAGTTGTTAATTAAACATAGACGCACTCCTTTTCATCTGTTGGATTTTAGTGATTATATAGGCTCCAGTCATTAATCGTGTTTAAGTTATTTTGAAAATGTTCACTGTCTGGTTCATTTTCTATTGCACAATAGATTTTTATATCATTAATATACATTATGGACATTCATATAAACGTTGATATAAATGTCCAACCACTAAGCCCATCTGAGGATATAAACTAAACAAATCCCGCATGTCTTCAAAGCTTTATTTAATAAATTAATAATGTCGTACATGCAATATTATCAATATTGTACAAGCGATATATTCGTTTCAAATTAAATTTAGCATGTTTCTTTAGATGCGAGTTCAAAGGAATTTCATTATTAAATTGAAAGGAACGAGTAAGGAATGATAAAAGTAAATTTTCTTCTCGCATACAATTTCATAGGATATGATATTATTTCTGTGCACATTAGACTATATCATCAAGCACGAGATATTGTGTTATCATGTTTTCATATTTAAATACACAAAAGGGTAAGAAGAATTACTGGGTATAATTTTCACCACGAAAATTTAAATGGTAAAATATAAAATTATATTACACAGCTCTGGCTTGGTCATTTGCTAAAGTATGTATCCATATTAAATGAATATGATGATGTGAATGCTAATCTTGTGTTAGGTTTCTCAGCAACCAACCAGACTGCTTGTGAGCCCAGGCACAGGTACTCATTGGAAAAACGGTGTTTTGTACTACTTTCCAACATATTGCTTTGAAACATATTCTTTACAGTATTTTGAAAACAGCGGAAAGAAAAACTATCTATGAGAACTAAAAGAAAAACTATATGTAAAAATATAGAAATCTTTGCATTCTTTCGATAACCTGACTTCTGGTTATGCTAACAAGTAAAAATTATTATTTGCCGTCATTCTCATTATAACGCTAGCGTCCCACATAGTCCCCTATGGCTAGGCAGGTTAAACTAGTATCCACATGATCCCCTACGATATGGAAATTCAGTTAAAAATGAGAACAAAGGCCTGAAATTAATTTTATTATGTACCTACCTTGTCTTCAAAATTTTTTTCATCTTTTTCATTTTTTTCAATGAATTACATTTTCATAACATCTCATTCAGTTTCTTGGAAATGCTTAGCCTTTGAAATGTTTTTCGTCCTTATTGTGGACTCATCAGAAAAGCCCAAAACCACTCATAACGATGTTCCCTGCAAAACCAAGACAATATCCATGAATAAGTATGAAATACTTATATTTGACATTGACTGATAAAAACAACAGATCCTCACCTATCTATTAGCTAACTAGTATTGGAGCCTATATACTCTATGCATGTTTAAAAGTGAATTATTTATTATTTGTTTGCTTATAGTAATGAAACATATTCTTTATAGGATTTTGCAAACAGCGGAGAGAAAACTATCTATGAGAACTAAAAGAAAAACTATATGTAAAAATATTAATGAAATCTTTGCATTCTTTCCATAACCTGACTTCTGGTTATGCTAACAAGTAAAAAATCTTATTTGCCGCCATTCTCATTATAACACTAGCATCCCACATAGTCCCCTACGGCTAGGCAGGTTAAAAATTCATTTTTAACTTAATTTAAATATCGGGATTATGTGGATACTAGTTTAACCTGCCTAGCCGTAGGGGACTATGTGGCATGCTAGTGTTATAATGGGAATGGCGGCAAATAATAATTTTTACTTGTTATCATAACCAGAAGTCAGGTTATCGAAAGAATGCAAATATTTCATTGATATTTTTACATATAGTTTTTCTTTTAGTTCCCATAGATAGTTTTTCTTTCCGCTGTTTGCAAAATCCCATAAAGAATATGTTTCATTACTATGAGCAAACAAATAATAAATACTTCACTTTTAAATATTGCTTTGAATTTGAACTGAGGTAGGAAACGAGCTCTCCAATAAAATCAGTACTTCTCGTTTTCAATATCTCCATAAGACAGCATTGTTACTTGATCTAATGCCTGCGAGTGCCTTAATTGGCAATATAGGACTTATAATACCGCGTTATGTTGGTGGATGCGACCCGTAATCCTATTAATTGGGAATATAAAGAGCAAATATATCTAGTGCCAGAAAAATAATTTTCAATTATAAAAAAAAACACAGCCGGTTAAAACTTTGCGGTTGTACACTTTGTGTATAAATCTTTTCTTCTTCCTGCTGGACACCTAAGGAGTGAAGAAATGGAGGTGGCAGCGTATTTTTCCACATTTCTTGCAACAAAGGTAAAAAATAATCTGTTGTGGATAATAATATTATGTTTAATTTTGATTTTCTGTTTCTCTACGATATAAATTGACTGGGGCATAATTGTTTGAATAGATGCATAGTGTTTTTAATTTTAGAAAATTTGTCGTTTAAAAGTGGATTATTTTTTCTTTGCTTATAATTGTAATGAAACATATTTTTGATAGGGTTTGGCATGCAGCAGAGAAAACTATCTATGAGAATTAAGAAGAAAAACAATATGAAAAAATATTAATTTTCGTTATTTGCATTCTTTCGATAACCTGCATTCTGGTTATGCTAGCAATTAAAATCCTAACATTAATTTGTCTATTTCTTATTTGTTAGATAGATAGATAGGCGAAGACAGTTGTTTTTATCAATCACTGTCAAACATTTAATATCTAATTTTAAAAACTTCAGATTATTGGAAATTGTCTTGGTTTCTGCATGAAACATCTTATGAGTAGCTTTATGTCTTTGTGATGAGCTCCAAAATAAGGGTGAAAAACGTTTCAAAGGCTAAGCATTTTCAAAGAGACAGAATGATAGATAAGCAATCCTTCATGTAAATATAATCCATTAGAATGAATAATTTTTTAAATAAATTCACTCTAACTTTTTTAGTCTCTAGCACAACCAGATTTAGGTTGTGAGAGAAATGCAAAGTTTTGTTTTCAGTAGATTTTAATTCTTTATTGAATAGATAGCCTCCTGTTTTTCTCATCTTTGACTGAATCCCCATAGCTGTAAGGGGTTATGTAAATACTAGTTTACTCTGCGTGGCTGTAAGGTACTATGCGGATACTAGTATTGCATTTTAGGATTTTAATTTTTAGCATAACCAGAATGCAGGATATCTAAAGAATCCAAAGATTGTAAAATAATATTTTTACAAATAGTTTTCTTAGTTCGCAAAAATAGTTTTTTCTGCTGTTTGTCAAATCGTATAAAAAATATGTTTCCTTAGGTTGTCGCTATTTCAACAAAATTCGAAAAACATCGTTTTACTAAAAAAATATTTACTTTATTTCGGTTATCAAAACATAGTTTTTTCTTTCACTTTGTTAAGAAAAAATGCTGATTTTGCAATAATCTGCTTAAAAATTTATTTTTAAGCAAATAAATTTCAAAAAGTTTCTATTATGTTTTAAAGCCACATATCTTACACAGCTTTCTGTCAACTTAAACATAATTCTGAGAGTTTAATTTGTCCTTAAGTTAGATAACACATATTTAACTCTACAGCATCGAAAAGTATCTAGAAGCAAACAAGCTTATCATTTTAACTTCGTAAGAAACTTGTTTCAAAACTATAAGATTGTAAAATTACTCTAATATCAAATAACGTTCACCTACACGTTCAGAATAATAAGCTGGCAGTGTAGTGACTAGTACATACACAACGTCTTAGGTTCATTAGAAATTTGTGCAGTCCCAGAAGAGAAAAGTTCAAATCCATCCTCTCAACAACATTAAATATAAGTTTCAAACGTGTTTATCTGAGTGTTCTGAATTATTGCGTTTCACAACGAAAAAGTTCAAACGTAACTACACTTTACTAGGATGATAATTATTAGGATAATTTTCTATTTTAATTCATGGCTCGAATTCTACTTTATTTTGCTATATACGGGGTTGGGTAGCTGAGTGATTAGCATGTCTAGATCGCTTTAAAACATAAATTGTGCGGTCTGGCATAGCCGTTCACTTTCGCAATTGTTTGAAACTGTTTTTTTTTCTATGATTTTCCCACGTAGGTCAGTCACAATTTATTTATATATGCGCCTATTGCCTCTTTACGTAAACTGTGTTAAGTATATTTAGTATGTTTAATTTTAATTAATATTTATGTTTCATCATATGGCCAGAAGATATTGCTGTTTTTCAATTATTATTATTATTTAGCCTTAGTGTTGCGGTGACTGGCGACTTGGGCACCTGACTGGCTCCGACTTTTACTGCCTGGGGTCGGCAAAATTTTGTACCTTACTGTTAACGAAACTACTATTGCTTGATTGAATGGTTAATTGATTTACTGACTGATTGATCGATTGATTGTGAAAAATCTAAAGAGATAGATTTCCGTTTGTCTTCCTTCTCAGAATTAAAAACTCCAAAGTGCATCTTTCCGGTCCTCAAAGTTTTACGTACCCTTTCTGGGAGTTTTAGGGGTAGTTTTCGCCCCTTGCAGGGTGCGGTCAAGGCAACTGAAGGAGATTATCGTTAATGCACTGCAACCATTCTGCGGTAAAAACAAGAAACATTTGCTCTTCCAGATCTCCTTCCACCCCTGTGTTCCTCATCCAGCAGGAGGTAGTTTACATATACCCTACTATAGTCTTGGTTTCAGAGCAGCATTCACCCTTTACCATATTTCCTTTGCATTTGTAAGCTAGAAGCTTTTATGACGCAGTTCTGTGTCCAAAAGGGTATAGAAGGGATGCAGAAGGTGTGTCAACCTTGTCAACGTGTCTTCCTTCTCAGAACTAAAAACTCCAAAGTGCATCTTTCCCATCCTGAAAGTTTTACGAACCCTTTTTGGGGGTTTGAGGGGTAGTTCTCGCCCCTTTCAGGGTGCAGTCAAGGCAATTGAAGGAGATTATCGTTAATGCACTGCAACCATTCTGCAGTAAAAACAAGAAACAGTTGCTCTTCCAGATCTTCATCCACCCCTGTATTCCTCAGCGAGCAGGATGTTGTTTATACCCTTTTGGAGGCTTGGTTTCAGAGCGGCACTCATCCTTTACCATATTTCCTTTGCATTCACAAGAGCTTATAAGCTAGAAGCTTTTATGACGTACAAAAGGGTATAGAAGGGGTGCAGAAGGTGTGTCAACCCCTTTGGGAGAATTATGCCCTCGCTGAAAATTGATGTGTTGATACTTTAGGACATTTGACACTATTCGGGGCATGAAGAGAGTACAAACGCCAATTAAAGTCTCCTAATATAAGCGTATTACTGTCTTGGATATAATCCAAGGAAGAAATTGTTTCAAATAGAGTTTCATAAACATTAATACTTGACTTAGGATCAATATACAGTACAAAAATATAAAATGATTGTCGATTAATTGTAAGTTTGGCAGCTACTATATTAATGTTCTGTGTAGAAAGGAAATTACCAAAACATAAATTTAACTTTTCTGCTTGTAAGTTGGAGTCAATCGCAAGTAAGACTCCTCCACCTCTGGATTTATTCACAGCAGTAAAATTTCTATCCTCCCGAAAAATATTGTAAGTGTGGTCGAATAACTCATTGTCAAATACTGAGGAATCAAGCCATGTTTCGGTTAATGCAATGATAGGGAATGTACAGGTGGCTACCGGGTTGAAAAATTCAAAAGTTTTGTTTTTGATGCTTCTAACGTTTTGATAATAAATGTCCATGTTATAACGAGAACGACAGTAAGTTGAATTAGTGATAAGATTATGAGTAGCAGTTAAGGCAGTGACGGCTGGAATGCTTGGAGATGTAGATGATTGCTATTTAACACCTATTAAGTCAGATCTCAACTTATCCCTAGCTTGAATATACGAAGTACAATTGCTATTACTAGCTAAAGAGGAGGAAGAAATATTATAAATCATTATTAGTCTCTTTAAACAGGAGAAACAAGGAAATGAAAATGACGAATTATTTCCGATACATCCATCCTTCACGTTCTTTTCAATATTTCGTAATTTCCTGCAAAAAAGTAGGTATCGGTATTCCATTATTGTATTTGCAGCCTTTAGTGAGCGGGAAGGCTTAGCATGTAATTTGTCATTCGCCTGATATAATGAACCAGATAACAAAAACTTTAATTTACCCCTTTAAAATCCCAGTTTCGTTATTTCAAGGTGAATAAGAACAAAAGGCCTCTTGAAAAGCGTTACACAAAGGTATATGTTTTATTAAAACCAGCTATGGCTGGTGATCGCGCTACAGGCCATTCTAAATCACACATTTCACTCATTTTCAGCTGAAGCTCTTTCATTATATATTTCTAGAAAGGCGTGAAAGCGTACTGGAATAACGAGGAAATATCTTGCCTGAAATCGCAATTTATCTCTACTTGAATGATACAAATTAATATTTTTTTTCAGGAAAAAATATGTCGGAGAATTTTAAATAATAGACATTACAAAATAATATTACTAGGTGAACACTTGGCTTAATTTAACATGGGTATTTAACATGCTCACGTCACTACGCAATTTTAAATTGGGAGTTAATTTTTAGAGCAAAGAAAGATTCTTTTATTGTCCTGATCGATATTGTCTTATACTAATTCCTGATAAAACTAATAAATGTACAGTGTGAACCTAAACAAAGGCACACAATTCATATCTTTGGTATGTCTCATTTTTCAAAAAAATCCTCAAACAGGTCGATTTTAGTTTTGTAAATGCTATATTTTGTCACTATACCAAAATTTATGACGTCATTGGTTTTTGAGTTATGACGCCATCATAATTTTTTTTAATGGAAACAGACATTTCTTGGTGGTATATTCTTTTAGTTTTCGGGTGATATGAATAAAATTGATATTACCTATAGCACAGGCAAATTAACAATTTAGGGTAACAAAAATTAATAAAAGGATCATCTCTGGGATTTAAGTAGGTATTAATCTGGAGAATGAGATGATGCATTCTTTGCACTTCCAAGTTCCGGGAAAATTCAAAAAAATTTGGAAAACTTTTTAATTTTCGGTTTTTTTGCTCTAGCGGTCAAAATAATGAATATAGAGAAAACAGTTCCCAACAAAAGTTGTAGTTCGTCTCTTTCTCTACAAAAAAGGTCTTAACAAATGTTTGTCTTACTTAAGCCGTTTAGAAGATAGATCGAGTTTTCCACTTATACTTTTAAGCCGCTTCGAAATGCGCGAAAAATGAGTATTCTCCAGGAGTTTCGTACGACCGGGCTCATCGATCGATAATTCTTACTATTCAGAGCCCCTAAAAAAGAAATGAAAATAACATAAAATGTAGAGAAAAGTCTCAGCTTCAATGTGGAACTAATCACAAAATTCATACAAAATTTTATCAAAGAGAGAAGGGGTCAGAAGATGGCTTAGTGAACTTTGTACAGTTGATCCACAGATTTATTCATATCTTTGCCGGGAGTCGTTAGAATGATAATTCATTTTGCTTATATATTCTTATATAATGATATATTAATCCAATTAACATTTTATTGCAATTGCTTTTGTTGGAAAAATATGCCTTGCGATCAAATTAGAGGGTATATTTCTCATCGATCAATCACCTCCAAATTTTCTAGTTCAATTCGCTATATCTTAAGTACCTAATAATAATGGCTTAGACTTAAGTAAGACAAACATTTGTAAAGACCTATTTTGTAGAGAAAGAGACGAGCTACAAATTTTGTTAAAAACTTTTTTCTGATTCTTTTATTAATTTTTGCCTTCATTGCCTGTACTACTAAGACATTCTTTTGAAAAAAAATATTTTTATTGATCGATACCTTACATAAGTAATTGTGAGAACAAAATTATCTCCATTGCTCAAATTGTGACCCTCCAACCATTTGGCATTGACCAAGACGGGTGTAGACACTGCACGCTGTTCTGAACTATCTCATGGGCAATTCGTCTCATCTCCAAGCCAATTCTGTCTTTCAATTCTTGTATGGTATCCGGTCTGTTAAAATACACCCTTGACTAGAGTCAGACCCCAAAGAAAAAAGTCTAAGGGGGTTAAATACGGTAAACGCGGGGGCCTCTCAATAGGACCTCGACGACCTATCCACCTTCCAGTAAAAGTGTCATATAAAAACTGACGCACTGCTATCCCAAAATGAGTTGAGGCCCCCCATCTTGCTGAAATCAGACGTTTTCAGCAGGAATATCTTCATCTTCATTGTTCCGAAACATAACTGCTAAGGCTGGCACTAACTCAACTCGCAAAAACTGTAAACATCTTTCGGCCGTAAGATTTTCTTCAAAAAAATAATGTCCCAATAAAAGATCACCCATCATACCTGTACACTCGTTTACTTTGCCTCGTCGCTGTGTATGGGCTTCTTGAGTCCAATGAGGATTTTCGCGTGACCAATACCTACAGTTATGCCGAAAATGTAGCTTCACCAGAAAAAACAATGTTCTTTAAAAAATTTGGGTTTTCATCGCACAAGGTCATCAACTGTTCACAAAACTGTAAGCGCCGATCTGGATCATCCTCATTCGATTCGTGGATTAATTGCACTTTGTATGGATGGTATTTTTCTTTTTTCAATAGACGTACAACAAAATTTTGACTCATGTTATGATTTAAAGCCAGCTGCCTTGTCGACAGATGGTGGTTTTCCTTACTTTCTAGAAGAATATTTAATTTGGTTTCGTTGCTTGTGCTAGGGCGACCAGATCGAGGGAGGTCAGCTACACTGCCAGATTCATCATATCTAGAGACTTACAGTGGATCTAGAAATTTGCTTTTCTGGATACTTGGCATTGAAAACATCATATGCTTCCTGATGAGTGTTCAGCCTATCACCATATCCAACCACCATCAAAAGTTCTACGCGTTCTCTTTCACCTAAACGTGGCATTGCATTCACTAGTTTTACATTCTCAGAAGTGCCACAAAACTGAGGTTCCACACTTGCCAGGAATAAAAAAGTTATCGATACTTTACACAAAAAGGCCTGTATCTCTCTGTTGTTAAGGTGATTGTTTTTTTATTATTTTCTTTGTTTTGTTTTTGTCAAATGTTGTCATGCTAGTTAAAACAAAAATATATGCAACAAGATTTATCAGTCCATAAGAAAGTGGAACATTACTCGAGAATTTGCAAAAGGTAAGCTATTTTTACATAAAACGTCATTTTTCCTAAAGAATGGCTCAGGTAATAACATTTTTTTTTTACATCACCAGAAAGCTAAAGGAATATACTACCATAAACATTAAACAAAAATGTCTGTTTCCATTAAAAAAAATTATGATGGCGTCATAACTAAAAAATCAATGACGTCATAAATTTTGGTATAGTGACAAAATGTAGCATTTATAAAACTAAAATCGACCTGTTCGAGGATTTTTTTGAAAAATGACACATGCCAAAGATATGAATTTTGTGCGTTTCTTTAGGTTCACACTGTATATTAGACTGCATACAAATGAATAAAAGTATCGAATATCCCGGGAGCACTTTGCTAAAAAGTTTCCGTTTTGAGTAATTAGAAGATCCTGAAATTTTTAGCTAAAAATATTAAGGTTTGTAGGTCGTCTTTTGACCTTAAATATATTTTTTTGATGCTGGAAGCAGATAAACGATCGCAAAATAAAGAATGACGACTGAAAAATTTTATGTTTGTTTATGTTACAAAACTCTTTCCAACAAAAATAAAATAACCAACCTAATGAAAAATGAGATAATTGATGATACAGAGACTGAAAATTACCAATCAATTTTCTAGATACAATTATTATTGAATTGTTCCGAAACTGAAAATATTATTAATAATTAAACTTATTTCTTCTCATAGCATTGTCTATTAATACAGCTGCTCCCTCGTTTTAATTAAGGACAGATAAAACGTTTCTATAATCAAGAGTGCTTTCATGCTTGCGAGGATGGCGCACAGACACAATAATTTCTGCTCCAATCCAGCTTGGGTGAAACCAAAGTACTTCAGAGGAGTCAACTATCTATATGAATTTTTTAGGTGTCTTATAAAATAAATCGTAACTATCGAAAAGTTTGTCTGTACTTCGTACATGCCCATTTCTCATTGCCAGGACAGCAAAGACATGAAAGGAGGAGGGTCGATTTGGGCGGTTTTTACCCCAAATTATTTTTGGATGAAAAAATCAGAAAACATTTTTTTTAGTGTCTAATAACAATAATAAGTTGATTTTATCCTAAACTGACGACCCCCCACCCTCCTAGCCCTCCCCTCAATCCTGAATATGCCATCACTTGCTTACAGCGATCTTGGTGAGATATATCGCTTTGAAACTTATATTTGCTTGATAAAATACCACACTACCACACTAACTCCCTTTTGATTGTATCCGCTTTCATTTATCATTTTTTATTAAAATTTGATTTTGAATTTGATAAATTTTGATACCTAGAATCATATTCTTGCATTTTTACGTCTTAACGCTGACCGACGCCTACCGTCGCTTTTGTAAAACTCATGTATTTGATAAATTTTGATTCCTAGATTCATTAAGTTTGGATATAGTCAAGTGTATAGGTGGGTAATATGTGTCTGTTAAGTAATACTTCAAAATATATATAGAGACACGACCAGTAAGATAAGGCAAAGTGAGTAAATTTAAAATATCGTGTTGATACCTGACATTGCCCTGAACTTTCTTGTTAAGATTTAGGTATCTAAACAAGTAAATAATTATAGCACTTTGACACTGCTCGAGGGCATTTAGGTCCAAATTAACGTGAAGAATAAAAACTTTAGTCATTTTCTGTGAATTCTATTGTGAGAATTAGACGACTACAATTGACATTTACCAGTGGTGTCGACACTCCTAGCTAAATGGGTGCAAATAAAGAATTATCAACTAACGACTTATACCAACTTTTAGTTAAGGCCAATGAAGAACAAACGAAAGATATAAAGGATCAAATAAAATTTAGCATAGAATTACAAAATGAAAATAAAAAAATTACCAACGAAAAATTAGAAAAAATAACTAATAGATGTATATACTTGGAGCGAAAAATTCGTAAAAATAATATTATAATATTTGGTTTAAAAATTAACGACCATCTAATACAAGAAACAATTGCTTCACTTAACAGTCTACTGGCACTAAATTACTCTGTAAGTGATATCAACAATATCTACAAAATTGGAAAAACCAAAAACCCTCCAATTATAGTAGAATTTGTATCTTTCCTTAGGAAAGCAGAAGTATTTAAAGACTCAGAAAGACTAAAAAAACTAAAGGAAAAAAACATCGCAATATCAAACGATCTATGTGAAGAGGATAGGAGGGAACAGAAACTACTTAGAAAACATCTGAAAGAAGCTCGCGAAAACAATTTAAACGCGACAATCAGAGGAAATAAATTGGAAATAAATAATATAGTATATACGGTAGAGCAGTTAGAAAAAGGAGAGCTGGATACAGAAAATAGTCTCAGTGAGAGTAGGATAAGTGAAGAGGAAGAACAAGGCAATACGATAATAGAAGAAAACCAAAGTGGTACAGTTATAACACATAATAAAATTAAAAAGAGTAACGGAGAGGAAGAGGACCAAATAATAAAGACAAGTGAAAAGGGGAAACATAAAACTCAAAGTCCAACGATAACAAGATATCGGACAGTGAGAAAAACCAAACAATAAATAATTCATTTAATAATAATAGTTAATACATAGTTTGGTAAGTGGTAGTCCTTATAATAAAATTTACTGTTATTTTAAAACTTATGTAATTTGTAATTAATTCAATATATTTAAGGAAAAATGGATACGTATATAAGAGATTTTAAAATACCTTACATTGAAACCAAAATAGCAGAAAACATATTAGATTGCAAAGAAATTATAAAAAATAGATCAAAGACAAATTTTACAATAATGCACAACAATATAAGAAGTATTGCAAAAAATTTCGAGGAACTAAATGTCCTAATCGACAGTTTTAATTATTGTTTTGATTGCTTGATACTAACAGAAACCTTTAAATTGTACAATTTAGATATCTTTAATATACCAGGTTACGATTTGTTATACAATCAGGGAGATATTAATAAGAATGATGGTGTCATTATATATATCAAAAATGATTTAAATTACACATATGAAATAATTAGTATTGGAGATATTAAAGCCATTAAATTAAAATTGATAATTGACAGCAAAATAATACAAATGGTTGCACTATATAGATCGCCTTCCTCATGTCCTCTGGTATTCAATCACCATCTTGAACAATTTCTAAAAAATACAAAAGAAAAATGTGATATTAGCTTGTTAGTCGGAGATATAAATATAAACATTTTTGATAATAATAATGACTATTGTCAACAATATATAAACCTGCTGAGTGAATATGGGTATGTATCGGCCATAAATAAATTTACTAGGGTTCAAGGAGATACAAAATCATGTATTGATCACATATTTATAAAAACTGATAATTCTCTAGATCTCTTTACTCCTGTCATTTTAGAAACGCAGATAACTGACCACTATCCAGTATTATTAAAATATTCTCCAGTGGCATCTAACACAAAACATAATAATAATGGTAATAATCATAAAACAGAGTTTAAAAATTACATCAACTACAACAAACTAAAAAATGTACTAAACTCTGAAAAATACTGTGATGTATACGATGCAGAGAATATAAATAATGCAGTTGACCTGTTTATTGATAAAATAAAATTACACATAAGTAACTGTACAAATAAAATAAGAATGAAAAGAAACGAAATTAAACGAAATAACTGGATTACTGATGGCTTAATAAAGTCGATAAATAAGAAAAATGAAATGCATAAAAAATTAAAAAATAATCCTGAAAATAATATTCTTTTAAATCAATACAGAATTTACAGAAATAAATTAAATGACTTAATAAAAAGAACTAAAACAAACTATTATAAGAACTTAATCACCGAAAGTAATAACTGCCCCTCGAAAATGTGGCAATGCCTGAAAGATATACAGGGTCAAAAGAATAATGTAAATATCAAAAGCATAAAAAACTTAAATGGAGAAATTATTTTAAATAAAAATGAAATTACAAATCATTATAACACATTTTTCAGTGAAATAGGTAAAAAGTTGGCAAAGAAAATTAAACAAAAAAAATGCCAAGATCCACCTAAATTCCGTCTGGCTAATTCATTTGTAGTCACATATACCGATGTGCAAGAAGTAAAAAAAATTATTAGTGAACTTAAACTAAAGAAAGCTCC
Source organism: Stenurella melanura (assembly GCA_963583905.1). Classification (NCBI taxonomy): domain Eukaryota; kingdom Metazoa; phylum Arthropoda; class Insecta; order Coleoptera; family Cerambycidae; genus Stenurella; species Stenurella melanura. Next base: position 144,692,133 of record OY757310.1, read on the forward strand.
AGGAGTTGATACGCTCAAGGCTGAAACCTTGAAAGAAATTTCTGACTACATTGTGGAACCTCTGACATACTTAATAAATAAATCACTAGAATGCGGTATATTTCCAGATGCCTTCAAAGTAGCTATGATTAAACCCATCTATAAATCAGGGAATAAACAAGATATAACAAATTATAGACCAATCTCTCTTATATCTAACCTCGGTAAAATATACGAGAAAATACTTAAAATTAGAATATGCTCCTTTTTGAAAAAATATAAAATTATGTCGGACAAACAATACGGATTTATGGAGGGTAGATCAACGAATGATGCAATAGCAGATTTAACTAGTAAAATATATAACGCTCTGGACTCTGCCGAGCCGTCACTATGTGTCTTCGTTGATCTAGCCAAAGCCTTCGACACAGTTAGTCATCCGGATTTACTAGATACTCTGGAAAACATTGGATTTAGAGGAATGTTCCATAATTTGTTAAAGAGCTACCTAACAAATCGAAAACAGTTTGTCAACCTAGATAACTTTAATAGCGACATAAAAGATATATGTTATGGAGTTCCACAAGGTACAGTGCTGGGACCAATTTTATTTTGTATCTATGTCAACGACTTATTTCAAATTCCAATTGATGCTGAAATAATAAGCTATGCTGATGATACGGCTATTTTCTTTAAAGATAGTTCATGGGAATTGTTAAAACTTAAAGTTGAGAGGGATTTCAAAACGATAGTAAATTTCCTTAATAGTAAAATATTAACAATAAATTTTGATAAGACGCATTACTTACCGTTTTCGAGTTATACCAATGGGCTTCCAAAGTACAATTTAATTAGTATAGAGCAAGGAGACTCTAAAATAGCAATAGCATCGGTCAAATCAATAAAATATCTAGGCATCACCATTGACTGTCACCTAAAGTGGGATATACATGTAAATAACATAGTAAAAAAATTAAGAAGTCTACTACCAAAATTCAAATATTTTAAGCAAATTTTTGATGAAAAACATCTAAAAATAATGTATCACGCATTGGCGGAATCGCATATTACTTACGGAATTATAGGGTGGGGGGGTGTAACAAATTGTTATATGAAAAACTTAGAGACCGTACAAAAGTGGCTATTAAAAGTTATGTACGACAAGGAATATGACTATCCATCCAACGATCTGTACTTAGACAGTCGCGTTCTTGATCCCAGGCAACTTTACTGTGAAAAGATTTTAATGGAAATTCACAAAACTAAAAATGATATGAGAAAAATGGATCATAAATATGAAATAAGAAATAAAGAAAAATTTATATATGTGCCAAAAATGTACAAAACCATCGGTCAAAGATGTTACCGATACATTGGAGCAAAAACATATAATTTATTACCTGATTGTATAACAAATATCAATTCACTTACTTCATTCAAAAAAAAAGTCAAAGAGTGGATAAAACACCAACCGAGATTTATGATTAACCAGTTAGTTGACTTCAAAAACAACTAACAATAGTTAAAATCGCAATAGAACTTGAAATACTCATCAGAAGTCGTATTTATTCATCTCAGATTACATTTAGATTCTATCTATATCTTAGAAGATACCATTCTTAGAATATTGCTCTTTCATTAATTAAAATATATAATTAAATATTAACATAAATATTAATATACGGATTATTAAAATCTCTTAAATAATAACTTAGTTAATACTATTAATTATCTTTACTTACCTTTAGTCTCGGAAAAAATATGTATATGTATATATGTGTATATATATATATATATGTATGTATATGTATATATAAATTGCTATGTAATGTCGTAATATGCACATATTATATTGTTATTATCGATTAATAAGTATTAGTTATACCCACGAAAAAGGTTTTACCTTCTGTGGGTCCTTCTAATGTTTATTTCAATCAATAAGTTTTAATTGTAAAATCACTTGTTCTGTATTATTTATTCAAATAAACATTATATTATTATTATTATTATTATATTCTAGCATTTTTACGTCTCGACGCGGACCGACGCCTAGTGTCGTTTTTGTAAAACTAGTATAACTCTATAACTATAATAAATAACAATTAACCACCGTTTTTTAAAACGGTTCAATTCCCTAATATCAATTTTTTTACGTATCAAGTATGCACTAATGTGAGGAACTGGGCAAGAATTTTAGTATATTTAACTTAGAAATGATAATGTTTTAGGCGTATGGTGCGATATCGCTAACATCTTAATGAAATAGCAGTTATCAAACCAGAAATCGTGCTCAAAGATGGAAATAACGGAAATTCCATCTGCACTGATTCTCTAATCAACAATGAATCTAATACCCTTAACATTCCTGACGGAGAGTGCCAATATCATCCCATACATGCTAGTATCCTATAGTCTTAATTTATCCATTTTGAATTTAAAAATGTTTAATTAATGTTACTTCTGTTTAATACTGACAGATTTATTTACTTCATCGATTCAACATACTTAATAATAATGTTTCTAATACTTAATAATAATGTTTCTAATTCACCCCAGGGAAATATAAATGCAAAATATTAATACAATATTTTACATTCGCGTTTTCCTTGATTTTTCAATCCAATAAAAATCCTTCGCCATGTAGCCTATTTAATAAAAATGTATACAAATTAGCCGTTTGTTGTTTTTCTAGATAAAAATCAAATTCTACTTGACAGTCAAAATAGCTTTGTGAAAGGAAGGTCTGCAACACGTGCAATTCACCAAGCATTAGTTAAAATTCTAAATTCCTTGTCACAATAAAGAGAACGCTATAATGTGACTTGACTCATCTAAAGCTATGACAGTGTAAATCATGAGATATTGTCTAAAAAATTGATATTTAATGGAATTCGAGGCGTGGCATTGAAGCTTATAGAATTCACTCAACAAGTCATAACCAGTATGTAGCTGAAATGAAAGAAAATGAAGGAATTATAAAATTCAAATCAGTTGAGCTGAGATATGAGTTCTCTAAGAATCCATTTTACGTCCTTTACTCTACATATGATGTACAAATAAACTGCCGAATGTTGGTGAAATAAAAATAGTTTTGTATGCAAATCTTTTATATTTCCCGAGAAAAATTGTCAAAATTGCAGAACGATAATATGTACTACAGTAAACACCGCAAACGTTTGGTTTGAAACTAACTGTTTATTCTCAAACATCGAAAATACACAATTCATTAGATTTAAAAATGGAACGAAAGATGAAGTATTTACAGCTAACATCATTGATGCACAATTACAATCGGATAGAACTTTATTCCTTGATGTCTGTATTATCCAAATATTAGATTGGAAACACATATAGATATTCTAGCAACAAATATTTCTAAACAATGATTTGCATTAAAAATTACTTCGGAAAAGGAAAACGCAAACGGACACAATTCATGATGCTCACTTTGTCAAAAATTAGGTATGGCTTAATATTCTGATCAAATTCTGTTAAAATTAACAGAATTTTTATAATGTAAAAAAATATGTATTTAAATATTGGGGTATTTATAAAATGTCACAAACTACCGCAATGCAGAACAAATATTAACAGTAATTAGTCTGTATGTTTATGAAGCTCTAAGATTTCTGGTAGATAAAAACAACTTTTTACCCAGAGTCTCAAAAATTTTAATTAAAATACAAAAAATAAGAATGACCTAGTTAGATATATCGAAATATACAGTGCCCCATGACTAGGGGATAATACTTCTGGAGCGTATAGTTTGGGTTAAAATACCACTAAAAGTAGCTTTTCTTCCTTCGGTTGAAAACAATTAGAAAGAAATCTGCTTGGTTTCTAGTATATACACCAAATCCCAAGTTTCTGTACTCTTACTAGCTTGCTTTACTTATTTTTCCCTATTTACTTCTACTTACTCCCACTCCTTCAACGGAATCGTGTCAAAATATAATCTAGTTTAAGATGTCGTTAGAATACATACGTGTACACAGTTTCAAGTGAAAATGTCAATTTAATTTCATCATATCTTTTAATAAGGGAGTGGGGGTGATGGGAGAATGGAAAATAATATTTAAAAAAATCTGAGGCCTTCGCTTCTAGTATATACACCAAATCCCATATTTCTGTACTCTGACCAGCTTGTTTTACTTGTTTTCCCCTATTTACCCCTATTTAACCCCCAACCCTTCCACGGAATCATCTCAAAATATAATCTAGCGCCAGATGTCGTTATAATACATACGTGTATCAAATTTTATTTTATCAACCCCTTTAATAATGGATTAGGGTTGGTGGTGGATTGAAAAATATTATAAAAGAAATTTGGTGCCTTGACTTCTAGGACATACACCGAATTTCAAGTTTCTGTACTCTTACCAGCTTGCTTTATTTATTTTCCCTTATTTACCCCTAATTTAACCCCCAACCCTTCAACGGAATAATCTCAAATTATAATCTAGTTCCTGATGTCAATATAATATACCAAATTTCAATTGAATATCTCAATTATGAAGATATTATGAAAAATGTAGTAGATACACCAAATTTCAAGTTTCTGTACTCTTACCAGCTTGCTTTACGTATTTTCCCCTATTTACCCCTATTTACCCCTATTTACCCCTATTTAGCCCCAAACCCTTCAGAAAACAATCCAGTTCCAGATCTCGTACGTGTATACAAAATTTCAAGTCAATATCTTAAACCGTTACGCAGAAAACGTGAGGACAAAAGAAAAGTTACAGACAGACCGACAGACATTCTAAACCTATTTCAAGGAAAAAAATGTTTTTAAATTTTTTTACGATTACTATACCTCCAATGCACTACATGGATGTGAAAATAATAACGGTACTCTAATGAAAAAAATTTCGCCCTCCAAGCAATCACAAGAGCAGTTAAAAAGATACAGGAGAACTGTCTCATTGAAAATAATTATTTAGTCTAAACAATGTAAGGATGTGTAGATGCTTTTTACTTTGGCTGTCAGCCGTATAGTTGATTTTTACACCAAAAAATATTGGAGAATTTTCAGGAATTGCCTCAAAGTCGTTCGGAAACGGTTCACTTTTTTGATGTTAAACAAGAGAATCTTTTAAATGTCGTTGCAGGTTTAAAATAATAATTCATGTCAATAAAGGTAAAGACCTTTAATGATGTCCCAATTCTGGCTCCGTATAGAAGATACGAAATGCTCCATAGTTCTGATACAAAGATACTTACTATTTATATTGTTCAAATTGTATTACAATCGCTGAAATGGTCTCCAAGCTATCAGCAAAAAACCTTTTCCAAATTTAACTTTTTAGGATTAATAGCTCCGAAAGGGGGTGCTCTAGAAAATAAAAATAACAAGTATCTTCACTATTATATTAGCTCAAACTGTATATCGACGAAGCAATTGCCTTATTGTTCTGGGACACCCAATACATAGAAAAAATGTTCAGGGCAGTATATTAAAATCTTTAATAAATTATCTAATTCTCTTTGTTTTAACGGAATGCTAAAAATAATAACTCATTTTTCTATTCTGTATGCGACCATTTAACGGACCTGTTAAAGTCATAAGTTTTTAACGACCGCGCTTCTATTTGAGGTTATGATTACGATTATTTGAAGGCGGAAAAATAATTACTGAATATAAATGAGGAAATGGGTCGTCAAAAGAATCTCAAACTCATCGACAAACATAAATAAAGTGCCATTTACTGAATGATATACAAAATTTTATGAACCAAAAATAAAATACGGTGTTTTTGCCTCTTTAACGGTACCGTTAAATTTTAGTGGCAGGTCCAAAGTCGCCTCTAATTTTAAACGATGTTGGTTAAATTTAACCTTAAAAAAAGTGCACAGAATACCACTGACCGTTAACTTCATTTCGCTAATTATTTTAACAGTGACCTTGCCGTTAAAGCTTAACAAAAATGTTACAGAATAGACCTGTAGAGCTTTTTAATGAATATCAATTAATGATATAGGTACAATTATACCAAATTGATATTTTAGGAAGTATTTTGTGCAGACTTACTGAGAAAGTAATTTTTTAGTTTTGTGTGTGTGTGTGTGTTTCAGGTTTGTTGACTACGGTTACAAAGACCATTCGCCAAGTTTCCTAGTATAATAATTTTTTATATTTTACTTTATTTCTTACCACATTATTCCTTGGTTACCAATGTGTACCATTTTTCTTAACTATATATTTTTCTATTGTATATAACAAGCATATAAGTATTTACGTAAACGAATAAGTACAAACATACAAACATATATCTTTTTTTTGTGATATTTTTTTCAGTTTTTTTTTAATATATATTCTTTTTTTATATATGTATTTTTTTTCTATTTTTTTTTCGTGTATTTTTTTTATTTCATTTCATAATTTTTTATCTTTTTTTTTCAACTTATAATTGGGAACTGACAGTGATACAGGTACGTCTATGGGTCCGTATAGACGATTTTCACACATACTGACTAGACCTCGGATATTAGTTTTGTAAAAGGGTATTTTTTTATGTATAGCTGAAAGTTTATAGTGTGAGGACTGTAACGAATTTAAAATTTTACAATTTTATTATTGAATGTTTACTGTTGAATAATTATCCATCTATTTAATCTGATTTCCATAAGTATTACTGATCGGTTACCCTTAAAGCTTAAATAAATGAAAATTGTGATCACTAGAACCTCATCAAATCCCGAAGGCTTAAGCTGCTGTAGATATCAATCGATAATATCAGCCGCAAATAGTATTTCCTCCAATAAAACTACAATTAACAGGATCGCGGCTCAAATTGGAAATCGTAAAACTAATTTAGAGGTTATAAGAATATTAACACGGCGCTATAATTGATTTTACACCATCACAAGTTAATGGAAAGCAATTCATGTGTTAAAAATAATTTATTAGGAAGATCTATCGCCTTAATAGCAGAGTATGCAAGAGCTTCGAGCTACGATGAAATAATAATAATCTTTATGTAAAATTCTCTAGTAGAAAAATATTATAAAAAGTTCTTAAAACTGCCGTGATTGGAGTAAAATGAATTTAAAAACAAGCAGAATATGAAGAAATCGTAGAGGTAAAAATAGAAGGAACACAAAATTCTAAACAAAAAATGTTCTTAAAAAAATTGCTTACATGTAACTTTTTGTCACGTAAAATAAGAATCAAAGTTGTGGGATAGTGAGCTAAATCGCGAGTGCCAGAATTGTTTTTTTTTCCATACGTTTTGGCGCAATCAATCAAGAGAACTTTGTTTAAACTGGAATAAAAAAATGATCACCTAGAACCCATCTCGTTGCCAGCCAGATATCCATGGTGCGTAGTGTCGTGGAAATTGAAGACTGGGCGGGGCAGGTCTGCGTCCACATAATAAAAGTGTATAAAAAAACAATAAGAACCATAACTCCTATGATAATAAGTAACCCAAAAGAGGCTTGTATAACAATTAAAATTTGAAATTAGTAAAAGTAAACATTCAGTGAATAATTTTAGTAGTGATGAGGGAAAAGATCATTGGAAAGACCCGTTCGAGGTAATTACCAACTTGGCGGTACAGAATGTAGGGCACATTTCTTTTACTTCCCACGCATACCGAAGGGAAGTATTGTATTCGAGAAAAAATCACCCTCCGAGATTTTTTCGGATTTTGACGTTTCAGATAACGTAGATTACGAAAATATAGCTTTTTCAATTCCGTCAGTCTGTTTGTCTGTCTATCTGTCTGTCTGTCTACCTGCCTGTCTGTCTGTCTGTCTGTCTGTCTGTCTGTCTGTCTGTCTGTCTGTTTGTTGGTGCATTAACTAAAAAACTGCTTGACGGCGAGCAGTCAAATTTGGTAGGTAGTTGACGCTACTGTCAGCGAAGAAATGGTTAAACTTTCACTGGAAAATATACAGGGTGGACCGTCTAAAAGGAATAAATAATGAAAAAACTTTATTTTGCTCAAATTTAAAATTTTCGCATTTCATGGCACTCTACGCCTATTTCAGAAAAAAATAAATTGAAGATTTTTTTCACAATTTTCGAAAAAATTTTCACCACTAAAATAGATGAAAAACAATTTTTGCTTTGTTCAAATTTAAAATTTCCACGTGTCATGGCATTCTATACTAAAACATTTTAGAAATTTTTTTTTTACCAACATTTTTCAAAAAATTTTTACCACTGAAATAGATGGAAAACATTTTTTTCTTTGTTTAAATTTAAAATTTCCACGTTTCATAGCGTTCTAAACCTATTAAAATTAAAAAATTTTGGACATTTTTTACCATTTTTGAAAAAATTGTACCATTAAAATAGATGGAAAATTTTTTTCTTTGTTCAAATTTAAAATTTCCACGTTTCCATGGCATTGTAAAACTATTTCAACTAAAACAAATTTAAAAATTTTTTTGAAAATATTTTTAATCTATTTATCACTATTATAAAATAGATGATTTTTTTTTTGCTCATATTTAAAATTTCCACGTTTCATGACATTCCACACCTATTTGGGAAAAAAAAATTTCAACATTTTTTTACCATTTTGACAAAATATTTTACTACTAGAATAGATGGAAATAATTTTTTTTTTGGCTCAAATTTAAAATTTTCACCTTTCATGACATTCTAAACCTACTTAAAATCTACATGAAAAAAATTTTCAAAATTTGAGCAAAAAATGTTTTTCCATCCAACATTTTTGGAAAAATTTTTACCACTAAAATAGATGGAAACAATTTTTTTTTCAAATTTAAAATTTTCACGTTTCATGTCATTTTAAACCTATTAAAAAAAAAATTGTTAAATTTGTAATCTTTTTTACCACTACTATAGAATAGAAGGAAACTTTCCTTTTTGCTCAAATTTAAAATTTCCTCGTTTCATGACATTCTAAACCTGTCAGAAGAAAAAAATTTTGAAAATTTTGAAATTTTGAAATTTTTGAAATTCAAAAAAAAAAGAAATTTTTTAACCACCACTATACTTCCATTCCATACAGGGTGGTCATCCCAAGAAATAATTCAGTCATGGTGGACATTTGTAAAGGTATCTGCGCAAGCCTTCCATATTTGGCACCTGTCATTTAGTTTTGAACTTTTGTTGTTTGTTGGATGAGCACTCTGTATATTTTTTTGACCAAAACTTATCAGGTTTTCTTTGTAATAATAGTGATAACTATATTCCGATTATTATTCTCAATGTCATTTCGTAATTAATAATTTATTATAGTGACCGCCACGCACAAATAACGAGGGAAGTTATGTGAAAATACTTTTACCGATTTCTTTCTTTATGTAAAATTAGTCATTTTCCAGCATATTCAATTTTGTTTTGGTACATATATCTTTTATTAGCAACTAAGTTTTATAGTATGTATGGAAAATTTCTTTTTTAATATATTTTTAACGTCATCTGCAGATTATATCTATATTTAAGGTTCCCTTAGTTTTGTGTAACATTTCACAGGGTATATTTTATTTCAATATTTCCCGTTATTTTGCTTCCACATCGACGTAGTAGATGTGGAAGTATAGTAATAAAAAAAAAAAAATCCAAAATTGTTTTTGTTGAAAAAGGTTTATCATGTCATGAAACGTCGATATTTTAAATTTAAGCGAAAAAAAATTTCTGTCATTGGTCTGTCTGTTATTTTTTTTGTACGTACGTTTTCTCTGGAACCGTTTGAAATATTGACCTGAAATTTTATGCACGTGTGTATTATAACGAGATCTGGAACTGAATTGTTTTTTGAACTTATTCGGTGAAGGGTTGGGGGTAAATAGGGGAAAATAAGTAAAGCAAGCTGATAAGAGTACAACAATTTAGGATTTGGTATATGTACCAACTAGAAGCCAGCGTCAATGATTTCTTATAGTATTTTCCATTTCTCCCACCACCCCCGCTCGATTATTAAAGGGGTTAATAAAATAAAATTGAGATGTTCATTTGAAATTTGGTACAGGTATATATTGACACCTGGAACTAAATTATATTTTGAGATTATTTCGTTGAAGGGATGGGGGTTAAATAGGGGTAAATAGGAGAAAATAAATAAAGCAAGCTGGTAAGAGTACAGAAACTTGTCATTTGGTGTATGTACTAGAAGCCAAGGCCTCAGATATTTATCAACCACTCGACCACCGGCACCGCTCAATTATTAAAATGGATGATAAAATAAAACTGACATTTTCACTTGAAATTTAGTACATGTATGTATTAAAACGATATCTGTAATTAAATTATATTTTGAGATGACTCCGTTGAAGGGTTGGAGGTTAAATAGGGGTGAATAGGAGAAAATAAATGAAGCACGCTGGTAAGAGTACAGAAACTTGGGATTTGGCATTTATAGTAGAAGCGGAGGCCTCAGATTTTTTTATAACATTCAACCCCTCCACAGTGCCCACGCCATTATGAAAGGGGCTGATAAAATTAAATTGAGATATTCACTTAACATTTCGTACACGTATGTATTATGAAGGAACTGGATTATATTTTGAGATGATTCCGTTGAAGGAGTGCGGGTGGGGGTAAGTAGAGGTAAATAGGGGAAAATGAGGAGAGCAAGCTGGTTATAGTACAAACATTTGGGATAGGTGTTGATAAAGTAAAATTGAGATATTCACTTGACGTATGAATTGTAATGACATCTGTTTGAGATGATTCCTTTGACGGGGTGGAGGGTGGGAGGTTGTGAATAGGGTAATATCAGTAGAGCAAGCTAATAAGTGTCAGGAACTTCATTCTTGATAGATATACTAGAAAACAACGCCTGAAATTATTCTATGACATCTGCCCTAAATATTATTGAAATTCTATGACCAATAATTTCCATATACTAGAGTGCAAATATAGTCAAGATGGTTCCCTTAAAGTGACTTGGTTGAAGAATCTGGATGTGGAAGTAGTGATTCTTTAGGCAGCGGTTTTTTCTCTTAGGCCTGGATTATGAGTATCATTTTGTTTCAAGATTTGAACTGAAACAATAAATTAATAAATTAAATACTACTGAAAGGTACAGTTTTCCCGAATATTATTTATTTAATTGAAAATTTAAGAATTCTCCCTATTTGATTTATATATAATCCGAGAAAAATAAGAATATGATGTCTTATATTCTCAATGATTTATTAGTGCAACACGTCACATGTGAGTTAGGGCTTGGTACGTGCCATAAATTTTCATTTTCTCTCATACTAATTTGACAGCCGTTTTATGACCAATATTTCATGAAATATATTTCTGTATAACAAATATAATTGAAATTCATATTTTGTGGATTACAGATAATACATTCCACAAATTAATACTAATGGAATTGATAAAATGACATGAAAGTAAAAACAGTTTTTTAGGATTTTGCAAGTAATCGCAGAGATAATTTTTGAAATTATTGTTTATATTTAGGTGGTAACCTACATTCTAGGTATGGTAGATATTAAAAACCTCATTACCAAGATACTTAATTATGAATTTTTATAATATGAAAAAAAGTGGAGTAATATTGGTGCACTGTTGTGAATTAACGTCCACGGCAGTTTTTTTTTTTTTGTAAGACGTATTTGCATTCTTGTGAAAGTCTGGCACCGTATACAATATCGACATAATTTAAGTGCGATAAAACCATAGTTTCCGAAAAACATATTTTAGTATATTTATCTCGATATTGGTTTGAAGAAATTAACTGCTTTAAAGGGATTTTTACAAATGGTATCATCATTACCAGAGATGCTTAATGAATAATAAAAATAAAAATTTTTTTTTTACTCTATTGTTAAGGTAAGGACCTCATTACTTATTTGAACATTAAGTTATCCAAGATTGAATAACTGCTGGGATGTTCCAAAAAAAATATTTTGGCTTTTATTGCCATTGAATATAAGAGTATTTCATTTATCCATAAGACCTCATGACTGATACAAAATTGTCACATTTGAGGTTCCGAAGGGGAGACACTATGTATTAGCTTGATGTCATCACTATGCATGTGTACAATTGTATAGTTTTCGATCTTCCATATTATAGGTGGAGAGCCGGTTGTATAGATTTCCTATGAATAAGATATTGGAAAACGTTGTATGAGTGAGTAAGTACTACCACAGACACACAGGGAGCCACTTTTTATATTAGCAAATATTGCCCGCGTCATGGAATTTTGCCGTTACTTCCGGTCATAATTTTGGTGTAATTGAATACACAAATAAAGCCTACGTCAACATGTAGGATTTGGGGTATACAATGAGATTGTAGTGGGTTGCCAGGCTTAATTTGCCGGCAACCTTGAGACACCCTCGAATAAAGTATTTGTTTGTGTTTTCTTAAGTCATCGAATACATGGATTCTTTTTTTTAAGTTAAAGCACAAGTCTTCTAGTTATTACAAAAATAGGGTGCCTCTTCTTACTTGTCCGCATCCTCCAATTCTGACGTTTCTTCCGGTAAAAGTCCATGACGCGGGCAAAATTTGCTTATATGAAAAGCGGCTCCCTGTAGGTTCTGTGACAGTACTTACTCACTCATATAAAGGTTTTCATGTATCTTATTCATAAGAAATCTCTACAGCTGGCTCTCTACCTATTATTTTTTTCTACAACTTCGAAAGATGCTAGTTTAACAAGGGTAAAGACAATCATATGCAAAATTTCATTTCGCATCAATTGCTAGGCAACAAATGCGATATGAAATATTTCATATTCGGGCCTCTGTAAATTGAAGGGTTTGTTCCACTTACTGTTTGCAATGTTTGCAGCAACTACGAACACTTTCGCCGACGTTTGCCTCAATATGGACACATACCGACTAAAATAGGAGGAAATTTCGCGTCTCTATATATTTTGTAGAGGTATTCTTTCAGGTTTTCAATTATAAACGTACAAAAATCCACTATCTCTATCGCCTGGGATGACTGCAATAAAGAAATTATAGCGGCATGCCGAAAATGTAGCAAAATGGATTTTGCGAATGGCCAAAAAATGTCATTCTTGGTTTATTTACGTCGAGTTGAATTTTTGATTTCACCAGTGTACTGTATGATGTCGATAAAATGCCAATTTCCATTATTCTATAGAGCCATCATACAGCCTTTCAGCCGATGTATTTATTTACTTTTAAACGTTTACAAATACTTTTTGGTAGATATTTATCTAATTCTAAAATTTTCTTGCATATATTTCCACCCGACTAACGTTTAAAAGTTATAAAATTGTATTTCTGTTCTTTAGGCGATAAGTACGGAAATGTGTTATTATCAATTTGTTGTACAACAACTATAGTATGCGATTGGCACAAAGTTGTTCATTTTGCATTCGTTTGAATTGCAAACTTTCATACTTGTGCAAAATTAGCATCATTTTGTGCTTGTTGTATAGTGTGAAATTTTTCAAGACTTTAAAAATAGCCAGAAATTTGATTTGAATAATTTTTAAGATAAACAATCTCGGAGCTCAGTTGGCGGAAAACTTTTCGGACAAGGGTGAAATGTTGATATTAGTTAATATTTTAGAGATAAGTCGTATTATGGAGGAGGTATCTCCAAAAGCTGTTAAAATAGAACAAAATTCACAGGTCTTGCATATTTCGCAAGTATCTTAAGGGTATTGAAAATACCAGATGCAACTATACTGCTCTTGGAGTCCAAGAATGGATGGCTAGGATGATAGGTATTTTCAGCATTTGCATTAGGTACCATTAGCTATTAGTGGTAAAATAAAAAAAAATTAAAACTTTTTATTGGGTTATTTTGTTTTTTTTAATGTTAATTTGAATGTGATGGTGTTCTGTAAGAAATAACGCAAGTTATGCAAACTAAGTGACATAAGATATGGCAGTGTCGGCATGTATCACAGGAGACCATTAAGATTAGGAGTGTTTATGTTTATATTTTAGTTTCGAGATACTGCTTGGAATGTTATTTAAACGTGATATCCGTAATAGCATGGCGCTGAGTGAACGGTACGGTTACAATAGTAGAGTTTGCGAAGCTCCAAAAGAAGCCTAGAAATGATTTTCGTTTGCAATGTGTTGCTAAAAGCTACGTTTTTTAAACGATGCCCCATTAAGAGAAATGAAGATTTGACTTGGTCGTGGAAAAATCGTCCTGTACAGAGGGGGTTGTAAGGGACCATTTTCCGAAAAAGTCAAACTTTTTTTTTTGTATATTTGAAATTTGCAGCACGTCAGCTTTGTTTCACGTAATATTACGTAGATATCTTAATACTAAATATGTTTTTCTAATTATTCAAGATTGTCTGCGCCATGCTTTCTTATGGAGCCCCTTAATGAATTAACGCTTGCTCTGAAACGTATTAATTCACAAATCCTTTAACTCATCATAACTCATTTTTTGAAAAATACCCCTGAAGTAAACATTGTAGGCTTGTTATCAAGCATTTAGTTGGTCTTTTCAAATTTAAAATAGGATCCACCGTTTGATATTTGGGAAATTTTTTGTGGACCGTTGTCGAGTCTCGCGGACTTGACCACGGACATGCGAGGAAGGTGCATAATTACCGAATGCTCCTGCTATACTCGTCCTTATGCTATTGAGCACGCATACAGTCGATTTTCGTTCGATAACAGTTTAATCGTTGCCTTCTTAAACCGTTTTCTTTCTAATTCTTTCACTCAATGGTTGAACCTATATTACTGAGATATATTATCAAAAGTATTTAATATATATTTTTTCAGTTTTTCGTAGTATGATTGATACACATAATATTTATAAAAAATGAAATACTGAAAGTAATTTGGTGTAATTTAGCACGCATATCAATAGTACGATCCTATAGGACTTCGCCTGATAATTATTAAATTTTACGGAAAAGCAAGAAAACAACAAAATTTTGTTATGTTTACTTAAAAACATAAACACAAAAATTAGACATAGCATCTAAAAATATCGTAAAATAGGCTTAAAAATTTCTAACAACACTAAATATAACAATAAAATACTAATAAAATCGAAATAACTAGGTTGTGCTGGATCCAGAGGAAACTGGAGAAATTGGTCTTTCAGTTGATTGAAATTTATTTGCACATATTAGCTGAGGCATAGATTTACAAGAACCAATACAGCATATCTCCTTTCTTTTACAGTAACAGAAAGATCCAGTACATCCTAGAAATAAAATTTGTATTATAAGAACGTCTCAGATAAGTTCTACTTACCTTTTTTACAGTTACAACTGCTCAGGGCAGAGGTAACGTCAGAAAAATTTGATTGTGTTGACAGCACAGCTGCCAATTTTCCTTCTTCAAGTTTCCACCCCGATTGTTCATAACCTGGCAAAATTGTTTTTTGTTGGGGAACCGGACTATTTAACCATAGTTTAGTCTGGTAATGTACTCACAGAAAACAATGCCAAATATAATTATTTCATACTTATTCATAGAAATTCTCTTGGTTTTGCATGAAATATCTTTATGAGTGACTGTGTCTTTCTGATGGGCTCCAGAATAAGGACTAAAAACGTTTCAAAGGCTTTCCAAGAAACAGAATGACAGATTTCATGAAAATGTAATCCATTAGAATCAAAAATTTTTAAGATAAGGTAGGTAAATACATTCATTTTAGGCCTTTGTTCTCATTTTTAACTGAATCTTCATGACCGTAGGGGGTTATGTAGATACTAGCTTAATCTGCATGGCCGTAGGGGACTGTGCGGATGCTGGTTTAGAATGAGAATTTTCAAATAAGAAATTAGACAAATTCGTTTTAGGATTTTAATTTGCTAGCATAACCAGAATTTGGGTTATCGAAAGAATGCAAAGATTTCATTAATATTTTTAGACACGGTTTTTCTTTTAGTCCTCATAAATAGTTATTTTTTTTCTGCTGTTTGAAAAATCCTATAAGAATATGTTTCAATACAATTTATAAGCAAACACACTATCGGAAGAAACTTTCATTCAAGTTGAGAAATATGTGATACGTTTATAGTCCTCAAATGACAGCGTAAGCTCTATTAATTCGCTCACAGGAATTTTGGCCGCCTCCAGACCTATCAACAAATTACCCCATCAAGTTATGCAGTCTTAGGCAACATTATCTGCAAGTACTTTGCTAGACTAAAATATGGTTAAATAGTCCGGTTCCCCAACAAGAAACGCTTTTGCCGAGTTATGAACAATCGGCATAGAAACTTGAAGAAAGAAAATTGGCAGCTGTGCTGTCAACACAATCAAATTTTCCTGAAGTTACCTCTGTCCTGAGTAGTTGTAACAGTAAAAAAGGTAAGTAAAACTTGTCTGACACGTTCCTATAATAAAAATGTTATTTTTAGGATGTACTGGATCTCTTTGTTCCTGTAAAAGAAAGGAGATCTGCTGTATTGGTTCTTGTAAATGTATGACTCAGACAATATGTGCAAACAAATTTCAATCAACTGAAAGACCAATCTCTCCAATTTCCTCTGAATCCAGTTCAGACTAATGATTTCGATTTTATTAGTATTTTATTGTTATATTTAATGTTGTTATAAATTTTTGTCTAATTTTTGTGTTTATGTTTTTAAGTAAACATAACAAAATTTTGTTGTCTTCTTGTTTTTTCTGTAAGATTTATAATCATAAGGCCGAAGTCCTATAGGATCGTGTTATTGATATGCCTACTAAATTACACCAAATTATTTTCTGTATTTCATTTTTTATAAATATTATTTTTATTAATCATACTACGAAAAACTGAATATCAAATACCTTCGATAATATATCTCTATAATATAGGTACAACCGTTGAGAGAAAGAATTAGAAAGAAAGCGGTCTCAGAAGGCAATGATTAAAGAGTTAACGGACGAAAATCGACTGTATGCGTGCTCAATAGCATAAGGACGGGTAGATCAGGGGCGTTCGGTAATTATGAACCTTCCTCGCATGTCCGTGGTCGGGTCGGCGAGGTTCGACAACGTTCCACAAAAAAATACCGACAAATCAAACGGTAAATCCTATTATAAATTTGAAACAACCAACTAAATCCTCGATAACAAGCGTACAACGTTTACTTCAGGAGTATTTTTTGAAAAATGAACACGCTTCGAGTTATAATGAGTTAAAGAATTTGTGAATTGATACGTTTCAGGGCCAGCGTTAATTCATTAAGGCGCTCCATAAGAAAGCATAGCGCAGACAATAATGAATAATTAGAAAAAAATATTTAGTATTAAGATATGTACGTAATATTACGCGAAAACAAAGCTGACTTGCTCTAAATTTCAAATATACAAAAAAAAATGTTTTTGACTTTTTTGGAAAATAGGCCCTGCAACCCCTTGTACAGGGCGATTTTTCCACGACCAAGTCAAATATTCTTCTCTTTTGATGGGACACCGTTCAAAATAGGTCGTAGGTTTTAACAACACATTGCGAACGGAATGACACAATAGAGGCAGCTTGTTACTCTACTACAAGGTCGGCTCAGTGGCCTAGACAGATCTGTCGCTCTCGATACGTTTTTCGTAAGATGGGTCCTATGTCATGCGCCCAGTAGTATTTTTAATACTAAAAATCCGACCTTATTACGAATGAACAAATAACAAAATCGAACGAATTTTTACACAAATTCAAAATTCGTATTAGATAATAAGGTTCAATAAACAGAAATAACGTGAAATTTTATTTCATAAGTCTTAGTGGTCGCTTTTTTAAAGGAGATTCAATTTTTTTCAAAAAAATGTTTGAAAATGAAAAGAATGAGTTGAAGAAGAGCTTTGTGCGTTTAATAAGTCCGAAATTATTATGCCACAAACTGCACTCTGCAAATATTTAAACGCAGACAATTTTTCAATTTCACTTTTTCGATTATACGTGAAAAAAAGTTACACAAAAAATGTTCAAGTATTTTTGTTGTGTATAAAATTCTGTATAAACAAATCGGCAGCTACTGAAGGTAGCTAGAACCTCCCTACCCGGTGGATCCTCGGAGCGGAAAAGAGCACTAAATTGTCTGCCATAACGGCACTAATCGTAATCGGATCTCAACCATAACTTTTTAAATCTCTTGGAGCACTAAAAAACCCTCATGCAAACATATTGAAACTTATTAATTCCTGCTCTTCTTTTATGTGTCGGGACATAGGACGATCTCAACAGTAAAGAAACCTGCACGCAAAGTTTCATTCAAATCTGTTCAGTACTTTCGCCGCTATCGTGCTAACACATATACACACAAACACAGACATTTTTGAAAAACCACTTTTTTGGGTTCCAGGGACCTCAGAACTTAAGGATTTGATGTTATCTCAATTTTTGATGTTGAACCAATTTCAGTCACCTAAACAAAATTTTCTTTGGGGAGGTTAATATCATAAAATATATCCGTTGTCAATAAATAGATCATGAGATATGTCATAATTGAAAATCAGCTCTGCTGAATTATACCCATTGAATGATATTTTTAACGATATTTTTATGTATATGCATTCCTAATATTTATTTACTTTACTTTATATATTATGTTTACTACCTACTGTAATATTTATAATTCAATAAACCTTTTCTATTCCATTCTATTCTATTCTATTCTATTCTATTCTATTCTATTCTATTCCATTCTATTCCATTCTATTCCATTCTATTCCATTCTATTCCGTTCCCTTCCGTTCCGTTCCGTTCAGTTCCGTTCCGTTCCGTTCCGTTCTATTCTATTCTGTTCTATTCTATTCTATTCTATTCTATTCTCTTCCATGCCATCCCATCCCATCCCATCCCATCCCATCCCATTCAATTCTATTCTATTCTATTCTATTTCGAATATTATGAAAAAATTCTAAAATATCTAAAAACTAATTTTCTTGTTTCTCGGTGGCTAAGTACTAATTACGTTTAATAATTATTGTGTCATATTTAAATCGCTGTGTCTAGAACGGCATATCTTTTACTATTCTTCCTGTATAAGGGAAAGCCAGTAAAATGCATCTTTCATTGCTGAATTTTTAAACTCACCTATATTGTTCAATAATTACATTTTCTCCTTGTGCACACAAATAAACTATTTTGTGAAATAAAATATTACTATGCGGTTTTCCTCTTTCAAGGATTTTCCAATGACTGGTCTAGAGTAACCATAATGTCTTAAGAATATTGCCCCTTTACTGTGGTAATTTGAAAAAAATAAATCTTCATTTGAAATTGCGGCAAATGAATAAATCATTAGTAGGAATTTTGGTAAATTGGGACTCTATCCTCGCAGGTTTAACTGCGAACTATATACTTTTCTGTAAGCTTCGCAACTTGTAGAATGAATTCGTTATTTTCAATTCCAAATGGTTGGTAATTAAAAAGATCCTCGTAACACTGTCAGTTACTATACTGCGGCATGCAGCAACTTTTCTTAATTACTGTTGTTAGTTTTACGCTCTAACTTCCTAACTTTTATCATGCAAAAGCTCATTAACAATAATTTGCTGCATTATGAATGCGCAGCTAGAAACTAAATTTATTAATGACTGAAAAATAAAATGAGAACGATGCTCTTCATGTGAATAACCGGCTTGGACTAAATTTGGAAGAATCAAGTGCAAGAACTGTAGACAGTAGATTTTAATAATTTCGTCTCATTTCAATAAACCATCCAATCTCTATTAATTATTTCAGTATAGGATGGAGATGGGCAATGCATCTCGAATGCATATAAACCAGGTAAATAATTTCTTTTGAAGTTTTACGTAATGTATGTTTATGTAACTAAGATTGTGGTGAAGTGGAGCCAAAGGACAATGTTAAAAGTTTAGACTCCTGCGGGCAATGAGTGTCGATATCAAAATTCGATTCTGTATGGTTCATAAAAACAGAAAATGCATATTAGACACCCTAATTTTCCGGGGAAAATTGGTAAACTACCTTCAAAGTATAAAATCCACCCTCAGACCAGCAGTGGTAATGTAATACAAGAATCCAACAAAGGTGCCATCGTAGTGACGATCTATACCGGGTGGCCACGAGTCAATGTACGCTCCCAATATTTTGGTTGTTTTTGTATTTAAAAATTTGGTACACATAAATTAGACAATAATAAGCTACTTTTGGACTAACAGGAATGAAAATATCTCTTCCGGTTGATCAGGAAGTGACATTATCTTTTTTTTCTTAAACGGAATGACTATATTTTTTTGATGGTTTCTCATTAAGCATAGATTTCTAACTGTAACAGTTTTTTCAGATGTAAAAAATTCCAAAAAATAAGTGAGATATGAACAATTTTTTAATTTCTTCAAAATGGCCGCGTCAGATGAATGCGATGTAAGTAGGCTATGGAAATAATTAGTAAGGTTGTAGACTTGTCTGTAAAGCAGAAAGTAGTTGTTTGAATTACTGATAGGTACCAGTATTTTAATTTTTTTTTTTTCAAAAAAACGGAATTTCATTTTCATTTTCATGTCCGTAGGGGTCCTATGTAACTTCTTTTAATGGAACTGTGCTATTTCTTTTATTAATCAGAAATAATGATTCATAAACTACAATTTTTTCGCCATTAATCATTTCTTAATGATATTCTTCGTAATAATAGAAGTATTTTTAAAAAGTAAACACAAATTAAACAAAAAATAACTTTAATAGGTATGACATTACAACCATAAATAAATTACCAAGAATAACAAAACTATTTAAAACCTAAATTATAATAAACCATTATAAAAATTGTTCAAACTGTTCACCGCTATGATTAATACACAGAGTAGCGCAACTTATCGATGCACGTCTAACATTCTGTAATTGTTGAGGTGTTATTTGTGCAACTTCGTGTCGAACTCTTTCTTCCAGATCTTGCCTTGTGGTTGGAGCAGTCATTTAGACTCTATTTTTCAAATGCGCCCAAATAAAAAAATCGAGTGGGGTTAAGTCAGGCGACCTTGCAGGCCATCTGACTGGACCATGGGTCCCAATTCAACGATCTGGAAATAATTGATTTAAATAATCCCTAACGATATAGCATTGTGTGGTCCAGCCCCGTCTTGTTGGAACTAAACCTCGTCAATATTGATATTGGAAATTTGATTAATCTGTGGAACTATTATATTTTGGAGAAATTCTAGATAGCTTGGTCCAGTTAGAGTTTCGTTAAAAATTATTGGACCTATGATATGGTCGCCCAGTACGCTTAACCAAACATTGAAGCCAAACCGCTCCTGAAACCGCCCCTGTCTCATAAGGTGCAGATTATCAATTGCCCAATATCGAGTGTTGTTTCGATTAAATAACCCAAGGTTTGTAAATTTCGATTCATCAGTGAACAAAATGTTTTTGATAAAATTCTCTTTCTTAATTGGCGTAACTGTAACCAATTACAAAAAAGTTATTCTTCGTTGATAATCATTCTCATACAGAAATTGATGCAATTGATATTTATAAGAACGATAGCCGTGTTTCTCTAAAATTTCTCTGGCCGATTTTTTGGAAACTGGTAATTCATGTTCAATTTGTCTTATCGAAATGGTTGGGTCAACATGCACTAAAGCTAATACATTAAGTTCCGTTTCTTCGTCCACAATAAATCTTTCTTCAATTTCTACATTAGGTTCAGTTCTAAATCGTTGCTCCAACCGGACGAAATAGTTTCTCGGTGGTTGTCTTCTTTCTGTAATATCGCCGTCCATACAGACTTTGTGCGCTAGTTGCATTACGTCGAGTCTCTCCATAAATAATGATCATGTCAACTTTTTCATCTCTTGAATAATTTTCAGCCATTTCATATTAATTTTCTTGTTTATAACAACTTTAATACACTTGCTTCAGAAAATTAGTGGGTAAGTCAAGACGGATTCAATTGTTGCGAATGTCTGTCATTTTCATGACTATCTGCAATTTTGAATTTAAATGTAGATAGGTATTTTATTAAAATGATTTGTTGGCGCTTACTTTTTAAAAATACTTCTATTCCCCCTAGGGGAACGAAAATGAAATTGAAATTCCGTTTTGTTAAAAAAAAAAACTAAAAATACTGGTACCTATCAGTAATTCAAACAACTATTTTCTGCTTTACAGACAAGTCTACAACCTTACCAATAATTTCCATAGCCTACTTAGTAATTTTCTTTCATCGCATTCATCTGACGCGGCCATTTTAAAAAAATTAAAAAATTGTTCGTATCTCACTTATTTTTTGGAATTTTTTACATCTGAAAAAATTGTTGCACTTAGAAATTTATGCTTAATGAGAAACCATAAACCAGAAAAAAAAGTTGATGTCACTTGCGGTTCAACCGGAAGTGATATTTTCATTCCTGTTAGTCCAAAAGTAGCTTATTATTGTCTATGTGTAGCAAAAACCAAATTTTTAAATACAAAAACAACCAAAATACTGGGGGCGTACATTGACTCGTGGCCACCCGGTATTGGATTGGCGATTTTTTGGCACTGATGGGAAACGATTTTAGACCCATAATAGCAATGGTATATTGTTAAGTAGTGCACACTAGAAACTCCCATTAAGCGAGAAAACTATTAAACTACTCGTAGAATACAAAAACTACCCCAAAACTTGCAACGGAAACGTAAGAATTATAAATATTAGAAAAAGTATTTCGAGTACGACAACTTCATTATGTTTGTATGTAAGATAGCAACAACAGGTGACTACAAAGATTTAAAATTGTTTGTGCACAATGTTTTATCCCAAACTACCCCATCTAGAGGGTGGCAAGCAAGGGAAGAGAGTAAGGTGTGTAGTTTTCTATACTTTATAGTATTCGTACAAATTCTTTCCGATCTAAATCAAAACGAATATTCTATATGAAAAATAATAAACGAATCGTTTCATGTTTCTTATAATCAGTTTTTATCTTCTCATACTCAGCATTTTACATTAGGTCCGGTTTTCATTTTTTTTTAAATTTTAGAAACAAGATTTTGATAACAATTTACGCTATTTCGCTCACAAACATTTGCAACTATTCCATTGGATTTTTGACTCACATTTCTATTACCGGTTTGGGGTTCGTTTTCGTACTTTCTGTTTAGTTTATCAATCAATTGCAATCGCAATTTTCTGGAGGTGCATTCATACCTCAACGTTACCAAAAATCGCCTTACTCATCTCTCTTGCTTGCCTCCCTCTAGATGGGGTAGTTTGGGATAAAACGTTATGCACAAAAAATTTTGAATCTTTGTAGTCACCTATTGTTGCTATTTTACACACAAACACAATGAAGTCGTCGTACTTGTACTACTATTTCTGGATATTTATCATTCTTACGTTTCAGTTGCGAGTTCTGGGGTAGTTTTTGTACTTTACGGGTAGTTTAATATTTTTATCGCTTCATGGAAGTTTATAGTGTGCTTTACTTATATGTATATACAATATACAATCGCTATTATGGGTCTAAAGTCGTTTCCCATCAATACCAAAAAATCGCCAATCTTTGCCACACGTCTCTTTTGCTTGACACCCTCTAGTTGGGATAGTTGGGGGTAGTACATGGTCTACAAGTGACTTCAAGTACTTGCAGATGCCTAGTGTTGTAATTTTACACATAAATATATATAAGTCGTCACTACAATGGCACCTTTGTTAGATTTTTGTATTACATTACCACTGCTGGTCTGAGGGTGAATTTTATACTTTGAAGGTAGTATATAATTTTGCCCGGAAAATTAAGGTGTCTAATATGCATTTTCTGTTTCTATGAATCATAAAGAATTGAAATTTGATGTCGACATTCGTTGCCCGGAGGGGTCAAATAACGCTTATTTTTAACATTGTCCTTTACAATTAGTAATATTGGTTTCCTTGCATTAATTCATCCACGGTTTTTTTTAAATAGTAACATCAATGTCCATAGCGTCAGTGTATCTATAATATTTTTTGTATATGAAGTTATAGATGTTATAGTAAGTTACAGAATAATAATTTGGAAAATAAATTATTTTAGCTGTCTGACAATTTATTTGAAATACATATAGTCGTTTCAATAAATTGAAATTATATACTTCAATTCCCTTCCATGTACAGGATTATTTATTGTATTTTGACCCCCCGCCTTGCTATTAAAAAACAATTTCTTGCATAGGCCACGTGGTATAAGAATGAAGGTTGTTTAGGGGTGATAGGTCTAGCTGTAATATTTCTTAACATATCGGACATGCATATAGGTATTTCATGGTTATTGAAGGAAGCGCAGTAATTTCTCTTACCCATGATTTCCTTAACAGACGGATTGTAATTCACAATTTCTTTGTCACTCACTTTGTGACAATTTTATTGAATGTATACCAATCTTTACGTTCGTACTGTACATCTAACATACATATTACGTTTAATAATTATTGTGTTATATTTAAATCGCTGTATTTTCCGTTCTATTTATTAGAAGGGGTCCATTTCACGCATATTTTATACATAATTTTATACATAATATGATGGTACAGAAACAGATTTATCTTACTGTTCTTACTGTATAAGGAGAAGCTACTAACTAAAATGTACGTTTCATAACTAATCTAACATACATAACATAATTCTTAATTTATTTTAAGTCTAGTGGTATTAGGTACAGACAGTCTTATAAGTATGGTCAAACTATGTGTTTAAGTAAACTAAATTATATGATGTTCTTAACCTAAAATTCATTTTAAAGTCCATTTGTACATAAAGTTGATTGAATCTCCTCTTAGGTACAGCTTGAATTTTGAAATATTTTTCATTCATTTTTCTAGCATTTCATCACGTTTATCTGGTTTTAACCTAACATTTTCTATTTGATGATTACTTGCGGTCTCATTTAGTCGTGAGTCCAGTTATTGAAGAATAGCAGCAAAGGGAAAAAATAATACTTTCTAGAGGGTTACTAATGGAGCTATTTATTGTAACAAGGCTAAAGCCAATGGTATTGTTAGTCAAAATCTACCAAAAAGCCATTCATTTTCCTCAACTACTCCAGAGATAAAGTACTGTGACTAACAGACGAACGGGTGAACTAACGAGTTCCATAAGGGTTACGTTTCTCTCTTAAGTTCAAAACTCTGGTTAAATATAATTCATATGAAATATTTATCACCTTTGGCCATCATTCTGCATAACGAATAAAGCCGAGTTTTAAAATATGTTCCAGATCTGAGGTAAGTATTTTCCGATTAACAGAAGTTACTGTATTCAATAAGTATTAACAATCGGCATCGCTGGACTGCAATTTTAATTAGTTTCGCAATACTCTTATTTAAATACTTCAATATTATCTTGAAGACTTGTAAAGTTTAATAAAGTATAAGAAACTGTATGTTTCTATTTCGATATCTTGTGCCTCTACTTATTTTTTATGCTTAACCAAAAATCTAAGTTTGTGCTCTAGAGTTACAATGAAAGATAATTTACATAAAACATACTTTAAATAAAATACAACTGTTTACATGCCTCTGGTGATCAAGCAGTATAACCGATAGAACTCAATATCAAGGAGTATTCTATCATGCTATATTTCAAATTTTATATAAAAATTGTGAGTTTAAGATAATAATTCATCATAGGTATTCGCAATAGGCAACACGATTGCAACTTTCATTCGATTCGTAATGGTTTTCATAAAAATGCTTCAAAAACATTACTTTGCAGTTTCAATATCTTACACATTTTCGTATTTTTGTGTAATTAATCAAAAAGCCTAGTAGAGTACTTTCAGAACCTTATGAACCGCGAGATGCGCAAAAGGCGGAGTATATTCCTCATAAGTACATTTTGAAAACATTGACTCAGCTGTGACATAAATTTAATGAAACATATTCTTTATAGGATTTTGCAAACAGCGGGAAAAAACTATTTATGAGAACTAAAAGAAAAACTATGTGTAAAAAATATTAATGAAATCTATGCATTCTTTCGATAACCTGACTGGTTATACTAGCAAATCAAAATCCTAAAATCAATTTGTCCAATTTCTTATTTAACAGTATCATTATAACACTAGTATCTAACAATAGTCCCCTAAGGCTAAGCGGATTAAACTAGTATCTACATGATCATCCACGGTATGAAGATTCAGTTAAAAATGAGAACAAAGGCCTAAAATGGATTTATTTACTTACCTTATCTTAATAATTTTTTCATTCTAATGGATTACATTTTCATAAAATCTCTCATTCAGATTCTTGGAAATGCTTAGCCTTTGAAACGTTTTTCGCCCTTATTCTGAGCTCATCAGAAAGGCACAAAGCCACTCATAACGATGTTTCATGCAAAACCAAGGCAAGACATTGACTGTTAAAAAACAACATATCTTCACCTATCTATTAGCTAACTAGTATTGGAGCCTATATATATATAATCTATGCATGTTTAAAAGCGAATGATTTATTATTGGCTTGCTTATAGTAATGAAACATATTCTTTATAGGATTTTGCAAACAGCGGGAAAAAACTATTTATGAAAACTAAAAGAAAAACTATATGTAAAAATATTAATGAAATCTTTGCATTCTTTCGATAACCTCACTTCTAGTTATGCTAGCAAATCAAAATCCTAAAATAAATTTGTCAAATTTCTTATTTCACATTCTCATTATAAGACTAGCATCCAACATAGTCCCCTACGGCTAAGAAGATTAGACTAGTATCTACATACGGTATGAAGATTCAGTTAGAAATGAGAACAAAGGCCTAAAATGGATTTATTTACCTACATTGCCTTATTTTTTTTTCATTCTAATGGATTACATTTTCATAAAATCTCTCATTCAGTTTTTTGGAACTAGAATGATTTACTTAAATTGTTGGAATTAATTGAATAAACCAGCGAAAAATTCACTAGTTTCTAAATTCATATCAAAGAGTCGTTGGAATGGAGGTCTGTAAACAACGATAGCTCAGGATAAAGTGCAAATCCTAAATATGATGTTTTTAGGAAGTTGCGTAATTGAGACGATCGCTGAAATTATGTCTCTGCGCATACCAAGGTGAAAGTTCATGAAATTTTGAAACATCTCTAACAGCTTATCTAAGATTATAATAAAACGTAGTTTTTATAAAACGTGATAGTTTATGTATCTCTAACGATCACCATCTACTTTAAAATAGAAGTTTAAATTCAAATACTAAAAACTGGTGGCTATTTCATACTATGTATTTTATTTACTAGGCGACCAATTTCAGGAGCACTACAATTTTCCTTCAAATTTCCAGGCTAACCAGAATTTCTGTATTTCCATAACAATGGCCTGATTGGCTTGATAATGTAAAGGAAAATTTTGTTCTTCACGAAACTGGCGGAAGACTTATCTTTTTCTAAAAGAAATCAGCTTAATATCTATCCTCGGAGCTTTCTTCAAATGTTAGATGTTTTAACGCAACTCAAAGTTACGTTAAAACATTTAAGGGAAATAGACATAAAATGGTATATTAATGTTTTTTTTAAATCACAATATTTTTTTTACTCTGACGGTGGTTAATAAACCGGAAAGTAAGGAGAATTTTTATTTAAAGCTGATCTAAAAATCCCAGGATATAGTTCAAACTAATTTGATATCAACGATCAATGAAATACAAATATTTATATATAATATATGTTAACAGAATTCTGAAGTCTAATAGAAGTTATCGTGTTTACAAGAAAAGAGCTACACACATATACATACACACAGACAGCTTTAATTCGACATTTGGATACAGCGTCTCTAAATTGAATTTTTGCTCAGATATTTTCTTCTACGCGCCAATATTCTTGACTAAAGATTACGGTCTTGGATCATTAGGCGTCGAGCTTGAGCTCTGCCCCAATCATTGCTGTAGACCTGGACCGGCCTCGTAAGGGGTGGACCTGCTTTTTTGCCTATCGTCTCCGCAAATGCGGACGGTGTAGGCGTTGTTATCAGACCTCCCTTGGTCCTGGCTGTTGGACCCTGCCAGCTGCCAGTCGTTTCTTCTGGCGCTCTTCTGCCTTGGTCTTCTTTTTTCGCTGGCATGTCGGCTTCCGGGAGCGTCCTTAGTCTGTCGTGAGAGAGAATGCCTGTTGCCGAGCTCTCTCGGAGTTTGGAGGAGTTTGGGGGTGTGTTGACTAGTCGGAAGCCCAGGGTGCTAATTGGCATCATCTGCTCCGATTTCGTCGGAAGGAAGTGTGAACTGTGTAGCTCAATGATTGTGTTCGGCCAGAGACGCTTATTTTAGCGTCAGAGACCGGCACGAGTTAGGGTAAGAGTCCCGAGCTGGTTGTTTGCTTGGTACCCTTGGGATCGGATGATTTGGATGTTTTTGGTCATTATCTCCTTGCAGCGTGGCTTGAAGGTCAGACTGGAACAGAAAAACGGTTAAGTTATACTTACCCGTTATCCAGGATCTGGAGCTTCGGCCTCTTGTGCATCGGAGCGTCGTTGGGGTCATAGTCAGTCGCCTGTCTGACCAGCGGATTCCCATGCTCTGCCACAAGCGCTCTGTTCCGGATGACTTCAGTTACCGCGGGGGTATTCCAGGTCTCTGAAGAACGGCGTTTCTGACAGACCATGGTGCATCCACGGCGCATCTAATTGCGACCTTTTCCACAGCTTATGTGGATGGCTGCTTGATATCCCCGGCAACGGAGGCGTAAGTCAGAATAGGCGCAGTGAGGGTCCTGATGAGCTTGTTCCTCAGGTTGAATTGACTCTGTCTACCTATCATAGGGTAAAGTAGAGTCCTCCTCGTCCTCCTCGTCCTCACTTTCTGTATTATCGCTGCCGTGTTCTGTCTCTACGTCAGGCTTCGATCTATGATAACGCCAAGGTACTTGACAGTATCGTGCATTTCTTTTCTTCTACGATTATAATATACCTATTTGATTAAATCAAATACTTGTAAAAGTAGTCATGCGGTTCTTAAACGAATGATTTTAACATCCAGAAAAATCATGTCAAGAGATTGTCTACTCATTTTGCCATAACTGATCATTTACTGCTGCGATCGTAGTTGATTTTCTTTATTAATTTCTTTTACGTACGTAAATTTAAAAATATTTTATGAAATACCTTATCATTGGTGCAACAAATATAGATGCTTCTAAATATAATCAATTTTAATCTGATCTCATTTACAATCATGTCAAAAATATACCTATCATTTTGTTGAAATTTGAATGGAATTTTACTTTAACGAATCAATTTTAATTAGGTATAATGGAGACTGCCTAATGAGATTTACGAGTACATCTGACTGACAAAGCATGCTAAAAATGGCACAGAATTTAATGGTACGCTCTCCGGTATCCACCTTACATTGGTTCTCTGTTCAGCAGGTCTTTCAAATATAAACTAGTCGCTATTCAATTATCTTCGAACAAAAATAAAAATAAAATTGTCCCTGTTTTATACCTTCTACCTCATCTTAATATAGCTATTGTCCATTTTACTTCGACATCCACGTAGTTGAGTGGCTTTATACACTGAGGTCCATAAGTAACGGATAAATTCATTATCTACATAATTTACAATTTATGAGTAAAATCCTAAAACACGTCAATTTTTAATTCTAAAATAAAATTTTTTGAGCACAATTTCATACTTCCTCCTTCAACCCCCTTGTAGTAACAGCTACACCATTAAAATTTTTAAATGAAACGAGGGTGCGTATGAGAGATCATTTGAAATGGCTTTTAATTCTCTATCCAGCAATGTAAGGTTTTTTGAATTTTGTATATCCTTCATCAAGGAAATTAAATTTGAATATTTTAAAATGTATTTGAAATGTACCTTAAACTGTCTATGCCTATATACCAAGTATTCGTCAAATCTGACTTTTCTAATTAATTATAATAACCCATAATTTAAATATATCCAACTCAATACCCAGCTAAAAGAAAAAAGTATAAAAGGTTTCTTTTTACATATCAGAAAAAGTGATAATTTCTTTATTTGCTACATTTGTGCAAACTTGATTCTAGTTATTTATCGCTGATTGTCAAGTTGTTCATTATTTTAACAATGAGTCTTTCGGTTACCCAAAGAATTAAAATTTTGATATTATTAAGATGTGGTGATAAAACAAGAACGAAGAAGCGAAATACTTAAGAATCCTGACCATCGCATTATTCAGTCTACTGTTAGTAGAGTAGAATGCAAATTTCGTGAATTTGGAAATGCAGCAGATATTTCTAAATCTGGTAGGAAACGCATTTTAGACGATGAAAAGAAATTAGATTTATTGTTATATATTTAAGATAATCCACATGAACCTACAAACCAAGTTGCCGCCGATAATGATGTTAGTAAAACGTGCATGTTGCGTCTTCTAAAACATGAAAAAAAAACCGACCATATAAAATTCATTTGGTTCAAGAATTTAATGACGATGACCCTGATCGCCGATTGGAATTTTGCGAAATCGTGGCAAATAGATGCCAAGATGATCCGTTATTTATAAAAAAACATTTTCTTTTCTGATGAGGCAACATTCGTCTTAAATGGAACAGTTAACAAACAGTACTATAGATACTGGAGTACAGAAAATCCATATTGGAGGCCAATACTCAATATACCGAGAAGGTGAACGTTTGGATTGGAATTATACATTGTCAAATTATCGGACCATATTATTTGATAGCACATTAACTGGTGCACCTTACTTGAATGTCTTGCAAAATTTCTTACTTCCAGAGTTAAGAATACTTTTTACAGATAATGACAACCCTAATGAAATTGATAGAAATATTTGGTATCAGCAGGATGGAGCTACACCATATTTTGCATTGGAAGTAAGAGCCTATCTCAATCAAGTCTTTCCCAGTAGGTGGATTGGCAGACACGGTGAAATTGAATGGCCTCTCCGTTCACCCGGTTTGACCCCGCTTAACTGTTTTTTATGGGGTTACTTATAATCGAAAGTCAACTTCAACAGACCAAATAACGTTGATGATTTAAAAGACAGAATAAGGCATCAATCAAATCACCCCGGAAACGATACAAAATGTTTTAAAGTAATTTCAGCCACGCCTCCATTATTGTCAGGAAGCAACGGGCGCCAAGTTGATTTAAACTGTTTCAAGTTCTTTTGTTTACTTAATAACAAAAATGTAATATTTTTCAATAAAAAAAATAGGGAAATTAAAAAAATCTTATATTGCTGGATAGAGAATTAAAACCCTTTCAACTGAGCTATCATACGCACCCTCGTTCCATTTAAAACTTTTAAAGGGGTAGGTGTAAATCCAAGGGGTTGAAGGGGATGGTATGAAATTATGGTGAAAAAATGTAATTTTAGAATTAATAACATCTGCCTAAGGAATCACTACTTCCACATCCAGATTTTTCATCCAAGTCTCTTTAAATGAAACACCTTGATTAGATTTGCACTCTAGTATGTGGAAATTATTGGTCATAGAATTTTAATAATATTGAGGTCAGATGTCATAGAAAGTTTGAGGCATTGGTTTCTACCATATACGTTAAAAATGAAGATTCTAGTTTACCCTACTTACTTCCCCTATTCACAACCTATCAGCTCCCACCTCTTCAATGAAATCATCTCAATCAGATGTCATTAAAATACATACGTGTACTAATTTTCAAGTAAATATCTCAATTTTATGTAATCAATCCCATTAATAATGGAGAGGAGGTGGTGGGGTTTGAAAAATATTAGAAAGAAATCTGAGGCCTTGTTTCTAGTTTACACACCAAATCCCAAATTTCTGTACTTTTACCAGCTTGATTTACTTATTTTCCCTTATTTACTCCTATTTAACCCCGAACCCTACAACGGAATCATCTCAAAATATAATCTAGTTCCAGATGTCGTTATAATACATACGTCTACCAAATTTCAAGTGAATATCTTAATTTTATTTTATCAACCCCTATAATAATAGAGTAAGGATGGTAGGGGGTTGAACAATATTATTAAATAATTTGAGGCCTTGGCTTCTAGGACATACACCGAATTTCAAGTTTCTGTACTCTGTACCTTGTAACTTGTTTTACTTATATTCGCCTATTTAACCCCAAATAACTCCCAACCCTTCAACGGAATCATCTCAAAATATAATCTAGTTCCAGATGTCGTTATGATATATACGTGTACCAAATGAATATCTCAATTTTATTTTATCAACCCTTTAATATTGGAGTAGGGGTGGTGGGGGCTTGAAAAATATTATAAAATAATTTGAGGCTTTGCCTTCTAGTACATATACCGAATTTTAAGTTTCTGTACGCTTACCAACTTGCTTTACTTAGATTCCCCTATTTATCCTCAAATAACCCCCAACACTTCAACGGAATCATCTTAAAATATAAAATAATTCCAGATGTCGTTATGATACATACGTGTACCAAATTTCAAATGAATATCTCAATTTCATTTTGTCAACCCGTATAATAATGGATTAGGGGTAGCGCGAGGGTTGAAAAATATTATAAGAAAATTTGAGGCTTTGGCTTCTAGTACATACACCGAACTCCAAGTTACTATACCAATTTGCTTTACTTATTTTTCCCTATTTACCCCTATTTAACCTCCAACCCTTCAACGGAATCATCTAAAAATATAATGTAGTTCCAGATGTCGTTATAATACATACTTGTACCATCTTTTAAGTGAGTATCTCAATTTTATTTTACCAATCAATAATTGATTAAGGGTGGTGGGGGATTGTAAAATATTATAGAAAATCTGAGGCCGTGGCTTCTAGTACATACACCGAATTTCATGTTTCTGTACTCTTACCAGCTTGCTTTACTTATTTTCCCCCATTTACCCCCATTTAACCCCCAACCCTTCATCAGAATAGTTCCAAAATATAATCTAGTTCCTGATGTCATTATAATATATGCGTGGACCAAATTTGAAGTGAATATCTTAATTTTATTTAATCACCGCTCTAATAATGGAGTGGGGGGGGGGTGATGGGGGGACGAAAATATTTAAAATACTTTGAGGCCTTAGCTTGTGTACATAGGTACATCAAATTTCAAGTTTCTGTTCTCTTACCGGCCGGCTTTACATATTTCCCCCATTTACCCCCCCCCCAACCCTTCACCGGCTATCTTCAAAAGACAATCCAGTGCCAGATCTCGTTACAATATATACTTATACAGAATTTCAAGTCAATATCTTAAACCGTTCCGGAGAAAACGCGCGGACAAGAAAAGTTACAGACAGACAGACCGACAGACAGACGGATTTTTTTCTTTGCTCGAATTTAAAATCACGTTTCATGACATTCTAAACCTATTTCAAGAAAAAAATTCCAATTTTTTTTACGATTACTATACTTCCAACCCACTACGTGGATGTGGAAGTAAAATAACTAGAAGTTGCATTCGAGCAGTGCCAACTGTAATATTATGCCTTAAAGTAAAGAGATACACTCTTCTGTAGACATAAATGTAACAAGGAGCTTAGATCGTTATACATACTTATGATTAAGAGTAGCGCTGCCGGAAGCATTTAGAAATTAGGGCTGGCCTATGTGAAATTCAAGGGATAGGAATAACAAAAGCAATCAGGACTACTTCAACTGCTCCAATGGAGATCATTCTTGGACTTGCTCCTTTGCAAGTGGAACAGGAAGCCAGGAAAGCGGCGAACATACACTTCAAAATACGATGTAAAGCTCAACAGGCCAAGTCTCTGGCTCTACATATAAGGGTCATCACTCAGTCCGAGAATGACAGGTGTGTGTGTAAGTTCACTATTCTATATACGGTTGACCGAAACAGGATAAAAGGCATAATCTCAGCGGTCTAAAATGGTGGTACTCAAACGGTCCGAAATATTAGGAGGGAGCCGGTGATGACGAATTTTTTTATTTATATTTTTATTTAACGACCTTATTTGAAAATGTTAATAATTATTTTAATTTTTATAAAATTCTTATCACAGATAAGTTTAGAATATACCTCCTTCTTATAGAATTATAAGAAAGAATATATGCCCATTATGTACAGTACAACTGTTATCATAATGTTATTTTTAAATTAAATTAGTCTGCTCAATGAAACCCAAAGACAATCAAAACAAGAGCACTTACCGATATAGCAGTAGCACCAAACTTTAAAACATCCACAGACTTGTTTCAATATTTATGTCTCTTCAGTGCGGCTTCTTTTAAAGCTCACAATCAACCTGAAATATGTTAGCAAATACTAGTCGTCATGACTATCAGTGGATTACCTGAACCGGATATTAAAACCACTAAATTTTATAACAGGAAATTCCCCGTAAAAGGAATACTTTTGAATATGATTAGATGCAAAAGCAACTTCCCGAAACCGTAAAAAGTCTAAAAAATAGAACAGAATAAATATATTACTAGAAACTACTAATAATTATTTTAACTTTAACAAAATTCTTATCACAGATAAGCTTAAGACATATCACCTTCTTATGGAATTATTAAAGAGTGTAATAACCCTGTACAATTCCAATTCCTACTTTTCAGAATAATATTGTGATTACTGTATTGTTTAGTTTATTTAGAAAATCAAATAATCACTTCTTATTTAATGTCTCTGTATACGCAATATATATGGATTTTAAGTTATCAGAGGAACAATTTAAAAATCCCTTTTATCAACGGGATGAAGTGGTGGAATCGACAAGACGCCTCAGGCCAACCACTCACATAAAATTGAGTTTTTTATCTTGGCAGTAGCGATCTTAATAAAATCCAATGTTCTTTGTGATTAAAACTGATAACCTTATTTTTCGCTACATATTTGACTTGGTTATTTTTAAAGATATCGAGGAAAATTGTTAGAATTAAAAAATCATTACTTGGAAAAGTAATAATGTAGTTTCACCTTTTCGCTCTTATTGGGATGTTCTAGTAAATTTCGACCTCGGTTGTTTGTGCAAAGCATACAAAAAGTGTACATCGATTTTAATGTCTGTGTGTATTGAATAATTAGGTTACAATTAATTTATTTTGGATTATTTCACTAGGTAACGTGAAAGCCAATAACATGCCGTTTTTCTCGTATATCACTTGTGATTTTCAATTTTAACGATACATTTTTTCTCGAGTTGATGTCCAAAGGTAATATGACTCGTGTACATTGTAATAATATATAGGCTTTTAAAATTTAATTAAATGGCTATATGCCTCTCCACTAAGGAGGTAAGTCAATTATTATATGAGTAAACGCAAATGACTACATAAACACACTAACTGTAAGAAAATAAAACTGCTTATGATAGTCCATCAAAAAGTAACAACACACGGGAATCAAAACACTGTTTAATACAACTATTATTAATAGTATTTGTTGAGCCTTTCAGGAAAGATTAGAGAACTAACAAGATAGGACAGTTAGACACGACATCCAGCGGAAACGGTTTCGTGATTTGTCGGGTGTGCATTAAATGAATTTGACCAAGCTTACTAAAAGAAAGGTTAGCTCATTAGAATCGCCAAGTGCTACGTCACGTATAGACTTCGATGACAGCTGCATGTGGCTGTTTTTTCCTCGTTTTATAGAAAGAAGTTTCAAAATTATTTTTCCAATGTACAATTCTGTCCTCACCAAATAGATACTTTACATATAAACATAGAAATACTTCATGTGACATAAATTAAAGAGCAACCTGTTTTTTTAGTGACCTTGGATACTCTGAGTTCGGTCGTTCTATCAGAACAGTATTGTCTATTTTTCACTATTGGCCTCTCCTTCTAATGCTACCGTCTCTGTCTGATTGTAATATTGTGAAAACTGCGCGAGAACTACAATTTAAATGTCGAAGTCAATGGTGCCATTACTAAAAGATAAAAGGTTTTCCGCCGGCTGTCCTATCTTGTTAATTCTCTAATCTTTGCTTTCAGAAAGTACTCTCTGCTTAACCTCTGCATCATCCACCGCAGTCAGTACTGTCTGATCATGTAGTATGTAGTACAAGCGCTAGATGATGCTGCTAGAATGGATACATAATACCATGGATACATAATATCTATGGGTGTGTCATTAGTCAATGCAGCAATGTCCTCTATATCTTTACTCGTTGGTCAAAACATACACAAAAACTATTTGCAGCGGACTTTCCAACGACTTAGGCTAGTCTAATATAGTACAATACCTTTGGTTTTAACTTTTGATTTTGTTATTTCATTTGTCATTCACTACATTACATTTAAATGGCAAATTCTGCAGGCTAAATTTCTGCGGCTGCATTTGTCATGTACTTATACCCATACCTACTTTCTATTTTACTTACTCTTTACAAATTACGAGAAACAATATATCAGCGGATACAAAGCAAGTCAAGAAAGCATCTAGTAGTTAATTTCCTGTAATATTCTCCCTAAATACTATCCGTGCTTTTTAAATTATGCCTATAATTCTTTTTTCAAGATAAGTTATCAGTTATTATACTCTTCGCAAATACAAAACGAAGAGTATATTGCATTCGATCGGTACATTTCTAAAACCGGTAATATTGCTCGTAGAGAAAAAAAATTCATATTACTGTGTTGGTGATCGAATTCTGAACAATTTTCAACTGTCCGTCCGTCCGTCTGCCCGTCTCTCTGCCCGTCTGTCTGTCCGTCTGTCTGTCCGTCTTCTTAAGAAAGGTTCGATTGTATCTAAATTTGGACAGTAAGTTAGTATTAGTTAGAGTGCTTTTGAGCAAAATCGATCAATAAATAAAAAAGATATAAATTGTAAATAGTTATAAATCAAAAAATAATTTTCTTTACATAATTTTTTAATGTTTTTTAATTAAACTAAATATGTCTAAAACTAATATTATTTATAAAAAATTTGCGAAGAGTATCCTATAGAATATGCAACAAATACAGAAAAAGTGCAGTAAATCGGCGAAGAGTATAACGGTTAGCTTGTTTTTGTATTATCAAGGCGCACAAGATTTTTGAAATTAATTTTTTGTGAAAAGCTGTTCATTTTAGAACCGTTAAAGATGTAATAAAAAAATTACCATGTGGTTTAATTATATTATTAGAATAATGGTACAGGTCGGAGACTGACGTTTTGAAAAAAATTTAAACTCAGTTATTTTTGTATTATTTTTCTTCATTACTTTTTAGGTGTGTTGAAACATATTCTTTATAGGATTTTGCAAACAGCAGAAAAAATAACTATCTGTAAGAACTAAAAGAAAGACTATGTGTAAAAATATTAATTAAAGCTTTGCATTCTTTCGATAACTTGAATTCTGGTTATGCTAGCAAATTGAAATAAATAAATAATAATAATAAATAATATATAAACACCACAGATAATACAACCCCCTCTGAAAGAGCCTTGTGCGGGAGAGGGCTACACATTTAGAGACAAGGGACACACATCCAATATCCGAGTATACTAGGATTAATTTCTTTCGGAAAAAATCTCAGTGCCACGACCGGGAATCGAACCCAGAACTCCTGGCTGAGAGTCAAGCGCGCTTGCCACTCATCCAAACAGTCATATAAAATCCTAAAAGTAATTTGTATAATTTCTTATTTGAAAATTCTCATTCAATAACTAGTACCCACACAGTCCTCTACGGCCATGCAAAATAAACTAGTATCTACATAACCTCCTACGGCCATGAAGATTCAGTTAAAAACAAGAACAGAGGCCTAAGATGAATTTATTTACCTACTTTGTCTTAAAAATTTTCATTCTAATGGATTTCAATTTCATGAAATCTATCATTCTGTTTCTTGGAAATGCTTTAGCCTTTGAAGCGTTTTTCGCCCTTATTCTGGACTCATCAGAAATGCACAAAGCTACTCATAAAGACGTTTCATGCTCAGGATTTTAATTTGCTAGCATAACCAGAATTTAGGATATAGAAAGAATGCAAAGAGATCATTAAGATTTTTATACATAGTTTTTCTTTTAGTTCTCATAGATAGCTATTTTTTCTTCTGTTTGCAAAATTTTAAAAAGAATATGTTTCAATAAAAGTATAAGCAAACAAATAATAATTCACTTTTAAACATTTTAGGTGTGTTATCTTAATTTTGTGTAGTCGTCTTTGATAAATTTATTTTTAATTAATTAAACTAAATATTAGGTGCGTTATTTTCTCAGTTACTTCACTTCTGTATAATTGTTACTCTTTCTTATTTGTTCTAATAATTTTTTTTGTTGATATTTTTACTTTTTTATTATTTTGGCATAATACATATCGTTGTGATTAATTCTAACAGGGAATAAAATTCAATTTATTATCGCCAGATTATAAAGTCATCTATTAACTCAATAAATAAGCCAGAGAGCAGTGTCAAATGCTTAAAAGTTGGGAAACGGCACTGATTTTAGAAGTTCCTTCTGTGTTGTGTTCCTAGAACACTCAGGGTCATTCATCACCACTAATATCTTTGGGTACTGACACAATGGGGGAGTTATGGGTTATAAACCCTCAAAATTGCCCCAAAAATTAAGCCCGGCCACTCTCCAGAAAAAATCGACTTTCTTTCGAAAAGAATTTGAGAATGGATATTGTGGTCTTGAAGATCTGTACTCGGGGGTTTTCCAGGTCGCTGATTACCAATCCGAGGTCTAATTTGGTCCGCCTTTTTGAATCTTCCCTAATTGGACATCGGATTAGTTACCATCAACTACGAAAACCCCCCAGTTCCGACTTTCAGCCCAAAAAAAGAAAAATATACAAGCTTTTCCCGAGGATCTAACTCTACTTCCGTTCCGTAATTTTAAATTTCCTAAATTAGACCTCGAACTCGTGATCGGCAATCTCAAAAACGAGTTTGTCCTGAGAGATTGACTCTACTTCCGGTCAGCCATTCTGAATTTACCAAATTAGACCTCGGAGTCGTAATCAGCGACCTCGAAGAACCCCGAGTAGATACAGATTTTCAAGGCCAAAATATCCGTTCTCAATTTTTTTTCAAAAAAAGTGGATGTTTTCTGGAAAATGGCCCGATTTCCGGTCCGCCGTTTTTCCAAATTTTCCAAGTTTTCCAAATTGGACCTCAGATGCGTGATCAGCGACCTCTTAAACCCCAGAGCAGATTTTCACACCGAAATTATTAAAAAAAAGTTTCTTTCGAGGCTTAATTTTTGGGGAATCTTGGGGCATATAACCACCCCATAGCTACCCCATTTTGTCTGTACGCAAAGATGTTAGTGGTGACGAATGATCCTGAGAATTCAAGGAACACGACGCAGAAGGGATTTTTAAAATCGGTGCTGTTTCCCAACACACACAATTTCCGGCTTATTTACTAGGTTATATGTACCTAATTACTGATGTTTTTGTAGACGGAAGAAGGCTCCCAAATATTTTTTAAATTGATGTCACAATACATCAACTCAGTTATTAATTATCGAAGCATTAAAAGTGTGGCAAAAAGTAGTGGAGTATTTTTAAATTCGGTATTGAAAGTTGCCAAAAATCATATACAGAGTCATAGTTTTAGGCAAATGCCAAAATACAGAAATTTAGCCCGTTGCTGATATTTTGCTGGTTTGTGGTAATGAATAGTGAAGATCTCTAATAGTGAACCATGCCTACTATTGGTTCGATTTGGTGAAGCCAATCAAAAAATAAGGCCGATCTAAATTTTTTTAAAAAGAAACGAAGAGCACTAGGGATATAATAAATACCTTTTTGAAATCATATCAGGGTGCTGTACTCCCCACTCGTGTATGGCCAGTCACTCATGAAATACCCTGTATATTACTGGTGACTGAAATATATTCACAAATATGAAATTAAAAACACGTAGAAATAATTGTCGAAAAAATAAATATTTAAAAAGCATTAAATATATTTATAATTATGAGGTTTTAATAAAAATGCTTCAAAAAGAAATGTTTATAAGTCTTCTGAGAGTGCCAGGGATAAAGCTGTATCCTAC
This sequence comes from Stenurella melanura, assembly GCA_963583905.1. Taxonomy (NCBI): domain Eukaryota; kingdom Metazoa; phylum Arthropoda; class Insecta; order Coleoptera; family Cerambycidae; genus Stenurella; species Stenurella melanura. Next base: position 144,731,808 of record OY757310.1, read on the forward strand.
TTCTTTTTATCTAGATTAATTAGAAGTTGTTACCAGGTAGTTTTTAATTAAAAGGAACGCTATATGTCACGATGTTTTATAATCCATGTAGCGAAATAAAATAGTAAGTTTCCATTTCAACTACGTTTCAGCTTCGGCTTTAAAAGGAAATGTAGGGATATACCTGATAAAAGTCTGAGTAAGACAAGTAACTTTTAGAAGTATTTTCTCTGTTATACTCTGAAGAATAACAAGCACTATATCTGGTTTTATACACAATTATAAAACAGAAGTACTATTGTTACTATAGATGTATATGTAAAGTATTAACTAGTATACATTTATGGTTATATGACGTTTGACTTCTCCAAATATGATTCATTAAAAACATAAAAGACTAATAAATAAAAATTATAAAATAATATGTCACCCTCGTTCTATTAATTAAACCCTATTACGATATATACAGAGTGTTTGCCCAAAGAAAGGTTTAAAGAGGTAATTTAAAACCTATGCGACCATATGATTTCCTAACAAAAAATGTTTTCTTAACCGCTTCACAAGGTACTGAGGTGTAGGTTATCCAAAGTCAATTTGAAAAGTATAAAAAAAGATCGACAAAGGAATAGTTGATTTAACGAGCGATGTCACGAACGTTAATCGAAAGTTTTTGGAATTACTTTTTAATTATTGTAAATATTGTTTTACTGCTTTATATTGATTGATAGGCATGATGTAAATTATTTATTTATAACAAATAATGTTATATTAATGAACAACTTCATAAATTGTTCAATAAAAGTAAATAAATATCATTTAACCTACGGCTATGCTACCGGGAATATTAAAAATGTACCAAAAGCAGATAACTGACTTAATGGTGAGCCAGCTAAACAATCGACTGCTTTCGTTTGTGGTAAGCGCATAACATATCTGGTTAACTATATTAGTAGACGTGCATCATTTTACAATATTCAAGCGCCTCGGTCTCGGTGTTATTCTATCACAAACAGGTTTTGTAATGGTTTATCCTGGTGGCAACAGTTTAGACTGAATTTCTAAAGAACGACTGTATCGGCAATGAATTCGAAACCTCGTGGTCGTAGTCGAAGTATAAGAACACTGCCTATTTTGGAAGAGTGAGACAAGAGATCCTTCACAGCCTAAAGCGCTCTGTCTGAAAACAAGCCGCAGCACTCAGAGCTCTATCACTGATGCAGTCGTTCTGAAATTCGGAACCCATCTGACAATTGTGTCACGTTTTGGGACCGAACCATCACAGATTCGTCCGATTTCAGATACTCCTCGACTGCGAACACACAATGTTCTCTCGTCTAGACAACCAACGTGACTGACAAATGGCATATATTCCCGAGTTGAACGACTTAATCCACAACGCTCTACTCCCCTCCTTTCGCTTATAGTACCCGTCTCAAAAACACCCATCCTTTCTGCCGTACCCTGTACTATATCTCCTTGAAAACCAGGATTGTGTGTTAGATAAAGAGAATCAAGGTCCTACAGTTTATAGTGTTCCCATTTTTGGGAATAAATGTATAGTTAAAATAAGCAGAGTTTGAACCCGCTCTGCTAGGCACGCCCTAAACCACTAATCTAGCGCCACTTTCAATGCCATTGTACAAAGTATGACAAGTTTTCAGATACCGACCCAGTTTTAATCATCTCCTGATGATGCTAACGTGGCTAGCGAAACACACTTCGCGTGTTTTGTTCCAGAGTTTTGGTGTTTGCGGAATCTCCGTCTCCAGAAACAGATACCGACATTTTTAAGTATTTTCATGCTTTAGTGGAATTCATGGCAGTAAATTGATTATACTGTGGAAAGGTTTTGTTATGTGTAATAGTGTTTAGAATTTTAACGCTAAAATTTTTTCGAGACGTAGTTGTCTAGTAACATAAGAAGTGTAAGGCAGTTTACTTTGTTTAAGAGATTTAAACCTTGATAATAAACTACCATTTTACACGAATTATATTATTGTTTGGCAAATTTACGAGAAAATATTTATAAATAAAATTTAAAAGCACGAGTTATTCATGAATAAATTAATGAAATACGTACATGAAACATATCTTTAATATTAAGGTCTTGCTTTCAGATATTTTCTTCTAATTTTTTTGTGTTTACTTTTTTATCAATTTCATAATTTATGTCGCCAAAAGATGCATTTCCAAAGCGACTAACCCAGTAAGAAGCGAAGTAAGTATAGATATTTAATAAATTAATGCAGCTGCAGAAACTTAAAAGTTCGCGGCCTCGGTACTCAAACGTAATGTAGCGACTGACTCGACAATTCAAAAAATCATAAAACGTTAAAGCCATAAGCCATAGGTATGTACTGTAATAGACTGACCTGTGGTTTAAAAGTTTACGTCTCAAACATTTTTCGACCAATCGTATGATGAGTAAAGATTGTTTAATACCGTGCCTATTGACATTATGTGCCCATGGTGTTATTAAAAGTTTAATAATTTGTCTACCTATTTAATCTTTATTTTTAAATTTGAGAACTTTATATATTAAGATTATTAAGTTACGCCGAGAATACTATGGTGGATTGTGTGAGTCAGATGAAAACCCGACACTGTGGTCGTGGCAGAATTTCTCGTTGGGGTGAGCCACCCCCGCAAACAAGTAAAAACCACCTCCAAACGGGGGTTAACGCGTATTATAATTGTTTGAGGGACTCTTACTTGGTGATCCACCTTCTTGGAAGATGCTGACCACCGTGGTGATGGTGGAATTCCTCCCCGGGTGACTTTCCCCGTAAATGGCCAATAACCGCCCCTCAAAGGGGTGGTTATTCGCGTTATCAGTATACCCCCAGGCAAAGCTCCCCCCCCGCTTTAAGTATGCTACACAGGAAAAATAACATAAGATGTCACCTTGATCTCGTCAATAAAGTATCATCTTCTTTTACTTATGCAGTATCTTCATTTACCATGCAGCTGAAAAAAGATGAATGTGTATTTTTTGTACATATTTTTTGAGAAAATTAGGTTTATATAATAATTGAAACATCTGATTTATGTAATTATAATATATTATATAAAATATGTTACTCTGGCTTTCTTAAATTATAAAATACTATGACTATATATAGTTATAAACCTTTTTGTCCAGTGGTAGGATGGGAGCGCTCTCTCACCCTTTTAAAAGGTGGTTATTGGCCGCTGAGAGGGTGGGTGGGTGTCGAACATGATTTTCATGGTCCTCCCCGTGGTTGGCATCTTCGAGAGGGGAAACAATTTTTCCTCATGGTATGCGAACAGCGCTCTCGTACCCCTTTGGAGGGTCACCTTCCGAGGGTGGGAACGGGGGATCAATAGATTAGATTTAGCATCCTCGAGAATGGGGGGGGGAGAACTAGTTTAGTTGCATCAGACAATAGTCGGGGTTTTCGGCATTTTTTCCGACTCACACAATCCAGTACTATTGAATATTGAATTGAATTGAACAAGTGCTGCCTACTACTAATAATTGCAAAGCCCGGTCTAAAGGCGTCCAGTAATTTGGTTAAGTAGAGTTCTCTAGCAGTTTAGTGCGAATTTAGTGTATGTTTTTATTGGTAGAGTACCATGATTTAGTTGACTATTAGCAGCAATTTAATGTCTTAGTAAAGAAACTGAAAACCACTTTAGTTCATTAGTGGACGAACAGTTTAAGCTTTGCAAATCGTGCTACCGAAAAATAAAAAATCTTACTTAAAACGGGTTTTACGCTCTATTATAGTAAACGTATTGGAGGTATGTATTGAAGAAATAAAAAGCATAAGATAGGTGTAAGAACGTAAGGGTTAGAAAACCGATTGGCATAAAAAATTCAGGGAGCTACTAATTATTTGATAAAAAGAGCTTCCAGTAGAAGATCTACATGAGTATTTTCAAGCTTTCAAAATGTCTGAGGATGGTTTTTAATAAATTTTATCACAGTGCCTTCTAACCACTTAGCCATGATAAAACCGTTAATTAAAGATACACACAAGCTCCCGAATAAAACAATTTGCAAATCCTAACCCAACTTTAATAAATAACTCAACTAAATCAGACTGAATTCCAGATATCCAGATGGCTCATAAATTAGTAGGGTGGGTGAGGGTGGAAAGCAACTCTATCAGCAAATAGAAATGTTTCTATTCCATGCTACTAAATTGGTTACTCGACAAACTAATGTCTGGGGACTAAATGCTTACGTTTACACGGGTCGAGTACTCCAATTTAGTTCGACTTGACTATATTACTGGCCGTGTCTAGACCGGACTTATGAACATTGTAACAGTGCAAGTTGAAATTTCCTAATTACTAGTGTGGTTCCTTTTTGATGATACCATAAGTTTATAATTTACTTGAGTTGTGTTAATTATGGACATAAGTCCACGGAAAAATTTGAGATAAAATTTTACAAAACAAGTGCTACTTAGTTGCGGAAACTATTTCACAAAATAAAATATTATATGTCAGTTTCACATATTATAATTACGGGGACAAATACGTCTTCAAAAAAATTACAGTGATAGATAATAGTTCATTAGTCGATGGATTTACTACTAATATTGACATTTGACTTGTGCAGTGATCTCAAAAACTAGCATGTCGTTGCCTTCCATGTTAATGAGTAAATCAGTTTGTTAAATTTTTTCTTTAATCTAAGGCATTTCCTTAGAATAACGCAAGAAAAGAGTTCTAAGTGTGATAAAATAAATTATGCAAACAAAGTAAAATGCTTCAATGTTTCGCAGTAGAATTAAAATTTCTAGTTTAAATTGCATTTTCTCAAGATGTTGATGTGGTCAACACGTCAATTAGAAAACATCGAGAAACATTTGGAGCGACTAATAAATGAACAGCACGCATGTATCATTGTCGATACTTGCGCTTGAGATTTTCTTAATTCTTTGAGTCATATCCACTAGCCTTCCTTGGAAAGCCGACTCCATTATTCATGATTTAATATAGTTCTTGCCAGGCGACCGAGTTGTATCATACTGTAATCCTGACAATATCACTGGAGTCGACTGGAATATTTGACGCATTTTTAAGGGACAATCCTTTATTAGGAGGATGAGCTATACACCATTAATTTTCAGTTGGAACAACAGCAAGTGTTTAATGTCCTATATGCCATTTCAACCATCCAATATATGTAACTGCTCTTCCTCTGTTGAAACATCTGTTCATTGTAACTCATTGTACATTTTCTCTCTTTTCTTTATTAAATTAAGCTGTCGGTTATTCAAATACATGTTATAATATACTATATAGCCGCGATAATTTAACTATACATATTATCTAATTATAACAATTTCATTTAAGAACTAATAAGTGAATTCACATGATCGAGGTAATATATACATTTAAATCATCTTAGCTAAACAGGTCTAATTATAACGAATAGAAGTTGCGGTTGGACGTGGCCAACTGCAAATAACTATCTGATAAATAGCTTGCCCGAATACGACACAATTCATTTCTACATGGTGACACTGATATTAAGTACATAGCCAATATGTTTTTCATTGTTAAAATTCAACGCCCCATTTTATTCGTTTCATAGTAGTTTTATTAAAAATGTGCTAATATTTGAAAGTATTTCACCCCTAAAAATTTGTAGAAAAGGAAAATAACTTCTCTTTCAAAACGACTGCAATAATTTTGGCAATTTCAACGTATGCGTATACCGTTAGTATCCATAGGAGATGACATGACTAGAAATTGCAGGAAGAGAAGAAGACTGTGACGGTAGAGTTTATGGAATTAAATAGTTCTGTCTGTAAAAATTGTGATTAAATTTAACACATGGATACTACTTTAGTAACAGTATGAAATGGCATGACTAGCTGCGGATAATTCAGGAAGGAAGGCTGCAGATAAGGATTGAGTTTAAAGAAATTTTTAATTTTTTTGTCTAAAAATGTTGATTAAATTTAACATTTGTAGCAGTATGAAATGAAATGACTAGAGATGCAGGGGATGAGTTTGTAATATTTCGAGTTTAAATAAAAGAATAAACATATTTTTTCTAAACGGCTTTAATGAGTTTGATAAAGTTTGATATTTGGATACTACCTTAGTAACAGTAACATGGTATGACCAGTGCATCTTAGAAACTCCAGCAAAAATGTCTGTTTAGGTAAGGGTTAAAAACTTCATTACACTGAACTGTGTACTGTGTAGATTTCATTTCTGTACGAGAAAGTGGGTCCAAGTTGTGTGGGATCGTTTAATTTTGTTCTTACTGCACAGTCTGCATAATTTTACTTCCACATCCACGTAGTGGATTGGAAGTATAGTAATCGCAAAAAAATTTTCAAAAATTTTTATTCGTGAAATAGGTTTAGAATGTCATGAAACGTCGAGATTTTAAATTTGAGTGAAAAAAAAATGTTCTGTCTGTCTGTATGTCGGTCTGTCTGTAACTTTTTTTGTCCGCACGCTTTCTCCGGAACGGTTTAAGATATTGACCTGAAATTTTGTACACGTATATATTATAACGAGATCTGGAACTGGATTGTTTTTTGAGGAAATCCGGTGAAGGGTTGGGGGTTAAATAGGGGTAAATAGGGGGAAATAAGTAAAGCAAGCTTGTAAGAGTACAGAAACTTGAAATTAGGTGTATTTACTAGAAGTTAAGGCCTCAGATTTTTTTATAATATTTTTCAACCCCCCACCACCCCTACCCCATTAAAGGGGTTGATAAAATAAAGTTGAGATATTCATTTGAAATTTCGTACACGTATGTATTATAACGATGTCTAGAATTAGATTATATTTTGGGATGATTCCGTTGAAGGGTTGGGGGTTAATTTGGGGTAAATAGAGGAATATAAGTAAAACAAGTTGGTAAGAATACAGAAACTTGAAATTCGGTGTATGTACTAGAAGCCAAAGCGTCAGATTTTTTAATAATAATACTTTTCAACCCCCACCACCCCTACTCCAATTTAAAAAGGGTTGATGAAATAAAATTGAGATATTCATTTGAAATTTTCTACACGTATGTATTATAACGACATCTGGAACTAGATTATATTTTGAGATAATTCCGTTGAAGGGTTGGGGGTTAAATAGGGGTAAATTGAAAAATTGGAAAATAAATAAAGCAAGCTGGTAAGACTACAGAAACTTGAAATTCGGTGTATGTACTAGAAGCCAAGGTCTCAGATTATTTATAATATTTTTCAACCCCCACCACCACTAAGTACTTCATTATTAAAAGGGTTGATAAAATAAAATCGAGATATTCATTTGAAATTTGGTACACATATGAATTATAACGACATCTGGAACTAGATTATACTTTGAGATGATTCCGTTGAAGGGTTGGGGTTTATTTAGGGGTCAATAGGGGGAAATAAGTAAAGCAAGCTGGTATGAGTACAGAAACTTGAAATTCGGTGTATGTACAAGAAGTTAAGGCCTCAGATTTTTTTATAATATTTTTCAACCCCCCCCACCACCCCTACCCCATTAATGGAGTTGACAAAATAAAGTTGAGATATTCATTTGAAATTTCGTACACGTATGTATTATAACGACGTCTGGAATTAGTTTATATTTTGAGATGATTCCGTTGAAGGGTTGGGGGTTAATTTGGGGTAAATAGAGGAATATAAGTAAAACGTTGGTAAGACTACAGAAACTTGAAATTCGGTGTATGTACTAGAAGCCACAGCGTCAGATTTTGTTATAATATTTTTCAACCCAACCACCCCTACTCCAATATGAAAAGGGTTGATAAAATAAAATTGAGATATTCATTTGAAATTTGGTACACGTATGTATTATAACGACGTCTGAAACTAGATCATAATTTGAGATGATGCCGTTGAAGGGTTGGGGGTTAAATAGGGGCAAATAGGGGAAAATAAGTAAAGCAAGCTAGTAAGACTACAGAAATTTGGGATTCGGTGTATATACCAGAAGCCAAGGCCTCAGATTTTTTTCTAATATTTTTCAAACTCTACCACCTCCGCTTCATTATTAATGGGATTGATAACATCAAATTGAGATATTCACTTGAAAGTTAGTACACGTATGTATTGTAGTATCTGATTGAGATGACTCCATTGAGGTGGTAGGTTGTAAATAGTGGAAAATAAGTACGGTAAACTAGAATTATTAACGTATATGGTAGAAACCAACTCCTCAAACTTTTCTATGACATCTACCCCAAATATGATTAAAATTCTATGACCAATAATTTCCACATACTAGAGTGCAAATATAGTCAAGATGTTTCCTTTAAAGTGACTTGGACGAATAATCTGGATGTGGAAGTAGTGATTCCTTAGGCAGCGGTTTTTCCTTAAGAGCTATGAATAATATCAATTGTCGCAGCACTTGATAATGAATCTAAATCAATCAGACTGGACTGTTTAAAAGTAACAGACATTTTTAACAAGTTGCTACTGGCTGTTTCGCCATCATCTTAATAAAATTAAGTATTCTCTATGAAATACTCGAACGTTTCAGTATTTTACCTCATTTTATGAGTAAATGCTTAATATTTATAAAATGTCCAAATGTCCAATTTTTGCAAGTCATGCCCTCATTGATAGTACAGTCGCGTCATTTTAGCTCTATTTTATTATGGCTCTAACAGGTGTTATAAAATAATTGGATAAACGTTTACACGCCATTAAAAAAATTAGTAGACGATAATTATAAAATTATTCAAGTTACGACAAAGTATTTTTATAAGCATTGTGTTATTTCCATTGATACATTCTTGTTGTGTACATCAACAAGAACATAAGTTATTTATTTTTTAAATGTTTTTGTAGACAATAATAATTCTCAAAATAGTTTTAAAATTTTACAAAGGTATATAGATTCTATGTGACATTGCGACGTAACTAACAACATGTTTAGTGGATGTAATGAGATAAATGTTAACTGATTAAGACTTCGTTCCGCCAACAGCAAAGCGATTTTGGGGTGCGAAGGAAATTTTTCTGTGAAATGTGTGCTATATATACAATGAAAATTTTGAACGCTCTAAAAATAACAAATATTTATCGAAATAAAAAAAAAATGTAGGTATTCGATCCTTTTGTGGCATCGCACCAGTTGTGTTTCGCAAATAACATATTTCACAATAATAGAGTGTTGCTAAAATGTTTATATCACAATAGTTTTTATTTTTGAATAATTTTTAGTCCAAAATGGCCACTATACAAATAGTTCAAACATAAATAACATTTATTATTTATAACTATGAAAACACTTATAGAACAAATATATTTTCTGAAGAATAGTTATATATACATTTTTTGTAATTAGACAGGGTAATTAGACTACGAGGAATTTCCATCACAAAACAACGGTCAGTATGAAAGAAATAAAAGTAATTAAATGTTTTCCTCTGTACTTTCGTATATGTTACTATATTAAAAGCTTCATATATAATACATTAAATTTTTTTTTCTATTCATACATCTGGAAACTAAAGGCTTTGGGGGCGGTCAATTGAGCTAAGTAACTATGCAATAGTGTCACAAGACCGCCCCCCAAATCTTTTAGTTTCCAGATGTGTGACTTTAAAGGTACTGCTTTCGACATTATTACACCTATGAAATTGACTTCTGTAAAAGATTTTACTGCAAATGGGAAAACAATATGGCGCATAAACACCTACGCATGTTTTATGAAAATGGTACAGAACATACTATAGTCTTTAAAACCAATGTTTAGCCTTTTAACTATTTTATAAGTGTTTTATGAGAGCAATATATGCTTCGTATATATAATAATTGTTTAGCAGCTACAGCCAAATACATCCATAATATTGTGTCAAGAAGAATCCTAATAAAATTGTTTTATTAATGCTTCGCTAAACTCTTAAAGAATAGTTTTATGTATGTTTGCAAATTGACCAAAAGGTGCCGGAGGTCATTACTATAAATCTGTTATAAAATCAATTTTGTTTCGTGATCTAAAACGTACTATAGTAATTGCTGTATAGGCGTTTATAAAACAGAGACAAACCAATTCTACAAAATGTTTTATAATTTAACTGTCAGAACATTCTTAGCACTTATTTATATGACGATTTAGTTGTAAAGACTAAATAATCACTTTGGCAGTTTTAATAAAACAAAATAATATTTGCAGAGCAGTAATGCAACAGTAATAAAATAAAACTCTACTGTCATTCTAAATTTATAGAGCAACTTTGTTAGTTGTGGGTATTCTCTTTCAAACCAGGTGATCTGGTTGATCACTTAAGGATTCTGGGGTTAATCCAATTGGAATCCACGACCAAACCCACCAACCCAATGTCAATCAAGTGGGACTTTGACTGTCCGTTTAATGTCTTAGTTGAGAGCTGTCAAACGAGCTCGAAGCCCTGTAGTTGGAGAAGGGGTCACTCATCTGGTATACAGATGGATCGAAGATAGCTGAAGTTTCGGCGTGGGCGGAGCGGACTATAATTACAGGCTATCCAGATCCCTAGGGAAGACCCCAACTATCGTCCAAGCAGAAATTTATGCTATAGAATTGTGTGTGCCCAGGAAGGCATAAATAAAGGCATCCGAAGGGCAAAGAGCTGTATACTTTCAGAGAGCCAGGCAGCATTAAAAGCCTTCAGGCTCTATACTTTTGACTTTAAAATTGTCTGGGAATGCAAACAATCCCTGAAGCAACCAGCCGAAAAAAGAAGGTTACCTTGATGTGGGTGCCGAGGCATGAGGTAGTAGAAGGAAATGTATTAGCCGACGCCCCGTTTCAAACAAGGTGCCGAAGCCCCATTTTTTGGCCTGAATGTTTTGTGGCTTATTCAAGGACACATAAGGGGGGAGATCCTAAAATGGGAAAAAGGAACAAGAGAGTCCTACTGGAGGAATAAACCAAACTAAAGACAAGCGAAAAAGTTTATCACTTATTTGACAAAGAATGCTACAAGGCTTCTTGAACTCGAAAAGTTCGACTTAAGGCTGATAATAGGTCGCTTAACAGACTATTATACCTTGAGATTTCATCTTAAGAATATGGGTAAGGCAGACAAATACCTTGATAAGTCAATCATGAGCCAATAAAGACTAAAAGATATTTTAGTGTTAATGTAAGTTCTTGAAAGGCCTTTTTAAAACTTTCTTTTAGACAAAACTATCTTTAAGTGCATTTAGCATTTAATAAATCTGTCATAAATCAGTTGTATATGAGGTGGCGATTATGAAACATTGATAAAACTTAAATAAATCTAAAAAGCGTTTAAATTGTTACTTGGGTAAAGTACCTAGAAAAGGTGGAATTAGCGCATGAAGACATATGAAAAGTAGCCCCCAGGAAAATTACAAGTTTTGTAAAAGGCTCTGGAGTCCTGGGCAACAACTAATTGTAGGGAAATTCACAAAGAAGCTTTTAGGTCGATGTGAGGAAGGGCTGACAGAGCCGAGCGGTCTCATAAACAATCCACAATCTGCAGATATTTGCCAAGACATCGTTGCTTTTGACGCGTTCTCTGTTTGATATAAATCTTATGATTTTGCATCAAACTTTAAATTAATGATATCAAACAATTTCGTTTGTACACACGCAAGCACTGCTTTGGTGAAGTCAACGTAGAATTCCAGTTTTAAATTTATTGTTTACGAATCATTAATATTTAATAAAAATATATCCTTTTAATAACATAATAATTACTCATATTTCAAATTCAATATGTTTTCTCGCACGTCGATGCTTTTCTGCTATATTGCCTATTTATCTCAATAAATGTATTTAAAGGATAAAGCTAAATTAATGTTACAACTTATCTCATACTTGTAATTTCTTCTTTAAATCTTAATTTTAACTTAGCTAAAATAAAAAAGAAATCTCCGAAAATTGCTTTATCACACAGCATTTGTGATTCAAACTAGTATATGTACGAAATTATTGTACTTTCATTTTCAATACAGATGAATATACAATTTAAATATCTAATCTGAAAGTTGAATTTCAGGAAATTATCAGTCGAATATTCCTGCCCGCTGAACTTCTCTTTAATTTCAAAGAAACAACTGGAGACGGCTGATGAATTTAAATGTGCGCTCCTACATTTAGATTTCCAGTAGCTACAATGTTGTATGGATAAGGGTATTTTATTCGTCCTAGGTACCTAGTTTTGGATAATGGATATGCAAATTCTTATCGTTTCCTGCAGTACTGGGGGTACGCTGTTTAAAACTAGATTATATTATTTTAATTACATAATTTTCTTAAAATGTGATTAATCGGTGATAATTTTATCGTACTAAAAATGTTATATTTATTAGTAATTGTTATTATCATTTTACAAGATTGAAACTAGATTGTATTTTCATGGATTATAGAGTGGAGATGAAATAGGTATAAATAAGTAAAGCAAGCTTGTAGGAGTCCAGAAATTTGGGATTTGGTGTATAAGTCCAGATCTCAAATTTCTTTTTGACAATTTAAACCCCCACCACCATCCCCACTCCTTTATTAATAATGATAATAATAATTTATTAATCCTGTCGATCACAAATACATGATATAGGATAAGTTAATATTACATAATAGAATATAGAATAAGTGTAAAATATAACATAGATAGAACATAAAAAATGTATACACTAATAAAGCATGTCATTTAAAAACAAAAAACGGTATCTAAAGCTATACATAAATACTTATAAAATATCTCCAAATATGGTTACAATCACGAACACGTACAGAGTGACACCTATGTGTAAAAACAATGGAAGAAAAAACTGTTAAGAAATATACGTTGGTTACGGCAATAATAATAATAATAAATAAAAAGATCAAAAGAGAATGTACAATCATAAACTTCTATCAGCGAAATATTCATTTAAAGAATAATAGCTCTTATTTGTTAATAATTTTTAAAGTTCTAATTTAAAATATTTGATTTGCATATGTTTGTACTTACTAGGTAAATGATTGTAAGCTTTTAAAGCCAGATATTTGGGACTTTGTTCATATTTTATCAGTCTATATTTTGGTATTTCTAGTGTTGTGTTACTTCTTGTACACGTATGTATCGTAACGACATCTGGAATTAGAGTATATTTTGAGCTTACTCTGTTAAAGACTTGGGGATGAAATAGGTGTAAATAAGTAAAACTGGCTAATAAGAATCCAATAACTTGAAATCTGGTGTATGTACTAGAAGCAAAGGACTCAAATTTTTTGTGATAATTTTGGGGCAGACGATTTCAAATATTATATTATTAAAATTTTGTCAGCGATTATTTCCACATACTGGAGTGCAAATATAATATCAAGATATCTTTGTTTAAAGATTCGGAAATTTGAATGTGAAAGTAGTGATTCCTTAGACAGCGGTTCTTTAATTAATAGTTCAATACCAACAACAGTTTTCCTTTTTGGTACATTTATTGAATAGACAAAAGTTTATAATAATTAATTTATTCATTTGGTGTCAGTGTACTCACATAACTTTTATGTAGTGTATATGTACAATTTTAAAATTGTGCAGGGTACTTAATCCAGTCAGTAAAGTAAAAAATACACCAGAAGCTCGCAAAAAATGTTATCTGAGATTTTCCTTCAGTAACTGTTAGAGGGAGGACTAAACATCACAAATCCACAAAAATCATTTCTGGGGGTGCCGCGCAACCCTCCCAAAAAACCACCCCTTCGGTGAAAAAAGCCTTGTTTTACTAATAACTCGTTAACCGTTGAAGATTGCTCATCATAAAAAAGAAAGCTTACTGACTAATTGCCTAAAAGAGGTCCTCTTGTAATTTTCTTGTATATGCCATGGTTTTCGAGAAAATTGATATTGACAAAAACTGCAAAATTTTTTTTAATGCGCGCAAATTTCCATTTATTTGAAATTTCTTGCGCGTGGGGCAATAGAAAAAATGGAATTGCTCGAAAACCAAACAAGCTAGGAAGAAAAATCAAATGGGTTTTAAAGGGGATATAAAATACTCTCTTGTGTTGCCATTTTTGATGGCTATTGATAATTATTAGTATATAAAAACAACAATATAATATAGTTATCTCTTGATTTTTTTGTATATCTATCTATTCACAGGCCCATAAAAAACAAATGACTTTAATATAAGATATAAATGCATCATCTTTTAGTTCAAGGTAGTACTTCAATATAGAAAAGATAGGAATAAAAATATTCACATTTACAAATTTACCAGCATATCGAAGTTAGCCAATAAAAATCCAAAAAAGGCTGCACGTTCAATTTCTTTATGATATTTTTTATGTAATTTTTAACTGTTAAATGATTAGACGCAATAGACGTTATATGGTACATAAACTGAAAAAAAACATTTTTGGGCCAAATTTTCAAGATGTATTTTTTTATTTTTAGGAAACAATAAGAAATTGGTCAAAATTTTACTAGTTTCAACATGCTGGTAAATTTGTAAATGTGAATATTTTTATTCCTAACTTTTTCCGCATTGAAGTACTACATTTTTTATGAACCTGTGAATAGTTAAAAGCGCAAAAAACCAAGAGGCAAGAGACTATATTATATTGATATTTTTATATACTAATAAATATCAATAGCCATCAAAATGGTAACACCAGAGAGTATCTTATATATATTTTTTCCTGGCTTGTTTGGTTTTCGAGCAATGCAACATTTTCTATAGGCCGCGTGCAAGAAATTTCAAATGAAGCAAAATTCGTAGGCATTAAAAACACAAATGTTGCAATTTTCTTCGATGTCGATTTTCTAGAAAATCATGGGATATACAAGAAAATTACAACAGGATTTTTTTTTTGAAATTAGGCCAGCTTTCTTTTTTATGATGAGCATTTTGTTATTTTCAACGGTTACCGAGTTACCAGTAAAATAAGGCTTCTTTCATCGAAGGGGTGGTTTTTTGGGGGGGTTGCGAGACACCCCCAGAACTGATTTTTGTGGTTTTGTGATGAATTATCCCTCCACTAACAATTAATGAAGGAAAATCTCAGATAACATTTTTTGTTATGGAAATTTTTATAATTATTGGACTAACTATATTTTTATAGGTTTAGTATAAAGCTTAACAAGAGTTATTTCATTTATTTAAAGTTATTATAGAACACTGCTGAAATAAAATATTTCTAGCCTCTAGCGGTCACATCTCGTGTCACTCGTTGATCAGTAGAGACTTTCCTATATTATTCATTACAGGGAATGTATCGTAATTATGCAGATATAGAGCAATTACGTGCAGGTTAAATGATACCGATTTGACCTAACTTTTCTCTATATCTGGTTGCAACATTTTTAAAACAGCAATATTTTAAAAACAGTTCTACTTTCAAGGTTTGAATTTGATATACAATTCAGATGACGCATGGCGGTGGTATGAAATATCATGAAACAAGCTCACCATTATACTCTTCGCCGATTTACTGCACTTTTTACATAGTTGTTGCACATTCTATAGAATACCCGTCGCAGTTTTTTTGTAAATAATATTAGTTTTGGACATTTTTAGTTTAATTACAAAACATATATTTTTTTAATTTTAAAAATGAATAACTTTTTTATTTATTGATAGATTTTGTTCAATAGTAACAGGGTTCTTCTTCTAGCTATCAGTAACTTACTGTCCAAATTTCAATACAATTGAACTTTTCGTTCTCAAGTTATCATGCTTACAAGAAACGTGACGGACGGACAGACAGGCGGACAGACGGACATTTTGAAAGTTGTTCAAAATTCGATCACCAACACAGTGATATGGAATTTTTTTCTCTACGAGCAATATTACCGGTTTTAGAAATGTGCCGATCGAATGCAATATACTTTTCGTTTTGTATTTGCAAAAAGAGTATAATAATATGAGGTTTCGCTTTCTATAATATACATCAGTTTCTAGTTTGTGGACTCTTATAAGCTCAAAATATCATCTAGTTCCAGATCTCCTTATAATACATACGTGTACAAAATTTCAAGTCAATATTTTTTTATTTTATTTTGCTAACCCCTTTAATAATGGAATGGTTGGGGGTGAAAAATATCATAAAAAGTTGAGGCCTTGGATTGGCTTCTAGTATATACACCAAATCCCAAGTTTCTGTACTCTTACTAGCTTGGTTTATTTATTTACCCTTATTTTCAGCTATTTCATCCCCAACCTTTGGAAAAAGTAAGCTCAAAATATAATCTGTTTCCAAATCTCATTATTATACATACGTGTACCAATTATCAAGTCAATATCTTGAACCGTTCCAGAGGAATCGTGTGTACAATAAATGTTACAGACAGATTGACAAACCGACGCGCGACGGAGAGAAATATTTTTTACCCTCAAATTTAAAATATCGACATTTCATGACATTCTAACCCTATTTTACTAAATGAAAATTGAAATTTTCTTGACGAATACTATATTTCCACTTTACTACGTGGATGTGGAAATAATTAAGTTTGGATTTAGTAAGTGTTCATTTTAATTTCAACGTTTATCAACCGGCTATCAACAAAACTCTCGGGATTATTAATTATTCAATGGAACAGTTTTTATAAATTGTTTCTCGTCAATTAACATTTCGTCATCGAAAAATTTATTTTAGTTCTATCATATAAACAATTATAACAGCCATTTTAACGCCAATGTGCTATGTTGATTTAAACAGAATTTTTTAAATATCGATAGTTGACTTGTAGACTCAACTTTTCAAAAATTCACAACTTGATTTGTTTAGCTGTCGTTACTCTATGACTTCACACCAAACATTTGAAAGTGTTTGATATTTATTGATAACGAATCGATTATGTACCAAGATGCATGTACCGTTTGTTAATTTTCTTTCTTATTTAAACTCTTGTCTTTGTTCTTGCGTGAAACGTCGTGAGAGTGACTTTATGTCCTTCTGAGTAGCTCCAGAATAAGGACCAAAGTACGTTTCAAAGGTTTAGCATTACCAAGAGATAGAATGATAGAAACAAAAATGTTAATTGTGAGTGTCTTTTGACTGTAATTTTTTGAGAAAAAAGTTGTAAATAAATTTAATTTAAGTAAGTTGTCAGAGAAACACAAAGTCTAGTTGTGGCATTTAAGTAGATTTTAAATTTGACACCGTATATCTTTTTACACAGCAACATTTTACTAAAGCATATTTAGTTATATCCACATATTTTGTCCCAAAGAATCTACCCCTGCACTATGGCCCATTATTAATGGTTAACCCTGTATAATAATGCTTAGAATGTAGCTTAGAAACGAAAACACAAAATATATTATTGCAAATAAATATAAATGGAAAACTATTATTGCTATTTTAGAAAGAAGTACTAGGTGACTTCTTACCTCTTTTTAAATATAATTAAAGTTGGTATAAAGATAGAATTTTGCTTGCTAACTTGTTGCCATGAGAAAATCAGAAACATGTAGGTATTTAATAAATATAACTTGTTTTTTTATATTAATCTCAATTTTTATATACGTGTCTTACTAAAAACGTCCAAAGTCCTTTCATGAAGAAACAAAATTTATAGCTACAATCAATATAATTCCCCTTGACTTTATTACATTTATTTTACGCTCAGAAGTGTTCTTTCTAAGCCCGTTATCTTGAAACCAACAGTTGAACTTTGAATGTATTATAGCAATGAATTAATGATGTAAACTTTCCAACACTTCACAGTTTGTGGAACTGTAAGGCGAATTTTAATTTAATGAAATAATGAGAGGTGTAAATGTGTATGTAGCAGTTATTTATTGGGAAGCAGTGAGAAAATTTGCAGTATGGTGTGACGAATCTAAAAGAACTAACTTATATCTGCGAGGATGCCTCTTCTTATCCCCACTGTTTCTCCCAATATTTCAATTTCCTCCCCAATCTTCCATCATCTCTCTCACTTTTCCAACATATTTTCAAACTTTGCCATAATCATCCTCCACCTGTCCATGGCTTTATTTCATTTTTCCACCTTCTTGCCACAATTCAACTATCTTGCTCTACCTTCCCTCTTTTTCCCACGATATTCATCATAGTCCTATGTACCCTAATGCCTATTCTTTAAGATGGCAAAATCTATAAGTATATGAAACTTTATCTAAATATGTTGAGTTGAGACTGTTTTAGATTATAGTAGAGCAAATGGCAAGCAGAGAGTTACAAAATTCTGAAAATAAAACATCAGAACAGAAACGAAAATATCGAAAAAAGAGAAAACACCTTAAAATATATTACGGGAAAATTCGAAACTTTAAAGATCTAAACAGACATAAAGAGATACAAATTCCTCATTTTCAACATCACGAAAAAACTTATTGATTTCAGTTCTAGTTGGTACGATAAGGGTGTCCCAGATTTAAAGTTACATAGACCGATGAGAGATAGACCACACTTTTCTGAGTTCAAAACACCCCCACACTTACCCTTGAAAGTGAATGGTTTTCGAGATAGATATCATTCACCATTATTTTCGAAAATTTTCTAGGAAGTAACCATAAACGTGCCATCGAATATTATGACAGTGTTTTGCACAACAATCCATAGACATTTCAATAGTTATCCGCCATTTACAAAAAACTGATATACAAGGTGATGTATTTGACCCTAAATGCAAAATAATAATAACTTTGTCCTGTCCTGGAATTTTTACAAACCAAATTATGCCATTAATTGTACTAGGAGTGCACTATATGTGTACCAACTTTAATCCAAGTACGTCCACCCATTCCAAATATATGGTGAATTTTAGTTTAAGTCAAGAATCATAAAATACCCTGTATCTCGAAAACCATTCACTTTCAAGGGTAAGTGTGGGGGTGTTTTGAACTCAGAGAAGTGTGCTCTATCTCTCATCGGTCTATGTCACTTTAAATCTGGGTATAATTATGCTGGCTTCTGACGTTAAAATGAGCGTTTTTGGCCGAGCAAAATCCTTGAGCTACACAGTTCACACTTCCGTCCTACGAAATCGGACCACATGATGCCAATTCCGACTAAACACACCCCAAATCCCTCCAAACTCCGAGAGGGCTCGGCAACAGCCGCTCCCTCTCACTATAGTCGAAATATGTTCCCGGGAGCCGACATTCCAGCGAAGACCAAGATAGAAGTGCGCCACAAGAAACGACCCAGCTGGCAGGGTCCAACAGCCAGGACCAGGAAAGGACTGCTAACATCGGCTACACCGTCCACATTTGGGGGGCTAGGCGAAAACGCAGGTCCACCCCTTACGAGGCCGGTCCAGGTGTGCAGTGATGATTGGGGCAAAGAGCTCGAGCTCGACCCTTAATCATCCGACACCATCATTTTTAGTCAAGAATACTTTCGCAAGATATGCATCTAATAGCAATATTTAATAGCAGTAATATACATGGGAGAGTAGCAGTGAGTAGACATGTAACATCCTTAGGAACTTAAATCCACTCCTGCAATTTGTGACAGATCACGAAAACGCAAGGGTAGGCGCAGAATTGTTAAAGGCGAAAAAGGGTCCACAGGAGAATTTAGTCTCGTATTCAACGATAGATGAAAAGGGCGGTGGGTGCCAGAGTCGGTCTCTGAACTTCAGCCAACTCGTTTGAAAGCCTAAATAAAAGCTGTTTTTGACTTGAGCTCGACGACACATCCTGACTGGAATTTCCGCATTTCGCCATCATACTTTCGAGTACTTCCGAAAAAAAAAATATATAATTTCGTGGTTCTTTTAAAAAATTAAATTTTGGATACTTTCGAAAAAGTGCCTGAACAACGGTGCCCAAAGGAGGTTTTCTGTCGTTAGCGATCAGAAAAATTTGTCTATATTTTTATGCTTCTTTTGCTGAAAGACCGTACCCAAAGGCGTTTTTACTTCTTTCGCGTTGTGAGAAATTTTTTGTGCATTTCTGTATTAATTAATTTTCCCTTAATTTATTTAATCTCTTTACTTGAACGTTGTTCTGGGTTCATTAACGTTCTCCTAATGTGGATCCTCCCCATCCTCTGAGATCTAATGTTGATAATGTTTGGCTTGCAGGCCGAATGCATGAATTGATCCCTAAACTCCATTTCTTGCTCAGGGACATGATTGTGGAATCTACAGTCATTAACTTTGCGAGATATGAATAGTAGCTCGAGATAATATCCATACTCTTCTCTGTGTATTCGTATTGGATATCACAGGGCCCGTCCAACCTCAATAATTCAAAACAAAAATCTAGATATGCAGTAAAACCGCAATTGGGTTCAATAATACTAGTCACGCATGGTGGTCTTTTAACATATTAAATATTTGATAAATGTCGTATTTCCAGCAACTAAAGCCAGTTTTTTATATCTCATAAAAGGACAAGAGATAATAAAAAGCAATTTTAAAATTAGTTAATAACGGCAGAGTTTGTAGTTAAAACGTGAAAGGCTAATTCGAAAACACGAAAAGTGCCGAATCCTAGAATTATACAATGTACATGTGGCATAAGAAAAATCTATGTTTGCGGCCAGTAATCAACACTAGATAGAGAACGAAACAACTAGCCTGGAGACTAAATAGATTTGTTGTATTCACACTGATTGCATGTGCTAGTCTGTGAATGCTCGAAGAGGGTACAGAGATTTGTGTGCTTACAGCTTTGCAGTCGTAATTCTAGGACGGACAAATTAGCACCGCAATTTTAATCTGCTCCAACTAGTGGGAATATTGTGGAATGGTATATAGCTAGCTTGAAATTTCTGTAATTTATATCTTTTGTGTAGGTAGACTTAAATAACATTCGTACAATTTTGTATATTTTAAATGAAGTGCCCAATTTTATTTAAATACATTTAAAGAAGTTACTATCATGTTATTTCACTATAGTTGTTTTTGAAACTCGGAAGGAGAAATATTATAAATGGTACCATATCATGTCACAGTTTCTCGCTTGGATGTCTGTAGAGTTCGTACTATTATTGTTGATTGAAATGATAGCAAATAGTAATCGGGATTTTATATTCTTGTCAGTGGCGGCTCGTGATATTGTCTGCAGAGGAGGCTTGATATTGTGAAAGACAACTGACGTGCAATATGGCTACAATTTGTACATTTCCCCACCACCCCTGAGGTAGTACAACGGCGCGTTACATTTTTTTTCGTGGGTTGTTCGCCAGGATACCGAATCACGACTTGAGAGAATAGAACTAATAAAATAATAGAAAGAAAAGGAAATAGAAAATATGATGAGATGAAAAAATCATTCTCATGAAATTCTCGTTCCTACGACTCGAGTATCGGTATCCAAAGGAGCCCTACTATCCCACTTGTAATTAAATTATATAACTTTTAATAAAAATAAAAACAGGTTTGGTAAAAAAATTAAAGCGTTTTTCTACAAACAAAAAATTGTATTCATTATCACTGCCAGGAGTGTAAAATTATAACTTTTAATAAAAATAAAAATTGTTTTGAGACAGAAGTTATATAAAAAAATATAACCCCGGAACTCTATATTATGGAGAATTAAAAAATATTTCCTAGAAAATAAATAACATAAATAAATATTTTTTCTAAAATAACAACTACCTATATTAATATCTGCTTTAAAGCCTAAATATTTTTATAAATGAGTGGTAACCTGCGATTTTCGGAACTGGTAAAATGGTTGACAAAAACGTTTTTCTATTGAAATAAGCGATACATTTGAGAGGCGGTATTGACTCATTTTGTTTCTAGTAAATTAACGTTCTACAGAAGCTGAGGTTACCGGAATTGTTGACACTAATGTCAAAAGTTTGTACAGTTCGGGGAGACAGCTTTTTAAATTGTTATTATATATAAAAGTAAGCATTTCTTGAGATGATTTTGAATTTGCTAAAAGTTGCTGGTCAGAATACAACACGCATAGTTAATTTCTTAACGAAATACGGTCAAAAAAAGGATAATGGTCCATTAATTTCTCCATTAGACTAGTAGGAAATGATTTAGAATACGTTGCAAAATTATTGGGATTTACTAAATCGAAACATTGCAAAGAATTTAAATCAGAAAATCTCATTTCAATTTGGACTATAATGGTGTCCAAAATTTCTATAAAAATTTGTTTGTAATGTGTATCTGCCCTGTCAAAGTTATATGTTGTCTTTCTTTTTTTACATTGTGGCTCAGGCTCATCGTCATCGTCTACTTTTTCAACATTTTCTAAAAAAATGTTGTATAAAGTATTGAAATGTATTTCGGTATTGCGAAATTCTTTTAATTTAGATATAAGTGAATTAAGTCCAATTTTAGAATATGTTATATCAGTTAGTTTATCCTGTAAAATTTGGAAAACAACATCAGTTTGCTCAAAAATCATTTTAAAAGCCTTTAGAAAAAATATGAAATTTTTATCCAACAATAACGATTTTAATCCGTAAGCTGCTCGTAAAGTCTGATCGTCATTTAAAAAATCTTCACTTTCCGAAATAAAATTAAAAACGTCAATAAGTTCTTTCCTGTATTTGTCAACAGTGAAAACAACTCTAGATGAAAAATTCCAACGAGTGGGAGCGTTTGTCGGAATTCTATGTTTCATATTAATTCTATTTAAAACATCAGTTCTTTTGGTAGATTTTGAAAAAAATGACGAAAAACCAGTAATATTTGAAAAAAATATTCTAACTTCTTTAATTCCGTTACGTGCTTTACTCAGAACTAAATTTAATTGGTGTGCGTAACAGTGAATAAAGTAAGGTTGAGGAGCAATATCTTTTATTTTTGTTTGGAGTCCATTAAGATGCCCTGACATAACTGCAGCGCCGTCATAAGTTTGTGCTATTAATTTATTTTTCAAATCACATTTACCAAATTCATCGATTAATAATTTAAATAAACTCTCCGCGTTTCTTCCACTACTCACATCAAAAAAACCAACAAACCTTTCAATAACTTCTCCGTGCATTACATATCTAAAAATTACGGAAAGTTGAGATTTACAAGTAACGTCCGTCGTTTCGTCAATTTGCCACGAGAAAAATTCGCAATTATATAGTTCTACATAAATTTTGCCTTTAATAATCGAGCTAACACTCTCAATTAGATCATTTTGAATTGATTTAGACGATCCAGAAAAAACAGTGGCGTTATTCAAAAAGTTCTCTAATTTTGGGTCATACGTTTTAAAAAAATCTATCAGCTCTTTGAAATTTCCTTTATTACACGATTCTCGTTTTTCGTCATGTCTTCGGAAAGAATTTTCTTGTGAAGATAAATATATAACGGCATCTATTAACCTCCTTAATATTTCCCTATTTTCACGGACCTCTTCGTTAAAATTTTCTATTTCTCTCTTATGTGCAGAATCCAAGAAATGTACAATATTTTGTTTACCAAACATTTCGAATTTAATGCAAGATGAAATGTGCTCCTGGGATTTTTCGTGCCTTTCTAAACCTCGCGATAAATTTTGCAAATTATTAAACCCGGCCCTGCCCCAAATTGAGGATTGATCATTAGTAAATAATAAACATCTCCAACAATATAATTTGTTTCTAACTGTTGATGCCGTTAACCACTCGACTTTTTTATAATTGTTATCACAAAACCCTCTGTTTTGTTTACCATTTTTAAAAACTAACGAAGTCATTGCTGGTGTAGGCCTGGCATTTCTTTTAATTCTTACCTTTCCGTCGTAAGTAAGAGTAGTAAATCCTTTTAATAACAAATAATCCACCACGTCTGGACAACAAGACATATTTTCACCTAGAGCACTCATTTTTAGCCCGCCTATCAAATGTTTTATGTATTTTTACGTCAACTTAACCGGCTAAACGCAACTAACAGTTCGTTTTCTTTGTGAATCACCTGAACGACCTGTGCACAATGTGCACATGCGCTATAAAGAACTGAGATCGGAGGCTGGCTTCCTTTGGCTATTCGAAGTGCTCTGCTATTTTACACAGCGCAAAGAAATTGAAGGTCATTCATGTTATAAGTAAATGCGTTAAAGTTGGAAGCTATTTCGTATTAGCCTCCAGCGAACCGCAGTGTTCGTTCAGTAAAAGACCGGCCGACCGGGAAATATGCATACAAAGACTATCCGGACTGTAACGTTATAGGTATGTTTGTGGAAAGGAAATGCAAAATTTTTATATATACACTGAACATTAATTAATGAATTATAAACAATAAAAAATATTGAAAATTGAGATATACCTAATTGAAATTTCTTAAGATATTACATTTGAAGATATGGTGGTTATTCCAAGGGGAGGCTCACCCTCCCCTGCCTCCCCTGACGAGCCGCCACGGATTCTTGTTCGTAAACTACACTACCATCTGATGGAAAAATTATTTGCACTCCATTCAAAACATACAAGATCGTACGAATAACATTTAATACGTTAATTATGTTTTTGTACACGCAATACATAAAGACTTAAAAGATATTCGTACAATTTTGTATGTTTTCATTAAGGTGCCCAATACCTAAATGATACGTAATATTTATTTGTATAAATTTTAAAAACTAATAAGCATAATATTGTTTTGATATATTTATTTTGGATACTCGAATAGGAAAATATAAATGGTATCATTTCACGACAAACTTTCTCACTTTGGTGTTTGTAGAGCTCGTTTTATGTCTGATTGAAATTATGGTAAATAGTAATCTGAGTTTTAGACGTTTGTTTATAAAGTAGACTACCTTTGATGACAAAAATTTATTTTGTAAAATAGAATCCTGTGAATGACATTTATTTTAAACACATTTGTTTATGCCTCTCATACTTTAAACTGGCGTTAATGTTGTTGATAAATAAGATATTCAAATTTTACAGCATGATTATTAATGCTTGAATGATACATTTTGAGATGTCATACAGGTTTTTTATATAATAAAAATTCACTTACTATTTTCACGAAATTCGAGAAGAAACCGAAGTCGAAAAGCATATGCATTAAATCTATCAATTTTTCAACACCTGTATCTTTTAAAATCAGATATATTGAATTTTTCTGATACCAGGCAGGATATTGTAGCTGAGAATCTCTTTCAATTCAATATTTATTATTCTTATTTTACTTCCACACCCACATAGTGAAATAGAAGTATTTATAATAATCGTACAAAAAATTTAAAACATTTTTGTTGTTGAAATAGGTTTAGAATGAAATGACGAGAGTTCTCAAATTTGAGCGGAAGAAAAATTTCTATCTGTCGGTCTGTCTGTCTGTAACTTTTTTTTGTACGCACGTTTTCTCTGGAACGGTTTAAGATAGTAATTTGAAACTTGGTACACGTATGTATGTATTATTATAACGAGGTCTAGAGCTAGATTATATTTTTATCTTACTCCGATGACGGGTTCAAGGATCAATAGGGGTAAATAGAAGTAAATAGAGGTAAATAAGTATTGTGAGTTGGCAAGAGTTCAAAAACTTGGGATTTGGTGTACATACTAGACACAAAGGCCTTAATTTGTTTATAACATTTGCTAACACCGCCCACTCCATTATTAAAGGTTTTAATAAAATAAAATTGCTTTATTTTAAAGACACATGGATGGGAAATCTGAATTTGGAAGTAGTGATTTTCTAGGAAGCAGTTTTTTTCTTTAAGTGAAATAAACTTCATATAAAGTGTCGACATTTGTCATCTCTTGAGAGGCGGACGTCGTATCGCCCCAAGTTACATAATCGACATCAAGTGTGCCAGAACATTTCTATTAGATGATTTTCCAGAGAATACTACAGTTATAAAAAAACTAAATCTAAGAATAAAATCGTTTGTAAATCCAAAAGTATACACCCCTCTTTGAATTAAATTATTCATGTACCTGGAGGTTAGTTGGAGGTATTTTTCTATGAACTTGTCTAACAATTTCAGTAGGTTTCCTCTATTTATTTACACAATTAATTTAATAATAAGTTTTTAGATATAAAAATACTATTTTACTTTGAAGTAAATCCCATATTATTCTGGGAAATTTTATTATCATTGAGAATATTAATAAATTCTTTTAAAGTATCCAAAACAAAAGAAAACGCAAAAGTTAACAACTAGCGATCGGATGCACTTAGTGAAATAGATATCAATAAAACACAGAAAGTTTAACACAAATGACAGCAGTAAACCTGTAGTACACAACATTAATGTGGAAACATAATTTTATCTCAAATTACATTGTGCCTCGTTATTCCAATTTTACTTCTAAACAGAAGAGGGATGGAGGAATCAACAGATAAATTAAGAGCGTTCAATAAAGAGAATCATTGAGAACAACTTATAACCCTTTAACTTATAACGGGAGTATAAGTGGATGGCTGTGGAAATGGCGAATGTAAGTCTATAGCTCTCGTCTTTTAAAACATCAAATAATATAAAATAATGTATCTTACATTATAAGAAAATAAGACTTTTATAATGGTACACGAACCAGCGTGCAATTACCTGACGCATATGTAATCTCTAGAAACATGATCAACACATTGACTTCCATGTGTTTCTTTGAGTATACATAGTAACCTAGATCAAATCGCGCCAAGTGTATGTTCTGGTATAGTCTATCTCAGCATTTATTATGTGCATCTTTCCTTAAGACTTGTTCTCACTCATACGCATATCAAGCAATAAGCTATTCTACACCTACGACTTTCCATTCATAGAACTTTTGCAACTATACGTTCATCTCTTTCATTCTTTCATAAGTTAATGGGCCAACGTTTGTGCCCTGTAGCATAGCATAGCCGTGCGACATTGTTCCTCCTTCACTTCAAATCATCTTAGACCATACGCTTCTCGTGACGCATACATCATAAACGCTGAGACAGACTTTATATATATATGATGATCAATATTGTGCCGCGTCTATGCTAGAGCAACACACTTTTATGTGCATTTCTTATGGGATATGGTTTAGCGTGGCGTGGGGCAATGACAAAATAATCTTATCGCCGACTTTTCCATAAGAGTTAAATATTTTTTGTATTAAATTTATTATTTACTGATTTATTATTGTGTACTGAAAGACAGTTGGTAGCGGCAGTTTCATGCGGTAATGGGCCAACGTTTCTGCTCTGTAGCATAGCATAGCCATGCGACACTGTTCCTCCTTCACTTCAAATCATCTTAGACGATACGCTTCTCTTGACGCATACGCCATAAACGCTGAGACAGACTTTATACATATGTGATCATTAATATTGTGCCGCGTCTATGCTAGAGTAACACACTTTATGTGCATTTCTTATTGGATATGGTTTAGCGTGGCGTGGGGAAATGACAAAATAATCTTTGTAGTGCCGACTTTCCATAAGAGTTAAATATTTTTTGTATTAAATTTATTATTTACTGATTTCTTGTTGTGTAATAAAAGACAGTTGATGTTTTTGACATAGGGAACATTATATATACCTACACGTAAATGCATTATTTGAAATGATACATTCTTCATCTTTATAATAAACACGATAAATACATTGGTGCCTAATTATTAATTTTAGGCAAAATATTGTGCGTGTCGAAAAAGCAGTCTAAGCAACTATGCACATTCAAAGCGAAAGTGACGAGTACTCATAAATCTACAATGGCGCCACAGACAAGAAATAATAGACCTGTCTAAACAGTGTATATTGGTGTATAAAGTCACTTCTACGCCACGTGTACATTTTTTGTATACTGGCTTTAAGGTCATAATAATGTCACGCAGTACTTGAAATTTATTTGGGACACCTGGTACATCGCTTGTGGGTAACGGACATGATTTGTGACATTAGATCGGCTTAACGCATTTCTTTGCATTTTACTTTGTATCGAAAAAGCGCGCAGTACAAAAGTCAGTTTGGTTTTGAGTTCGGAAATAGAAAGTTCTGCCGGGTACTGCGTGGGCCCAACTCCTTCCCCAGAATGGTTCGTCCCCAGGGGTGGTAACAAAAATGTAAGTACACTCTTTCTTTGTATCTATTTGCGTTAATAAACCTGTACTTTGCTTTCTACCACTATCTTTTATTTGATAGAGTATTCATTCAACAAGTAATTTAAACCCTCTCGTACGCCAAGCGAGTTAAAGTGGCTCCGTGGGTATCGCCGATAGAACCGCTGGTAACCGGGCGATATGGGGGATATCTGTGGACGTCGCATGAGTTACTCAGAAATAGGTCTTACATCCCTAAAAAGGGTATATATGCGATATATGGTGGATGCGCCGGGCAACCGGACAATATGGGAGATGGACGTCGCGACGTCCGCAGGTGTCTCCCATATTGTCCGGTTTCCCGGAGTCCTATCGGCGATACCCATGAAGCCACTTTAACTCGCTTGGCATACAAGAGGATTTTAAATTAATTGTTGATAGAATACTTTATCAAATAAAACATACAATTAGAAAGCAAAGTATAGGTTTATTATCGCAAATAGATACAAAGAAAGAGTGTACTTTGTTACCACCCCTGGGGACGAACCATTGTGGGGAAGGAGTTGGGCTCACGCAGTACCCGGCAGAACTTTCTATTTCCGAACCCAAAACCCAACTGACTTTTTTACTGCATGAGGTATTGTTATTAATTTGACACAGCACTTTTGCCCCGGCTACAATGTAGTGCGGTGAACCTGCTTCCAGCTAACTCAGCTTTATCGATAGAAAGTAAAATACAAAGAAATACGTTAAGCCGATGTAATGTCACAAAACATTTCCGTTACCCACAAACGATGTACCAGGTGTCCCAAATAAATCTCAAGTACTGCGTGACAATTAGCAACGAAACCACAGAATAGTACATATCAGAAAGTCTTAGAGATGTATTTCAAATACTTTTCTATTAGAAAAATCACGTGGCTTCAGCGACCCTTTCATTGAATTTGGTGCATCAGCCAGTGTTAATTATTTCCCTTAGAGCATGGCTGACAAAGAGAGTGATATGGAGATTTTTTCTTATTGGTGGAAACTTAATTTATAAATGATACTAATTATTGAAAAAACATCACCTTGACATTTACTAATCATGGCTAAAAAGTAGACACTTCGCAGTTTAAAAATGTGTGCCGCTTTATCTCCAACAACCGGAATGTATGTCTGTCTCTAGACCTCCACTAACCGGGATGTATGGCAATTGTATTTTTGTATTCACTAAGTGGCAAGTAATAGATAAAAAAATTATTCTTGAGTAAAATTTCCACCACTAAGAAAATTTCTCATATCAATTTCTTTGTCTGCCATGCTTTAAGGACAAGGATTAATGTCCCTAGCGGTTACAAATATATCAGGTAATTGCATGCCGGCTACTGTACCATAATTATAAAGCTGAACAATATTTGTACAGATCAAAATTTTCATGAGTTAGTGTAGCTAAAGTATAGAAAAAATGTAGAGTTGACAACTGATCATAAAAAATCAATTAGAACTTCAAACGGTTTCATTACCGATATCTCGAAATTAGATAAATTCTAAGAGTATATCATCAATCTTAAAGAATGGGATAATGCATTACGTTTAAAAGAGGAAATTTTAGTATATTTTTACAAGTCGATTTCGATGACTGTTGAAGTATTGGTGAGGATTAATAATTTCCACGTTATAACGTTCAATCCCGATTTTTTAAAAATGTGTCCAAACAGCATATGAAAGTTTCTAATGCCTTGCAGGAATTCTTTGACATTAACAAAAAAATTACAGCTCCTTATACAATTCATTAAGAGCAATGCAAATCATCTATTGTATATCTCAAAGTCCTCTACATGCCTTCTTGCAACCAAATTAAAAAATCAATATCTCGATTGTATTAGCAGCAATCCTTTGGCCGTTCTTTCAAACCCGATTTTAATCTCTGTCTAATGAGTGGATTTTCTTGCGAGGCAAAGTAATTTCATACGTTTTTATGACTATTGGAGCAATTTGAGAACTGAAAACAAACTGTGAGTGAGATCCAAGCGTTTTAATAATTTGTCGACCATTGTCTTTTAAGAGAAATTAAATTATTTTTAATTCTATACGATCCATGCTTTCTCTTTTTACCCTTATATATTTGTTTTTATTTCCCGTTGCTTATGAATATTATACGATATAAACAGATTTTGGGATTATAGATATTAATCCGATCGCCCTTAGTTACAGTATTTCATGCAAAATGATGCTCTTACAACCCAAATTTCAAGCTAAATTCAAACCATTTGAACTGCTTGAACTCGGACGTGTTCAACATGAACAATTTGCAAACTATCAAAAATTCTTCATAAAAAGGAATCATTCATC
The DNA here is from genome assembly GCA_963583905.1 of Stenurella melanura. NCBI lineage: Eukaryota > Metazoa > Arthropoda > Insecta > Coleoptera > Cerambycidae > Stenurella > Stenurella melanura. The sequence continues at coordinate 144,761,904 of OY757310.1, forward strand.
TGTTGTATTTCTTTATTTCACTCATTCTTATTATTCAAACAATTTTTAAGGACGATCCCAAATTTAAACGTAATATAACATGACATAAACGCACCACGTGTATGAGTCAACCTCCAAATCCAAAACCAAGACGATCCCGACAGGGGTTACACATTTAATTATATTAATTTTTCATTTTACGGAATATGAATACAATTATTATTTTATATATAGGTAGGTACCTAAAAATATATATGTACTCGTTTCACGTTTGTTTATGAAAGTTCCGCAAATGTCATACTAGTTGAACAAATTATAAGGTATAAAGACACGACATTCAAACATTTATTTTATTGGTCGATTGTAGCAATTACACATATTGACCAAGTCGCTGTGTTCATCTCTGGTAGGCGGATAAAACTTAATACATTTCTCTAGATTATGTGGGATTATATAGTCGAAAGTGGTGCCTCTTAAATATTACATAACAACTACTATCCTTTGACAACAATGCAGTTGATTTTTTTTCTATGCTGTCTACACTTATTGGCTTCATTGTAAAAAATAATGCCAATTTATCTCTGTACTTTTATCCGATGTGTGTATAAGATTCAGTCACTACAATGCGCTTTAAGTCCAGTGTCACTCGTCAGTTCTTGATGCGCAATTTTTCGACTACGTGGTTATTATGAAAATACTCTTTGCCAAGTTAGAAACACTGAACTATCTCTGAGTAATTATTTAAAAAATCTGCTTAATGTTATACTTTCACAGCATTATCACACAGCGGAGTCATTTTAGGAAGAGAATATTAATCTTGTTTTTGCTCTTTTGACGATAGGAATCACACCCCTTAGTTTGTCATAATATCACTAAAAAACCTCGTATAATAATACCTGTAAATATCACAAGTGCATGGCTTTGGAATTTTAAAAATTAAGATTTTGCCAAAGCAACTATTGTCTGCAAAGCGCTGTAACTTGTGCGTTTAGTTAGAATATTAAGGCATGACTGAATTTATTATGCATGATTTCTATTGGGTTTAACTACTAAAACTACTCTTTGGAAACCACTCGATGGATTAATATAAACTTACTCTATTTATAATTCAAGCGATCGATTGCAGACGCAGGGAAAGCGGATATCAATAACACGCCCTATTAACATATTATGTAGCTGATTTGTTCTGTTTAATAACAGTTTACTTCAGTACGGTAAATTTTCTTGAAACAATATAGGTAATTAAAAGTAAACGACCTAAGTAGATTTTAATTATTTAACAGGGAGATCTTAATTATTATGAACAGAAATTTATATGTAGGATTTATTCCACTAATCACTTACACGTGAACAAACAAATTTTAACTCTCTTCAAATTTTGGTTTTTTCAATATAACAAACACTTAACACATTTTGTTTTTTAATATTGTTTCCTAATTAAGTTGCGTTCTGATTTAAGCAGTATTGTGCGCTTATACCTTGCGTGCGTGCGCCTAAAGGTTCTTGAACAAGCCTTTTTCTTTAATAAGAAATCACCGAGCCAAAAACGCGAAGAAAAAGTTTGACTACTCAAAATATTATAAAATTTGAAAAAAATTAATTGTTTAGTGAAAAACGTAGGTTATTTCATTTTACTTCCACATCCGCATCAAAATTTTTTATTGTTGATAGGTTTAAAAAGTCATGAAACGTCGAGATTTTAAATTTGAGAGAAAAAGAAATTTCTGTCTGTCTGTAAGTAACTTTTTTGTGCGCACGTTCTCTCTGGAACGGTTTAACATATTAACTTGAAATTTTGTACACATATGTATTATAACGAGATCAGCAACTGAATTGTTTTTTGAAGATATCTGTGAAGGGTTGGGGGTAAACAGGGGTAAATAGGGGAAAATAAGTAAATCAAGCTGGCAAGAGTACAGAAATTGGAAACTTCGTGTATATACTAGAAGCGATAACCTCAGATTTTTTTATAAAATTTTTCATCCCCCCATCACCCCTACTCTACTATCAAAGGGGCTGATAAAATAAAATTGAGATATTCATATGAAATTTGGTACACGTATGTATTATGACATCTGGAACTAGATTATATTTTGAGATGATTCCATTGAAGGGTTGGGGGTTAAATAGGGGTCTATTGGGAAAAACAAGTAAAGCAAGGTGGTAAGAGTTCAGAAATTTGGGATTTGTTGTATACACTAGGAGAACCTCAGATTTTTTATAATATTTTTCATCCCTCCACCACCCCCACTCTATTATTAAAGGATTGATAAAATAAAATTTATATATTCATTTAAAACTTGGTACACGTATGTGTTATAAAGACATCAGGAACTTATAATTGAAGATGATTCAGTTGAAGAGTTGGGGGTTAAATTGGGGAAAATAAGTAAAGCAACTGGTAAGAGTACAGAAACTTGGCATTTGGTGTATATACTAGGAGTAAAGGCCTCAGATTTTTATAATATTGTTTAACCTCCTACCGCCCCACTCCATTATTAAAAGGGTTAATAAAATGAAATTGGAATTTTCACTTGAAATTTGGTACACGTATGTATTATAACGACATCTGGAACTAGATTATATTTTGAGATAATTCCGGTGTATGGTGGGGGTTAAATAGGGGTAATTAGAGGAAAACAAGTAAAGCAAGCAAACAAGAGTACAGCAATTTTGGATTTCGTGTATGTACTAGAAGCGAGGTCCTCAGATTTTTTTGTAATATTTTTCATCACCCTCACCACGCCCTCTATTATTAAAGGGGTTGATAAAATAAAATTGAGATATTCACTTGAAATTTGGTACATGTGCGTATTATAACGACATCTGGAAGTATATTATATTTTGAGATGATTCCGTTGAAGGGTTGGGAGTTAAATAGGGGTATATTGGGAAAAATAAGTAAAGCAAGTTGTTAAGAGTATAGGAATCTGGTGCATATTCTCTAGTATGTATACACCAAATTCCTATACTCGCGAAAGCCTCAGATTTTTTTATAATAATTTTTACCCCCACCATCACCAGCTCCACTCCATTATTAAAGTTGTTGATTAAATGAAATAAAGATATTCCTCAACTTTTTCTACGATGTCTACCCCAATTATTAAAATTATATGACCAATAAAGTCCACATACTAGAGTGCAAATATAGTCAAGATGTTTCCTTTCAAATGACTTGGACAGAAATTCTGGATGTGGAAATATTGATTCCTTAGGCAGCGATTTTTTTATGTATTTGGTAATTTTTTATATTAAAAAATTATGATAAAACAACTATTTAAAGAATGAGAAAAAAAATAGTTTTCAATTTATTTGAACTAACTGGAAATCAAAATGGTTTCAAATGAAGAAATTAGATTTCTATCCATGTTTTATTTCAGAATTCTAAAATTATAACAAAATTTTTCTCTTCTTCCCTTATCAGCAAAATCTCTTTCCGAATACTTTAAAATTGTTATCTAAAGTACACATATCATTAAATATAAATAATTCTACAAAACGATCAAATTTTTTTTTTGTTAATTGAACTAATATTATGGTAATGGAAAAAAAACCTGATATTAACAACGACTTATAGCCTCCGAGAGGTAACCTTAGTTTTACGTAAATTCCTAATTATTTTCGTTTTTATATGCATGCAGAAATTATTGTAACAGCAATTTGGTATTAGTATGCAAAGTCTCTTATTTGGAAGACCCATAATAATTTAGTATTATTTTCAATGTAATAGTAATACAATAGATTTGAGACGAAGTAGAAACTCAATTTAGAGCAAAACGTTCAATTCCTGAACATTTAAGCGTGTGGTACATCTGTTAACGTGCTGCGATGGCTATCTTGTTGTTAAGAGAGCTTATATTTATGTTTGAAGAAACTTGTATTGATGACTTGTAAGTTCTCATGTAAAATGTTTGATAAATATTTAATTTTTTTTCAAAATAAAAAAAAGGTTCTTTCTGGTTAACGAAACCGACAGTATTTTAGCTTCTTTCGTTACTATTTTAATAAATATCCTCAGTTCTTAACATTCACATGCTGTAATTCCATTCTGTTATAAGTTTAACATTTTCAGCTTCGCTCCTGATATCGTATAAGTTTTATTTACCTTGAGCAAATTGTAATTTTTTACTTTACTTTTTGGAACCTACACATATGCTGAGCCTTGGCACGGTGACATACTTTCTTGATTTATTACATCTCAAACATATGTCATATGGCGGAAATCTATTTTGTCATGATTTATTATATGTTCGACAGAAATATTCAATTGAAGAAATACTTACAACTATGAGTTTTAAAAAGTGTTTCTAAACTATTGCTACTAAATGAATTTTTTTAAAATTTGGGTTAGTAGTGGAGGTCTATAGTTTGACTTATTAGACAAAATATATCCCTTTCAGTCAGTATTGTGCGCTTTAATTTAGGATACCTTTTATTCCCAAATGAATTCAATTTTATTTATTATTCTGTAAAACTCCCTTATGGAAAGTTTCAACCAAATATCTCATAAAGTGTGCTCATACTTCTATAAAAAAAAACCGCTGCCTAAGGAATCACTACTTCCTGTGGTGATGGTGGGGTGGTTGAAAAATATTGTAAAGGAATCTGAGATCTTACCTTTCAGTATATACAAAAAATCCCTAGTTCCTGTACTCTTACCAGCTTACTTTAGTTATGTTCCCCTATTTACCCCTAGTTACTCACCAACTCTTCAACGTAATCATCTCAAAATATAATCTAATTACAGATGTCGTTATAATACATACATGTACCAAAGTTCAAGTAATAATCTCAATTTTATGTTATCAATCATTTTAATAATGAAGCCTGGAGGTGGTGGACGAAAAAATATAAAAATCTTTACTTTGACTTCTAGTATATATACACCAAATCCCAAGTTTTTGTACTCTTACCAGCTTGCTGTACTTATTTTCTGCTATTTACCATTATTTAACCCCCAATATAAACTATTTCCAGATGTCATTATAATTTATACGCGTATTAAATTCCAATTGTATACCCCAATTTCATTTTATCGACCCTTTAATAATAGAGTGGGGGTGAAGGGGGGATGGAGAATATTATTAAAAATCTGAGGTCTTAGCTTCTATAATATACACTAAATCTTAGTTCCTGTACTCTTACCAGCTTGCTTTATTCATTCTCCCCGATTTACCTCTACTTACCCTACCCCCCTCCACCCCCCTATAACGGAATCATCTCAAAATATAATCAAGTTCCATATGTCGTTATAATACATACGTGTACCAAATTCAAGAGAATATCTTGATTTAATCTTATCAGCCCCTTTAATAATGGAGTGGGGGTGGTTGAAAAGTGTGATGAAAAAATCCGAGGCCTTCTCTTCTATTATATACAACGAATTTGAAGTTTCGTACTCTTACCAACTTGCTTTACTTATTTTCCCCTATTTACCCCCCAACCCTTCATCGGATATGTTAAAAAATCCAGTTCCAGATCTCGTTATAATACATACGTATGGAAAATTGCAGGTCAATATCTTAAATCGTTCCAAAGAAAATGTGGGCACAAAAAAGTTACAGACAGTCAGGCAGCTAGACAGGCCGACAGACCGACCGACCGACCAATAGACGGACAGAGAGACAGAATTTTTTTCTCTCAAATTTAAAATCTCGAAGTTTCATGACATTTTAAACCTATTTCAACAATAAAAATTTGTAAATTTTCTTTACTGTACTTCCACTCCACTTCGTGGATGTGGAAGTAAAGATTGATGTTTTAGTATTTTTCTCGTTTCGCCTTAAAGTATTTCATAATTTCTGCTTTTTACAACGTCTTGCTCTATGAATAGGATCAGCATGACCAATAATTCAAAATCTGAGTAGGTTCATTCATTTTTTTATTAATTTTAAGTGTAGCTTGAAAATTAATTGAAAAATATGTGCCTGAATTGTATATTTTTATAAAGAGTATAAAAACACAAGTCACGTATTAAACAACTTCTTGGTTGCATGACGAAACTAACAAAATAGCGGTGAAAGGTAAAATACCCAAAAAGATAAACCACCCCAGTTAAATAAGAAAAGTCTCACGAGTAGCATAATAAATGCGAATACGAGATTTCATGGCGAAAGGGTTTTAAAACCACTGTAATTACCACCGTGTCCTCCTTTTTTAGGATAAGCGTACTTTAATAAACATGGTTATTTATTTAGCTACCCTTTAACGAACTGTACGTGCTCTAATTTCTTTTTAATTTCATTCGGTATCGTTAGGATTACTTTACATTCAAGTAACTAGTAGCTGATAATCTGTAACTTGTTATGTACTGAAACTTATATTAATGGTAACATTAACTAGAGTAGATATTAAAGTCCACGCTGATTTGTTAAACTATTTATATAATTGTTGCATATTCTTGGTATACTCTTCGCAGTATTGCAGTATCGCACATTGGAAATGTTAATGTCCGCGTATAGGACAAAAGTTAAAAGTTTTTTCCAAGGCGTCGACATGAAAGTATCAAGGTCAGATGATGTAATACTGAACAAGAGCCTCTTACTATGTGGGAAGCGATGCGGTGTAGTCGGTCAGCGCCGATCGATACTGTTTATGTTTCATGTATGGTATAATCATTTCCAATGTCCCGATGGTTGCAAGGATTGCGAGTGATTTTTTTTGTAAGTGATGTTAGTTTTAGACATTTTTATTTTATAATTCTAACTTAGTTGCTAAAATATTCCTCAGTATGAAGTAAAATAAATTACGAAAAGTTCGTCCAACCTGGCTTTAGAACCTGAGTCCCTTGAATTTAGAGCCTCCACATAGCAATACGAAAATTCAGATATGAGCTTCTCTGATAGGCCCCTTTCACATATCAAAAAACTGGCTTTAGTGTACTTCACTTACAATTAAAATATAACTTTATTATACTAACAAGCATGTTTATCTTTATTATTAAATTTTCTAACATTAATTACATCACCATAAGTACGTGTAGCTAAATATCATATCTAATTTGCTACTGTTGCGTATATTCATTCTAGTAAATAATAAATTATATGATTTACATGTACAAGATGTGGGAAATAGTTAGATTTTGGCATAGACGCAATAAATTTCATTATTTATAAAGAAAATAAATCTGTACACAATTTAAATAAATCACGACATTTACACAAAACATCACAAGCCATTGTGCTTAAGTAGTAAATGATTTCCAGCTGTTTCATTTGTTCTCGGCAGAACTATTGTGATTATATAGGTAACAAGTAATTTATAATGTTTACACGGAAAATATGCTACCGTACAGAAAACTACAAAACAGTTGTGCTCATAGAGCAGAAATAATATCCAGTGGATTATGAAAGTGGGTCAGCAGGCTATATGCAACAGATCCTTAGTAGTTCGATCGTAAAACAGCCCAATACGAGGAGTATTCGATGAAGTATTTTTATCGACTAAATATATAACTTTGCCTCTATTTTTGGTGAATAATGAAAATATAACATTGTCTAAATGTTATTTGTGGTGTAACAAAAGTCAAATTAAGGGAAGCCAAGTCCGACCCTGTCGCTCAGAATCACCGTATTTAGGACAATAACATAAGATACTGGCCATAGAAACATCTGTTTTATCTTGCAAACTTTAGAGTCCAGGAAACGTGCTTTGTTAACTTTATTCTTTATTAGGTAGGCGACGTTAGCCACTTGGAAACAATAAATAACCATCCAAATTATTTTATGTCCAATTCTCTTTTCGTTTGTCGAGCTTGTTAAATAAGGACTCGCCGGGTGGTCTAGTGAGATTTTCAGGGCTAAAGCAGTTGATAGAGGCTTCCAGGAACCCATGTAATAGACCATAAGATAGATAGACCACTTAAGGCAGATTTTTTCCCCCATACAAAAGCAAAGTAAGGAACAAAAGGGGTTTTTTTCATCTGTTTTAGTGGTAATAAAAATGTTCAAGTTAGGCCGTAGGATAAATGCCATGGTCCGTTAGGTAATTTCAAATGCGTACGGTTTAAAGTAAAGAAGACCCTAATTGGTCGAGAGTTTAAAGTTTACTGCCCACTTTGGAAATGTATTATTTCGAGGTAGAGATTATCTTCACTTTTGGTTTAACTTCGGTTCGGTCATCATCTATCTACGGGGTATAGTGAATTCTCATTTTGCGAACCTTTTTCAATTGTAAAGTTTAAGTACATTTGTTTCGTATTTTGCCGGTTTTAATAAGTAGAAAATTAATGTGTTGTAAATGATCTAGGAATATTCGGTCGCGATTCAGCTAAAAGATTTGAAATTGCCGCGGACCATTTTATTTCTTGATATAGAGTAATTATCGTTTGTTAATTTATTTAATCGTGTTTAAGTGTTTGTGATTGTCATTCTCATTTGTTTTCATTTTTTTCTGTAAATATAGTGGTTTAAGTGTTTTGAGAAATCACGTGTTTTATTTGCTTGTCAGGAAATTAAGTTCATTTTACATTCAGTAAAGTTTGTTGGTGAAGTAACCTGGTTGATGGACACAAAAAAGGATAAAATCACCTAGAAACAAAGGGTAAGCACAGTTTTGTTTTCGATGGATATACTATAATATCGACGGAGTTTGCAAAGTGATTGGGCCACTCCGTACTCTGCCAATGGTAATGTCTAATTAAATCATGTAATTAGGGGTATAAAACCCCAGTTATTACAGTGGCATTATCTTAATTTTTTTTTTTTCTTTCTTCAATTCTTTGGGACTTTCTGTCACATGTATGTTTTCTTTCTAAGCGGTGCTAGGGGAATCTACAAAATATATCACAATTAACCAGTATGTTACTGGTAAAAAACCTCTACGCCTGTGACGTTTACGTCAAAGGATCAGTTAAAGGTTGGTTTTTATAAATAAACAACACAAATAAGTATAAAAACTTGAAATTAAATATTTCGCCGACGTTTCGGAAATCTAATCTGTTTCCTTTTTCAAGGCTCTTTTTGAAAAATCCTTTTTGCTGTGTATGACAAATACACAGCTCTAAGAATGTTTGTTATATTCAATATCCATAGATACTTACTATTTACATAGAACTGTTGATATAGTTAACAGTTTTTTAGTTTCTATACAATGTTGAGTTTGTGAAGTTCTTCTTTTAACATTGGTAGCCAAGTTGTACAGACATCTACGGAACAATTCGACACGCAGTTATCCTCATTCAATAATATTATCGCGGACTCTTTAATTTTTCTTTTTTTGCTATCTGCCTCTTTTGTTAAAATTTTTGCAGAGTCCCAGTTTATTCTATGTCCATTCTCCCACGCGTGTTCGCAGATCTTGGACCTCTGAATTTCATTTTTTCTGATATAATTTTGATGTTCGCCCAATCTTACACTAAAAGGTCTGGATGACTCACCCACGTATTGTTTGTTGCACTCACACGGAATACTATAAATGCAGTTTTTTGAATTTTGCTCGTAGTTTGTTGGTTTCGTCTTTGTCAGAATAGATCTTAAAGTGTTGCTTGTTTGAAATACCGTTCTAATATCAAATCTATCACCGATGCGGCGCAACTTTTCGGATAATCCGCATACATACGGAATTAACGCTGTGTAACGTTTTTCAGGTTTTTTGCCGTACCTGATTATTTTCAATATTTATGAAGGTTTTATCGACAAAACCCCCAGGGTATTGGTTATTAATAAGAACTTCCTTTATAAACCGCTTCTCATTGTTTAGTATTTCATCATTAGAAGAAATGATTTTGGCCCTATCATACAAACATTTTACAACACCCCTCTTAAATATTGAAAATAATCAGGTACGGCAAAAACCTGAAAAACGTTACACAGCGTTAATTCCGTATGTATGCGGATTACCCGAAAAGTTGCGCCGCATCGGTGATAGATTTGATATTAGAACGGTATTTCAAACAAGCAACACTTTAAGATCTATTCTGACAAAGACGAAACCAACAAACCACGAGCAAAATTCAAAAAACTGCATTTATAGTATTCCGTGTGAGTGCAACAAACAATACGTGGGTGAGTCATCCAGACCTTTTAGTGTAAGATTGGGCGAACATCAAAATTATATCAGAAAAATTGAAATTCAGAGGTCCAAGATCTGCGAACACGCGTGGGAGAATGGACATAGAATAAACTGGGACTCTGCAAAAATTTTAACAAAAGAGGCACATAGCAAAAAAAGAAAAATTAAAGAGTCCGCGATAATATTATTAAATGAGGATAATTGCGTGTCGAATTGTTCCGTAGATGTCTGTACAACTTGGCTACCAATGTTAAAAGAAGAACTTCACAAACTCAACATTGTATAGAAACTAAAAAACTGTTAACTATATCAACAGTTCTATGTAAATAGTAAGTATCTATGGATATTGAATATAACAAACATTCTTAGAGCTGTGTATTTGTCATACACAGCAAAAAAGATTTTTCAAAAAAAGCCTTGAAAAAGGAAACAGATTAGATTTCCGAAACGTCGGCGAAATATTTAATTTCAAGTTTTTATACTTATTTGTGTTGTTTATTTATAAAAACCAACCTTTAACTGATCCTTTGACGTAAACGTCACAGGCGTAGAGGTTTTTTACCAGTAACATACTGGTTAATTGTGATATATTTTGTAGATTCCCCTAGCACCGCTTAGAAAGAAAACATACATGTGGCAGGAAGTCCCAAAGAATTGAAGAAAGAAAAAAAAAAAAATATATATATATATATATATATATATATATATATATATATATATATATATATATATAACGTTACCTTATGATATGGAAAATGTTGCGTTTCAATTGTGCTAATATTTGAATCTATAATATTTGCCAAAATTTAAGTAATATCTTGTATAACAAGGTGCATTTTAATCAGTGATCGGTAATTTGACTATCATTCCACGTCCGTACTAAGGGGATAGTGTAAAAACATGCATAAAATATGTATATGTATACTTATCTAGGTATATTTTGGAGGTATATTTTTGGAGTAATGATTTAAATTGTTAATTTTTTAGTTTATATTTACAATCATCTTAATCAATGTGGTCGATAAATGACGCACATCATGCCTTAAATGTCGACTTAAAGAGATATGCCGATCTCCAAAGTTGTTAATATACAGAGTAAATTCGAATTCCAAGAACCGAGATATACACATTTGTTGAGTAAGTACTAAAGAAATAAAAACAAAAGCTGCCCAAGACGAAAGAAATTGACAGGACACGATTTTTTCTCTCGACCAGTTTAATGATGGATGGGGTAAAACATGTCTGAAGAGGTTTTAGCAGAGGAATTCCAGCCAAGATTTTATTGATGATTGCCTATAAAGAAACAGTAATTTTTTAAAGCCATAGATTAGCCGACTTGAAGGCGTAAATATTTTCTAGACATGCAATAAGTGGGATAGGATACATGATGTATAGAGGCTTAAATCTAAGATGTTCAATGTATGTTTCTAGAAGAGTATTAGTAATGAAGAAATTGGCATGATAGGAGTAGTGGCAGAAGATCTTCCAAATAACTATAACAAAGCGCATCGTAAATGATGATCCACATTTCCAAAATCAGTTTACGGAGCATATAGGAAAATAGCGCATTACATGGCGAAGATCTGAATGTCTTTTAGGTATCTCTGACGTAGGACGTCGTGAAAAGCAACGGAAACATGCTAAGCCAAATATGTAGAAAAGTAAAAAAGCGTTGAATAATAACTGAAATTATATGGCAATGATAGGAAGGATCAAAAAGCGACGTCGATATGAACGCTTGGCCGCCACAAATCATTTATCACTGTGGTAATTTTTCTGACACCTCTTACTGAAAACTCTACAAGCTAACTGAATTAGAAGTCACAAAAAGCCTGAAGATACAAAATATCACCATTACTTCTATATTAGACTAACATGAAAAATCCAGATTGTTCATGGAAGGGACAGCTATTCTGTAGTTTCAGTGAAATTGAGAATTCGCAAGAGGTGCAAAAATGTTACTTTACTTAAATAGTCAACTACAGGGAGCATAAAGGGATTTCATGTAATTTTTTCAGAGTTACCAACACTTTTTGATTCTACAGGCCCCTTTTGATAAACGGAATAGGACAAGAGATGTGAAAATGTTGACGTTCCTTTTGAGCATCTTCAGTAATCTAAAGGTCTTATGTATCTTATTGGCAATAAGAAAATCTGCCATATCCAATATCCATCCACATTTGAAGTAGCATTCGATTTCTCTCGACTTTCAACGCTACCCTGAATTTTTTCAGATTTTTTGGGTGGGGTGAAAACTACCTCCAAGCTTGCAGGGAATCCCCATTCATCTAAACTCAAATGAAAAAGTGAAAAGGAAATTCCATATATTTTCCATTTTACGTCAATTCAGGGGTAGTTTTACCTCCTTCGGTTAACTCTCAACATAAAACTTTATCCTATTTTAGTTGAACACACTGAACTGGCAAATTATCATTACAATTAGCACATTCATAACATTATTTTACAGTATTATTCACATTACCGCTAGACCAGTGATTTTAGGTCAAAAATAAATTAAAAGTGCTGTTGCTTTTAGCACGCCGATTTTTTTGTGAAAATAGTACAAAATTAAACGTATTGTGGGAAAAATACTCTTGATGTAGTTCCCCCGCCGCTAAATTTGTTATTGAAAAATTACCTCAAAATTCATAATTGTTTATACGTTCTTTCTTTATAACTTCCGTTCTAATCATCCGATTTGAACTTTCCAAAGCTCACTTTATTCTGGAATACATCTACTTTTAAAGGAATTGGTCCGATTATGCTTGAATAATAAATACTAATTTTACAAAGCAAAAACTGGCGTATTTTTGCAAATTTTGAATTCCGTATTCAAAGTTGCATAAATACGAATTCTTCAGTAGATTGCTCAATAATTTTTGTTTGCACACACTTCAATGCTTACCAAATAGTACCGGTATGCGTTATTTCATAAGTGCAAAATTTTGCAAAATATGACATTTTGCAAAACTTAATTTGCCTATAATTTTGCAACAAGGCACTTTTTTATCATGATTTTTGCAAATTAACATTACTTATTTATGAAAAATACAATTTGCAAGTAACAAAAATTGCAAATAACTTTTTTAATTATGCAAATTTTAATCAAATTCAAATGGTATTTAATTCGTCGGAAAAAGGTACGTTGATTTTATGGGCCCTTTTTGGATCATTTTAAGCCGAGATATCAACAATTTTAGTGTTGGCACTGTTAAGACTTTTGTAATTAACAGTTTCGAATAATTCGAAACGAAGGCTATATGTCAGACTATTTACTATCTGAAGTTACATTCTTTATATTTCTACGTATGTATTACTCTAGAAAAAAATTATTATGAACAACTACGGCGGCTCGTACAACAGTGCGCATGTTCAGTGGTTAGGCTGAGTTCTAGTGGCATTGTAAGTTGTGTCTTCACCTACCAGTAGTACCGTCCATTATTTTCGATGCAGTGCATTGATATACATTCTTAATAAATGAATATATAAATAAATAAATACTACGGTTTATAGAAAGGAAGGGGCGAATTTTCATAATTAAGATGTTTATCTTATAATTTATCAATATAAGTTTACGAACGTTGATAACTCGACTTAAAGTGGTCCAAAAAGAGTCCACAAGAGGCAAAATCAGCGTATTTTTTTCCGACAAATCTAATGCCGTGAATCTCATTAATATTTATATAATTAAAAAAGTTATTGCAATATTTGTTACTTGCAAATTTTATTTTCATTCATAAATAAATAATGTTACTTTATTGAAAAAAATAGGTAGTAATAATCAAACCATGTAGTTTTCCTCAAAAATCATGATAAAAAAGTGCCTTGGTTCAAAGTTGTAAGCAAATTAAATTTGTTTTGCAAAACGTCAAATTTTACAAAATTTTGCACTTATGATAAGAAGGGAGTCTATTTGGTAACTAATGAAGTGTACGCAAAAAAAAAATTGAGCAATCTAACTGAAGAATTCGTATAGTTATGAATACGGAACTTAACATTTGCAGAAATTAGCCAATTTTTGCTATGTAAAAATAGTATTTATTATTGAAGCATAATGGAACCAATTTAAAAGTACATGTATTTCCAAGTAAAATGGGCGTTGGAAAGTTCAAATCGGACGATTAGGTCGGAATTTATAAAAAAAGGCTTATAAACAATTATGAATTTTGTAATTCAAAAATTTAAGTGCCTGGTGAATTACATCAAGAGTATTTTTCCGGCAACATGGCTAATTATTTACTATTTTTGCAAAAAAAAAATTGGCGTGCCAAGAGCAACAGCACTTTTATAAATTAAAGTCACTTTTCTACGCGAAAAGCCCCCCAAAGGAGTGGTTTTTGGCATTTTTAGGGGTGATTCACTATTTTTAGGGTCGTGGGACCCAGATGTCCGTGATCAGCGACCCAAAAACATTAAATACAAGTGGTCCCGATGAGGGGGATATTCCCAGATTCAAACCCCGCGTTTTATATGGACTATCTGGCATTTACTTTACATTGATAAAAACATATTTTTCGACTGATAATTACACTGAGATACCAATGCGCAAACTGTTATTACAAAGACGAAAGAAATATAATTAGGATTGTTGCTGAGTTTAAACATTTTCCCTATTTCACCCTCTAAGAAGTATTCACATAAATGATTTCGGTTACAGAGGTACTGTTTCCAGAGTCTTCATCGTGTTCATCTGCAGTCAACACTGTTGGCACCGTCGATTTCAGTATCATTTCAGTCTCGTGTCTGAGAAGGAGCAATGAGTGAATGTAATGCCATCGAACTGCCTGCGAGAAAGCGCGCGTATAACTTTGCGGTGCTAGAACTTTGGACTGCTTTAACTCACCATTTCCAAAGATATATGAAAAATATTGGAAATTTCACTTCATTTTAGATTTGGTGCATAATTTCAATATTGCTACTAGTTAGATATATAAGCAGGAAACTGAATTTGACCACAATGTTTCCAAGATTACGGTTTGAGGGCGACAGATAGAGATGTGGGACTTATAGTATGTTTAATAGCGCACCTTAATGATCATCTTTTGCCTAGTTTAAAAATGTCCACAATTATTATCTCCGTTAAACGTAGAAATTTGTTCCCATTTGACTCTAGTAACTCAATGTTCTTCAACTTCAGTTGTTCATTTAAAGCTAATAATGTGTTTTTTTTTCAGGTAAGTCCCTATTATCCTGTTACTCTCGCAGTATATGTAAGTATATTTTTATGTATTATTACATACCGAGTGCTCCTTGCGTAACCATATATAGCTTAATAGGAGATAGATAGTATATGGTAAATTTCAGATTGGCCTATATATACCTTTAGAATAATTCGTTACTGATTTATAGAGGATTTCCTCATCTTTGACAAGTATTTCATTCGCCATATTTCCTTAACTGTATAACCCAGATACTTCAAATGTTGCACATCTATGTGGTTTATTGGTCAGATCTTCCCGTAACAACATAGTGTCTTTGAAAAATAAGGAGTCAAACTGGAAATGGTTATTTTCATACCAAGGCTGTGAAATTCCTTTTTTGTGCAACCGTAAATTATAGTTAGGTGGTGAAAATTATACCACCATTTATGCTATATTACGCGATGGCCTTAATGTCACAGCATTTCTATGAAAATTAATTTCTTGTGAATTTGGAAAAAATTACTAATTCTGTTAATAAAAAGTAACAATTATTGGTTTTATTTTAGAAATGTTAATTTTGAAGTGACTTAAACGTCAATTATGAAAGTGACTTTTAGTTTGGCACCCGTTCTTACTATGAGTAACGACCGTGAAACTGAATTTCGCGGACTGTTTTGAGAATGCGAAATACTCACTTTGCGTACGGCTGCACAAGAAATATGTTTTTTCTGAAATGCCTACTTTCTCGGCGCAATTACAGATCCCAAAATACCCTATTCTAGTATTTTAGTCCGTTGCTAAGCAACCATGACAAAGCAGTTCAAGAAAGTGTCTTTTTAGTCCGTTGCTAAACAACCATCAAAAAACAGTACGGGAAAGTCTTTTCCATCCTAGGCTGAGAAATTAGGTAACTTTCCTCCCATACCGGTTTAATGTGATGCACTTATTCCTTCATTTTTAATAATATTGATTGCGATTTCAGAAAAAATAGTATGTGTACCTCGTAGCAAAAGCACACTTCCGGACTGCAATTTACATCGTTGTCCGGTAATGTATTACCTTTACTACTAGATTCACAATATACTATTTTCTCTAACGTCAGAGAAACATGACATTTCATAATTCATTTCATGATATTAAAATTTAACATTATAGGCGGCTTTGCATTGCCATTAGCAGCAGAAGTAAAAACACTTTTTCTGAAATCAAGAATGCCAACTTTATCGGCGCAATTTCAGATCACAAAATACGCTATTCCTAGTATTTTAGTCCGGTGCTAAGCAATCATCAGGTAACAGTCTGGGAAAGTTTTTCTTTTTCCCCGTATTGGTTTTTAATATTTTTTAGCGATAAATAGTTATTAAAGCGAAATAAGTACCGAATCTCTGACTTTTATCACAACAATAAACAAACAGTGGTCGTCAAAAAACGATTTCTTAGGTAATTAGATGGTAATTAAAAAATGTTATGCAGTTATAAAATTCTTTAATTTACAATAATGTTGATTGCGATTTCAGAAAAAAATAGCATGTATACCTCGTAGTAAAAACACATTCCCGGACTTCAATTCAATTAGATCGTCGTCCGGGAATGTATTGCTTTTACTACTAGATACACAATATACTATTTTCTGACGCTGTGAGCGGCAGAAAAAGTACGACATTACAATATATCCATAGCAACGCATGTTTTGTTTAATACACCGGCCATAAGAAATTAACACAATGGCGTTTTTTGATGATGAAACTCGAGATTTTCATCTTTATTTTCTTAGCCACATTTGAAAAAAATATCATGTTTTATTCGGACTAAAAGACACTTGTTGTGACTCGTCTGAAAAGCTACAGACTCGTCACAAAAGTGTCACTTTTACTCCTAATAAAATAATATGTTATTGTCATTGTTATAGGCTATTGACTATGTAATTGAATAAGGAACTGATTCGCTAAAGGTATTTTATTATTTCATATGTTCAATTGTACCCTAACAATGATAAATACAAAAGTACTATTAAATTTAGGCTTGGACTTTTGAGAACGGAGTGAATTTGTCCACTCTTAAGAGTGTTAACTATAACTCAACAAAATGCATTTTTAGTATATACATAGAAAATGATTTTTTGTAGAGAATCAAATTGTAGAGAATCAAGTGGCACTTTATAAAGTAAAAAAAATTTTTTTCTACAAAATAAATAAAAAAAATTATTTAAAAAAGAGGAAAAATTTCAATTTTTAATTTTTCTTAAATTTTTGTGCACAACTTTTTTCTGAGTAGATTTAGGTATAGGCATCGGTTCACAAAAAAGGAAGCTGACCTAATTCCCGTCAAAATGGTGACCAATTGATTTTTGATCAAAATTGGCTGAGATACAATCTTTCTTTTTTACGATTTTGCCACTTTTTGCTTTTATACCATGTTGTTTTTTACACGCAGAAATTATTTTTATTCAATAGAAAAATAATTTTTGGTTTATCAATGATAATGATAAAGGTATTTACTTAAAGTTTTGATGTTCACATGCTCTTTGACATAAAAAACTTTAATGTTGTACTAAATAATAGCAGTTTTAAAGATACTTTTTTTGAAACTTATATATGTATTATACTTATCCCATAATATTTTCGAATCGAATATCAATATCTTCATCAATATCATTTTGGCCATTTTCTTCCGTAACTCCTGGAACATCAGCGTTTTCACAATTTAAGCCCATACATTCTTTGCAGATCATGGAGCAGCAAATTCCTAATTTTCTGCAGCCGCCATTTCCGTGACAACCTTTCATGCACCCACAGGCTATTTGCTCCAGTAAAGTCTGTGGTGTAGGAGGTTTGGTTGTGCAAATTGGCATTAATCCATTTTAAGACTTTTTCCAACCCCACTCGATAGGATTTAAAACATTTCCTTTCCACTGTTGAATTGGGGGGTACGTCCTTAAACCGTGCTGTTTAGTGGCATCAGAAGTTGGTGGCAAATGGGCCACAGAAAATTTTGTGCTCTTCGATAATCTGTAAGCGACAGCTATACTTAAACTGTTAGTCTTAATGTCATGCAGGAAAATTACTAAGATGCAGATGCGATACTGATATCTTCAGGACTTGCATTATTAGTTAAAAATACTTCTAAATGTTTTTCCAAAAATAAAATATTTTTATTAATAAATTTCATGAATTTTTTTTTTGCCAATATGGAAAAAGATAGAAGTAGTATCGCATCCACTAAATGTATGGGTGAGTCCAGGAAATTTTTGATTTTGTGGAAAGTATTGCGATTGTATAATTTAGCTGTCACGTTTCCGATAAAGATCATCTAATAATTGAAACTTTGAACAAATACTTTAATTTAAGAACTTGTTGATTATATAATGTGAATTAATAAATAATACATACGAACAAATAATAAACAAATAATAGGTATGTAGTTTTCAAAAAAAAAGTATCTTTAAAACAGAAATGATTTAGTACAGCAGTAAAGTTTTTTATGTCTAAGATCATATGGATATCAAAACTTTAAGCAAATACCTTGTATCACTATCATTGATAAACCAAAAATAATTTTTGTATTGAATAAGAATAATTTTGGCATGTAAAAATTAAAAATACCATGATATAAATGTAAAACGTGGTAAAATCGTAAAAAAGTAGGTAACTTTGAACGACTGTATCTGAGCCATTTTTTACCAAAAATACTTTTATTGGTCGCCATGTTGACGGGAATTACGTCAGCTTTTTTTATGAACGATGCCTATACTTAAATCCACTCAGCAAAAATTTTTCAAAAATTAAAAATTAGAACACTGAAATTTTTCGTTTTTCTTTTACAATAATTTTTTTTCATTTATTTTGTTGGAAAAAAATATTTTGTTGACTTTTTAAAGTGCCACTTCGATAAGAAATTTGATTCTCTTCAAAAAATCGTTTTATGTGTTTATACTGTGACAGGCTTTTCTCATAATCAATAGTAAAAGGCAGATGTCGGTAAATAAAAAAGTTTCTTAACATTTAATAAAATTTATAAAACAATTAAAAAAACGGCGAGGTACCAAAATTCCAAGTCTTCTGTACATAAAATAAAAAATTAAGATATGCCATTTTAGTTTAATTTGATCTAATTAGGTCCCTGTGCGGGCGCCATTTTGTGATGTACGGGTAACCAGGCGGTGAGAAGCTAGTTAACTACTAGTTACTAATATTAATTAGGAAGCAAGCAAACGGAGAATGCAGTAAAAAGAATAATAAAAACGATAAAAAAAACAGTAAGCGGAAAAGAACCGGTAAGCGGTAAGAAACAACACCACAATAAGTAATAAAAGCAGGCTGTATGCAAGTACCAGGCAAAAGCAAGTGGTCATCAGCAGCAACAATTATGCCTAAATGCACGGTCAGAGTGTAAGTGTGAAGAACTGGTACCAAATAAGTAAAATGGTTTTCGGATTTTCGGTGCGGTGTGGAACCTAAGCTACATTCGGATCGGAAAATACAACGGTTATGGAATTCGGAGTGGTGTGTAACCTTGGTTACACTCGGTTCGGGAAATAAAACGGTTATTAGATTTGGTATCAGCTTACGGCGGAGATTATTCTCTCTAGACGGACAGACAGCAATAATCAGAGCGGTGGTATTACGGTTCGGTTCGGAAATGTTGAAATTCAACACTTTATGTGGTGTTTGCCAAGCGCCTCAAACCCCACAGCTGGGTGTCTTTATTAAATAAGCTTCGGTTCGGCCAAGTGGTATCTTATCGGATTTGATGCGGAAAATCTCTAGGTATCAGAATATAAAGTTAGTTAATGTATTTACTGTAGCCTAGATTTTGTTCTCAATTCCGGACTATAATAAATTTCTAAAAAGTTATTTCAAAGTAATAAATTTTGTTTCAATTCCTATCAGTACAAAATATTATAAACAAAATGAACGGTAACTAAAATTTCTACTCGCTCAGTAGAACAACAGCGCTATGACAAGTTTAACAAAAATTATTTTGTAATGTCATTTTATTTTAATTCTTTTAAATACGAAATAGCTAATATGAAATGCACGGTAATTATAACTTCTACACACTTGGTAGAACAACAGATATTATTTTAACTCAGTACCATCACAAATGGTCTCAATTAAAGTAATATAAACGGTAAACGGTAAACCTATTCTGGTTTTCTCTCGATATATCATCTATGTTCTTTTTCCCTCTGGAAATTCTTTGGAACATAGCTTATTTGAATACAACCGTGAGAATTTAACAGGTCCTAACTAGGGCACCCTTACTTTGATAATGTTTAACTTTAACTTTATCCAATTTAAACCTGATGGCTAGCTATTGTACAATAAATAGACGACACGGTGGTTTTGCTATTTATGTTGACAATATTGCTAAATAAAAAGTTAAAACTACTACATTATTGAATAAATTTAACTCTGAGATGAATGTAGAGCTTTGTGGCTTAGTTTTGTGTCTTAAGAGAAAGATTTTCTTACTAGTCATTTATAGGCCTCCTTCTGGAGATGTTAATATTTTTTGGCTAAATTGCAGGGATATTTAATCCTTATTAGCAAAAAATATGACCACATAATTCTCTGTGGAGATCTTAGCGTAGATTTTCGCTCAAATTCACATAATAGACAATTACTATCTGATATATTTGAATCATTTAATATCTCTACGTATCTCGATGAACCTACTCGCGTAGTAAGTAATATACATGGCACGTTGTCAGAATCTGCCATTGATTACATGGTGACGGATCTTCCAAGCAATATAGTAAATGTATATATGAGCTATCCTTGCATTGCGGACCACGCTGCCCAAATTATATGCATTAAAGATTTTTTGTCATACTCCTACCAACCTATTAAACAAACTATTGCTACCCGCAATACTACTGAGGATAACATAGTCAAATTTTAATATCTTTTATATAAAACAAATTATGATTTTATTAACTGTATGGATCCAATAAATGTTGATGAAGCTTTTTCAAATTTTCTGGAAATTTTAATGAATAAATTAGATGCTTCGTTTCCTCTTGAAACTAAGCAGATTACTAACAGTTACAATAATATTTCAAACACAAAAAACTGGGTTACACCCAACATCAAACGTGAAAATGAATACTTCGGCTTATCCAACGTTATAGCTCTCCTGACCTTGTTAACCTCTATAAGTGTACGAAACGTGAATACAGCAACCATATAAGAAATTCCAAGCATGAGTATTTCTGCAATAGAATTTTAAATGCACCAAATTCCACAAAGGAAATCTGGAGGCTTATCAAATCTGAATTACATACCAAAAAGTTTTCCCCAGTTAAGTTAAACGTAAATGGTAAAGTCACTGACATTCCTAATGATGTTGCAAAACATTTTGCAAGCTATTTCGCTTCAGTCACTGTTGACAAAGTAAAAAATCACTTCGGTGCTAGTTTATCACATGCTTGCACTTCCAGTGAACTCAATGATCAGTCTATCTTTATTTATCCAGTTACACCTGCTGAAATAAAGCAAATTATATTTGAATTAAAAAATAAGCAAGCTCTCGGTAACGATGGACTCTCCACTAAGTTTATCAAGTATGCATGTGATTTCATCATTGAACCGTTGTGCATTTTGATTAACGCATCTTTTCAATTTGGTGTTTTTCTATCCGTCTTAAAAACAGCAACTATTATCCCAATATTTAAAAAAAATCGGTAAAGGCATTTACACAGAACTTCCCTCGTTCATGGCAGTCTCTCTAAAAAAATAATAATTACGAAATTACATTGAGAATAATAATCGGAGTAGAGTTATTGCTATTATTACAAAGAAAACTTGATAAGTTTTGGTCAAAAAAATATACAGATTGCTCATCCAACAGCATAAGTTCAATACTAAATAGCAGGTGCCACATATGGCAGGCTTGCACAAATACCTTTACAAATGTCCACCATGACTGAATTATTTCTTGGGATGACCACCCTGTACATTTTTCAATAAAAGTATAATAGGTGCATATGCCAGATGTTATTGCCATCTGTCACATTTTCAATCCAACATTCACGTAATGGAGTGGAAGTATAGTGGTGGTTAAAAAATTTCATTTTTTTTAAATTTTTCAAAAGATGGTAAAATAATTTTCAAATTTTTTACTTCTGAAATAGGTTTAAAATGTCAAAGGTAGAAATTTTAAATTAGAGCAAAAAGGAAAGTTTCCTTCTGTTCTATAGTAGTGCTAAAAAAAGTTTAAAAATTAAAAAAGATGTATTTTTAAAATAGGTTTAGAATGCTATGAAACGTGAAAATTTTAAATTTGAGCAAATAAAAAAAAATTCGATCTATTTTAGTGGTAAAAACTTTTTGAAAAATGTTGGTGAAAAAAATTTTCAAAATTTTTTTTCTGAAATACCTAGGTTTAGAATGTCATTTAAATTTGAGCATTCTGGTGTTAAATTTTTTTTCAAACTGGTAACAAAATGTTGCAAATTTTTTTTTCCGAAATTGGTTTGGAATATCATGAAACGTGGAAATTTTAAATTTTAGCAAAAAAAAATTTTTCGTCTGTTCTATAGTAGTGATACATAAATGGATTAAAAATGTTTTCAAATTTTTTAAAAAATTCTTCAAAAACATTTTTAAATTTGTTTGAATAGTTTTAGAATGTCATGGAAACGTGGATAGTTAAAATCTGAACAAAGAAAGAAAAATTCTATCTTAGTGATAAAATTTCAAAAAACTTTTTTTTTTAATCAGGCTTAGAATGCCATGAAACGTGAAAATTTTAAATTTGAAGAAAGAAAGAAAAAATTAATTTTAGTAGTAAAAATTTTTTCAAAAATATTGGTGAAAAAAATTTTCAAAATTTTTTTTCCTGAACCAGGTTAAGCGTGTCATGAAACGTAGAAATTTTAAATTTGAGCAAAAACAAATTTTTTTCATCTTGGTAAAAAAATTTTCAAAAATGTTTGAAAAAAATTTTCTAATTTTTTTTTTCTGAAATAGGTTTAGCGCGTCATGAAACGTGGAAATTTTAAATTTGAGCAAAAAAAAATTTTTTTCAACTTGTTAAAAATTTTTTCAAAAATGTTTGAAAAAAATTTTCAAAAATTTGTTTTTCCTGAAATAGGTTTAGCGCGTCATGAAACGTGGAAATTTTAAATTTGAGCAAAAAAAATTTTTTTTCATCTTGGTAAAAATTTTTTCAAAAATGTTTGAAAAAAATTTTCAAAAAATTTTTTTTTCTGAAACAGGTTTAGCGCGTCATGAAACGTGGAAATTTTAAATTTGAGCAAAAAAAAAAAAATTTTCACTATTTATTCCGTTTAGACGGTCCACCCTGTATATTTTTCAGTGAAAATTCTACCAGTTCTTCGCTGACAGTAGAGTTAACTACCTACCAAATTTGACTGCTCTCCGTCAAGTAGTTTTTTAGTAAATACACCAACAGACAGACAGACAGACAGACAGACAGACAGACCGACAGACAGACAGACAGACAGACTGACGGAATTGAAAAACCTATATTTTCGGAATCTACGTGTTCTGAAACGTCAGAATCCGAAAAAATCTCGGAGGGTGATTTTTTCTCGAATACAATACTTCCCTTCGGTATGCGAGGGAAGTAAAAATGATTCTTTAGTACGTGAAAATTACAAACCAATATCCACCAACCATCTTAAGTGTGATTTCTAAAATAATGGAAAAAATTGTGTTTAATCGAATAATGGCATTTTTTAACTCTTTCAAAATACTGACAGATCGCAAGATGGGTTTCGCAAAAATCGTTCTACTGAGACTGCTACAATTCAGCTTTTGCAATTTGTTTGTAACGAATTGGATAAAGGTAACCTCGTCATGGGACTGTTTTTTGACCTATCACGAGCATTTGAGTCTCTCAATCTGTCGTTTATGAAAGAAAAATAATTTAAACCAGGCATTCGAGGAGTTTTTTTTACAGTTGATCATGTCATATTTAACGGACAGATCTCTTCAGGTAAAAATCAACCAAACAATTTCAAAGGAACATGAAGTTAGTCTTGGAGTGCCACAGGGCTCGGTGCTGGACCTTTGATTTTTTTTATTTTTGTAAACGACTTACCATCATTCATATCAGAAGGAAACATCACCATGTTTGCCGATGATAACTCCTTTGGCATATCTGCACCGAGCCTTACGGAGCTCCTCGATGATGGTATAGCTGTTATGACAGAACTTGATGACTTGCTGCAGAAATAATCTCATATTAAACCTCGAGAAAACTGTGTGCATGTATTTCTCGCAAAGAAAATCATTACGTTCCAACACTCAGTTAAATTTTAACAATATGACCCTGCCATTTAGCCTGGATACAAAATTTTTAAGTCCTTCAATAGATACAAAACTAAGCTGGGATATACAAATCGATGAAGTATGCAAAAAACTTAACAAAGCATTTTACTGTATATGCAAGTTCAAGAACTCCCTAGATACTGAGGCTTTATTGCAACTGTATTATTCAATGGCTTATTGCCATATATCCTACAATATTATAATGTGGCGACGTGCAAAAAATTTGCAGCGAGTTTTTGTCTACTAAAAGCGCATAATTAGGTTAATTTTTTATCTTGATTTCACCACATCAGGTAAAAACTCTTTTAAAAGTCACAGAATATTAACGGTACCATCCATACATCTTTTTTCTTTATTAAAGTACATTAAAAGTAACATTGACCAATTCAAAACTGTTACCATAAGTTGCCATAATTATAATACTCGTCATGATGACTTATTAGCTCTGCCCCATCATAATACCTCTCATTTTGAAAAATCACCTCATTTCTCTGGTATCAGTTTTTACAACAAATTACCGAGTGCGATTAAGAGGGTCAACAATTTTAAGAAATATAAATCTAGTCTCAAACAACTTTTGCTTGAAAAATGTATATATTCGTACAATTAATTTTAGTCTGTATTTGTGTCATATTTGTTGTTTTTGTGTTTTATATTTACTACGTATTGTCCCGTATTGTATACTATTATGTTTTTTTTTCTACTTATTGACGTTCACATCTGTATTGTAACAGCCTAAGTGATTATATATAAATAAATAAATAAATAAGTAAATAAATAAATAAAATAAGGATTTATTTGGCTAAGTCGGAAAATGATAATTATATTCTGATACGTTTAAATGGAAAGGATTTCAAATTATTGCTTTCAAACAAACATTTTAGTGAATTAGTCTTATCGGTGTTAATATAAAAGAACCACGACAAGAAACCAGCGGCGATGATAAAGCGGTATACTTACATGTGGTGAAGATTGGAAATAATAGTCAACTTAACTATTCTACAGACCGAGTGGAGTTGCTCCACTCGCTTACGCGCGTTTCGCAAACTTCTCCACTCACAAAATAAAAAGTCATTTTTAACACTTATATCATAAATAACTATTCCATTTGAGACGGTACTTAATTTTCTTTAATTTTTGCGAATAAGCTAATGGCATAAATATTTTAAAGCTAAATTGTTTTATTGTGTTCTCAAATCTACATGCGAGTCGAAAGCAGACTGGTAGCGGCTTTGTTATGATACCTGCAGCCGTGAACCAACCCTCAGCCATAAATGTGGGAAATATAATTTAGCTCCCAAACCTCATTATTTTAACCGTAAAGTGTACAATGCTACTAAAAATCCTGACTATTTATTACAACTGCTCTTGAATAGTTGCAAGAGCAAGATCTGTAGAATGCATATTGTATTTTATTCAGAAATTCAATTAGCAATTTCAGCCGTCTGGTTGTTCATTTATGTTGCGGAAGCATCTTAGCAAAAATATTTGAAATAAAACGCATTGAGATTTTAAAACCAAATTACAGTTAACCGGCACGGCGGTAATCCTCACGTTTTTGCAGAACAAATCTAGCTGTGAGAACTTAATGAACCGCACAGTGCTACACATAAAATAAACCAGGAATTCTCTCACAAGAACAGTTACATCGCTTTTCAGTGACTGCACTGTATGAAACCGAGTGTAACTTTTACATTTCGGTGAGACAGTAAAACGCTCTTTGGCAGTTTCTTATGTTCCACTAAAACAATTATTTTCTTTTAGTACGCACTGAGTGCAGATTTTTTGAGGCGACTATGGCAACTATATGACTAACCTAGAAAGAATAAGATCATTTACTATATAATCGATGAATTTTTGAGTAACTACTCGGATAGTAGCGACCACGAAATTGTATACTAGCACGATGAAAGAAAAGGCTAGTGAAGCAAATATTCTCAATTTTACTGGTGACGTAGTACATAACCTAGTCGTACTATTATCTCAGGGTCGATTCCTCATATGATGTGGGTGATGCTCCACAAATCAGAGGCAAGCTGAAACTTGGTATAGTGCTTTGTTTTGTAGTGTTAAATTTACAATGAAACTCCAGCCATGAGTCGTTAAGCTCGCCCCCTGCCCCCCAAAAAAAAACCTAAATAGGGTAAAATCGACCTTTTTTACTTTTTCCTTTTTAACTAGAAAAGGAAGCATTGTAGGAAAAGATGCCAAGAGGGAGAAGTTGAAAAGCAAAAACTTACCCATTGAGCACGTTAACTTTGAAAATGCTTAAACTAGCAGTGGCGGAATTATGGATATTTAAATTTACGTTTTTAAAAAAATATTTTCATGTTTTAGAGATTTATTCTGGTGCAGTGAATAACAGTGGCGTAAACTGCGATAAAGCTGTAGATATAGGTGAAAAATTGATAAGTAGAATGATTGGTATCAAGTACAGTAATTTACACCTTAAACGTAATGACCGAGTTAAACCACGTTTATCAGGAATTTCAATAAAAATAAAGGATAGAGAAATAACAGTAGACCCTGCACTTTTACTTCCACATCCATATAGTGGAGTGGAAGTTATAGTAATTGTAAAAATATTCTTTTTTTTTTTTTTTTGAAATAGGTTTAGAATATCATGAAACGCCGAGAGCTTAAATTTGAGCGAAAGAAAAATTTCTGACTGTCGGTCTGTAACTTTTTTTTGTGCGCACGATATCTCTGGAATTGTTTAAGATATCGACGTGAAATTTTATACACGTGTGTACTATAACGAGATCTGGAACTGGATTGTTTTTGAACTTATCCGGTGAAGAGTTGGGGGTAAATAGGAGTAAATAGGGGAAAATAAGTAAAACAAGCTGGTAAGAGTACAAAAATTTGGGATTTGGTGTATGTACTAGAAGCCAAGGCCTCGCATTTTTTTATATTTCCAAAAATTGAGATTTTCACGTAAAATTTAGTACATGTATGTATGATTACGACATTCATAACTAGATTATATTATGACATGATTCCGTTGCAGGGTTGGGGGCCAAATAGGGGAAAGTAAGTAAAGCAAAGTGGTAAGAGTATAGAAATTTGGAATTTAGTGTATATACTAGAAGTCAGGGCCTTTAATCTTTGTATAATATTTTTCAACTCTCCCACGACCCCCACTTCATTATTAAAGGGGCTTATAAAATAAAATTGAGATATTCACCTGTAATTTGGTACACGTATATATTATAAAGACACCTGTAACTTGATTATATTTTGAGACGATGCCGCTGAAGGGTTGTGGGTTAAATAGAAGTAAGTATGGAGAAATAAGTAAAACAAGCTGGTAAGACTACAGAAACTTGGAATTTAATATATATACTAGAGGCATCAGGGCTAAGGCATCAGATTTTTTATAATATTTTTCAACTCCTCCACTACTCCACTACTACCCCTACACCATTATTAAAGGGGTTGACAAAATATAATTGACATACGCACTTGAAATTTGGTGCGTGTATGTATTATAACGACATCTGGTACTAGATGATATATTGAGACGGATCCGTTAAGGGGGGGGGGGGTTATATTGGGGACAATAGGTGGAGGAAGTTAATTAGAGTCCAGAAACTTCATGTTTGGCATATATGCTAGAAACCAACATTTCAAATTTTTTTATGACTTTATCTGCCTCAAATATTATTAAACTTTTATGAAGAATTATTTTCACATACTAGAGTGCAAGTATAGTCAAAATATTTTCCTTTAAAGAGACTTGGATGGAAAATCCGGATGTGGAAGTAGTGATTCCTTAGGCAGCTGTTTTTTTGGTAGAAAACTCTGATCTGCATCGTCTCCTGAAGAAATCAGTTGTTTTAAGTACGAATTAGCACGAAACTCTCCTAGTTTATTTAACAAGATATGCCCGCCGTTACTTCGAAATCCAAGTTCCCTAACACATTACGTAATAGATGGAGATCACTTACTTCATAAAGTTGTCTGGGAAAATCCCGCAATATTTTCAGATATATTTTCTCTGTACTACAAGTACATAAAATATCATTATGGGCAAAACGTCATAGTGGTTTTGATGGGTATGAGAAAATGCAGACCAAAATTGTCGAACAAAATTGTAGGTTTACAGACAAAAGAATTATACCCATTGTATCTTTTTCGAATTTATCTGCCGTGAGGAGACCAAATGCAGATTTCTTGTCAACTAGCAACAACAAAAGTAATTTTAAACGTGCGCTCGGAAAAATGTGTGAGAATGAAATTAATGTAAAATACTGAGATGGTGATACCGATACTTTCTTTGTAACGAGAGCAATACCAATTCGTGACAATTCTTCTGAAGACGCAGTAACAGTAGTTAGCGATAATGCAGACGTTGTTACGACATTACTAATTATTTATTGTCAGAAAAGATTGTTTATGGTCCTTCCAGGAAAATCATCGAAGCCTCAGGTGCTACAAAAAAGGAGAAATTAGAATCAGACACAATTTAATTTTTAAATTGTTAATAGCTTGACAAACACAGGGTCAGATTTATCACGCAACTAAAACATTAAGTCATATTACTTTCAACTGTTAGGTACAAACGTGGTTAAATAACCACTTACCACAGCAAGATTGGAGTTGGACGCTAAAAAACCAATAGTTACAGCCAATTCATTCTGATAGAAGCATTGCCTCTACATGGGTTCTAGAAAAATTTGTTTGCGGTTTTTCATCAGGAAGAGTAAATAAGCATGTACATGCAAACAAATGGACCTGAAGTACACTATGGCATGTAGCCAATGCAACGGAATTACTTGTCTATGCCGGGCTGTAAAATTGGATATTGATCTTTAGAAGTTGTCTATATTTTTTAATCCTATCTTAATATTCAAACGTTTTGTTTTATTTAAACCTTGTTAATGTAACCACCAGAGATGATTTCCTCTAAAAATTTACAGACTTATAGTAACGTACCGTATTATTATACAGTTGCTTAAAATTAATTTATATGTAGTGTAATTGAACTTACCTGAGCAAAATCACATTATTTTGTACTTTTTCGGAATATTTAGAAAAATACCCTAAATTTAAAAATGTATTGCTCCGCCACTGCTAAGTCACATCTTTTCAATGTAGACTTATTTGATTGTCAATTTTCTGCTCTTTAACTTTACCATCTTGAAAATGTTTCCTAAAGTGCTTCGTTTTCGAATTATAAAGAGAAAAATAATAAGGCCGATTCTACCCCTTTGGGTGGTTGTTTTGAGGGAACGGGCTCAACGACTCACCGCTGCGTTTTTAGAGTACATTTAGCACTTCAAGACAAAGCACTATATCAAATTTCAGCTTATCTCTAATTTGTTGAACATCAACCTGGATTGACACTGGGCTATTTATATTGCCACTACTGTAAGAATCGTGCATGTATACTTCCCGACAAACAAAAATAAGACAACTCTTGTTGATTTAAAACTGTAATTTTTGGTTATGTAAGTAGATCTTGGTAGACGACATTCGTGCAGCGGTGCCAACTCTGTTCTATTTTCCAAATAATACAACTGGTTCTTAGGAAAATTAGATAGTAATTTATAAAAAATATCTAAAGTAAAAAGTAAAAAAACAAACAAAAACAGAAATAGTAGAATTCAATATCTAGTCATGACCACATTATTATTTATTACTTCTTGCATTTTTCTGGGCATTGAATCAATCAAATTTGTGTTAAGGTTATGACTTTACGCCAGATTTTGCCAGGTTTCTTCAATGAGAGACCGTACATGATTTTTATTTAAATGGATAACATTTTGTTTCTGCATTTTCGTAACCATTATTAAACAATTGTTCTCCAACTGATTTATGTTGGGACTTTTGGCAGCCCAAAGCAGAACCTCAATATTATTTTCATTTAGATATACTTCTCACATAATAGGGATGTTCGCAAAGAAATTAAATCGTGTTTAAACATCATAAAGTGGTTAAAAATAGTCTTATAATAATATCCACAAAGTTTTACAAAAATCAACAAATCCGTTCTATGGGAAAACCCCTAAAGAAATACGAATATTCATTTGAATGCGGGAAACGCTCATTCGTTGGTGTGACGTCATGTTGCTCATAGTTAAACGCGTGCGAATATAGTAACTAGGCTTTCATGCACGTTTCATATAAGAATTAAAGATGGCAAAAAATTTAATATATCGATATATGAATCATTTGATACATCACAAGACACAGATCAATATATTCAATATATTAAGAAAATTATCGATATTTCTATGTATCGATATATTTTGTAGATTAACATTTAATGTCAAAAATTAGTGAATATTGCTTAAGGTATAACTTCGAAAAGCGGGAGGTGGCATTCCTTACAGTGCAATATTTATCTCGATTGAAATTTCGAAGAACGGGGAGGTAACATGCAAGTTGGCCCTTTTCGATATATTTAGAAAAATATCGATATTTCAACCCGATACATTGCAAAAAAAAAGATATGAATATATTCATGGTTTAGGATTAATATATCGATATTTATTTTATATCGATACATCGTTGCCATCCCTAATGAGAATTAGTCTGCGTTTACTAACTTCTGCGAACTGTTCTGTCCGTGTAATTCTTCGTTTTGCGACTTTTAATTTTAATTAAGGCATACTTCTGAAATGGAGGAAGGTTTTCAAAAGGCGGACTCGCATAATCTGCTAACTGTGGACGTTACCATGGTTTCAGAATTTTTGGCCATGGTGATAGACTTCAATCAGTCTCAATCTAGTTTTATATAAATAAGTAATAAGTGCTCTATAGTTCCAAAACATTAGTAGTACATTATACAGTGTGTTCCATATTAAATGTGCTTTGCTACGTTGGAAACAGGGAAGCGAAAACATTGTATAATCGGAGATCGATTTTGATGTGAATGCGTTTAAGGTATCAAAAGTTTAAAAAAATATGTCATTGGTTTAAAAAAGGACCAAAGCTTCTTTGTTTTTACATTTTGTGGCACAGACATAAAAACCTTTTCTGGGTTATTTACTGATGTATTTGTACATCCAGGAACAAAACAACACTTGTTTCTATTAATTTTCACACTTCTTGAGTCTCCCATCATTACAAAAACAGAGGCTAAAACAATACTGAAACAGACAATCCATATCACATTGGTATACGATTTCCGCTATGAGCATTATGTCATCACGTTCGCTACTCTCACTGCAGGGATCGTTTAATAGCCTCGCTAATTTCGGAGTGTTTATTTTTAGCTCATTTTCATGAAAAAAGTTTTTACGCGTTTTATTGGTTATTACGTGTTTCTGTAGCCTTAGAGCTACCGTTTTTTATTACAATTAAAAAATGGGAAACATCCCTATTGGCAGTGTGCACTGAGCAATTATGAAATGTAAAATTGTCAACAGGGAAACGTTGTCTAACTGAAGCCAACATTACATTATTCAAAATTTCCAAATATTTTCTAGAATTTAGCCTTCCATCGATATTCCAGCAAACCACTAAACCTTCCATTGACATCCACGCCCAAACTTTAACTGAAAACCTTCATTGGATGCAATATAATTTTCATTAAACATAGAGCGTGGTGGCCTATACACCCCAATACCACCATCATTGTCAAAATTTGTCAAAACTGAATTGTCAAAGACTATTTCACAAAACTAAAATAAAGTGTCCTAGTTTTTTTTTTCTCTAACTTTTTTGGCCTTGGAAACTTGTCCTTTAGCCATGTCCTAGTTTTATTTGACGGGAAGTGTAGTCATTTGCATGAGCATAATTTGCAGTCAGTGTTGTTCACAGGAAACATTGTTGAATGTTTTAAAATCGGTAAACAGATAGAGCAGCTACACAATAGGTTGCATAGAGGGGTGTAGGCCCAGTTATTTTATTGAATAAACAATATGTAAGTACAATTCTAAAACGAATTACTGTAACCATGATTCACTAGGGAAATAAAGTTAAAACTTAAAATATACATACGTTTTTCGATGCTATAACTGCGTATTTTGTAATAAAATAAATTAAATTAGTTACATAAACTTATGTGGACTGGCCATAAGAAGCAGGATAAATGAATAACAATGGTGTGTGACGCAGGGCACAATCTCCAATGAAATCGTCACGCAATGCTCTTTCTAACCCGCATTGCAGCGTGATTACTCCCCTACCAGCTTTTTATGAAGTAATCTTTACTATTTTCGTCTTTTCCCAAACATTTTACCGGCACGTTATACATCCCGTTTTATTTCCTTGCATAGTTAAAGTTAAAAGTTGTGCTTATAAGTTGATGTGTTACAAGTGACTGTACATGTTTCTTTGATGTGAAATACCTCACAGGCAGCTTGTATTGTTTCTGTATACTACCTAGATATTACTCTGCTTCTTCTAAAACACCTCCTATTCACAGCTTTTATCAATTCGTTGCTAAGGTATTCATAAGAGTCCTATTTTCTATAGAAATCTAGCCTGAAGAATGGAT
Source organism: Stenurella melanura (assembly GCA_963583905.1). Lineage (NCBI taxonomy): Eukaryota > Metazoa > Arthropoda > Insecta > Coleoptera > Cerambycidae > Stenurella > Stenurella melanura. Next base: position 144,794,783 of record OY757310.1, read on the forward strand.
GTTTCAAGGACAGTCTCATTCTCTTAAGCTTTTAAATAATTAAATATACAGGGTGTCGTAAGTAACTAAGCAACTATGTGTAAATTTTGTCAAAATATGATTATTTATCTTAACTTACTACCACGTTGCACCCCTGACGGAATATAGCCCTCCAAAATAACTATTGGTTAAGTTATTTGGAAAAAAATTGGAGACCATCTGGCTTACAGCGTTTTAACTTAATACACAACTTAGACACGCTATCATCTTAATATTATATGAAATGTTAAATCTTTGATGGGGATAATGTTTGCTCTAGTTCCACACTTTTCGAAGTTTTATATACTTATTACTTTATTAGATTTTTAGTCAATGCTGTCCAGTTGATAAACATCATTGACGCATTTCTATATTGCAAGCTCGATAGATTTTTTTATATGCAACAAATGAAATATCTGATTTGCCGGATGCTAATTTAATCAATATTTTTGTGCCTATTCGATACATTTTTCAGGTGTACAAAAGAGAACTGTAAATCATGCTTCTGTCTAGAAGCTCCAACATTAATTATAAATTATTCTCTTGAAACGGGCTCTATGCCGAATATCTGGAAAAGATCGTATATTATTCCTCTTTCCAACATAAACAAAGCAACAGAACTGCCACATTTAAGTCCAACAAATATTCTTCCTACAATATCTAAACTACTTGAAATGATAATATATTCACAGATATCGGACCTTGGAAGTGGTGACATGAAGTTCTACCATAGTAGAGTCTGGCTTTAGGTCATCATACAATACATCAACAGCTTTAATTAAAATATGGATGATTCGAAAATGACTTTGTTGGTTATTTTAGATTATAACAAAGCTTTTGATGTAGTTAATCATAAACTCTGAATTGTTAAATCGGGTTATTATGGTTTCAGTGACACTACATTGATGTGGATAATCAATTACCTAGAGGATAGATACCAAAAAGTTAAAATTAATGGAAATGTATTGCAACGAAACATATTAGGTCAAGAAGTTCCTCAAGGGAAGTGTACTGGGCCCTGTTGTATTTAAAATTCTTACATCTGATTTGACTATCATATTGCCCCCAACACAAATTACACGTGTACGCCAATGGCACCCAGGTTTACATTACCAGTGATGTTAATGGGGTTAATGTGAGCGTCTCAGAAATAAATGAATGTTTGTGTGTGACCTCAGAATAGTCACAAGGTAATAGTCTTGTTTTGAATCCTAAGAAAACAACAGCTTCATGTAGGTATACGGATAAAACATCTCTGTGAAATGGCAAGACTAAATCTACTTGTTAATCTACAGCTAGGAGAGACTGTCATCAACTTTGTGGATTAAGCTAAGACTTTATGAGTAGTTTTTGATCATCACCTTTCTTTTGAGAGTGGTGCAAACTCTAAATTAAGTTTATATTATGCCAAATTAAACTATCTATATCAGTATAAGGAAGTATTATGCAGTAGTAGTATAGATTATTATGGTTCCGTTTATTATTATCATCTAAATAAGAATATACAGCACATGTTACAAATTATGAAAAATTCTTCCTTAAAATTTGCATACATTAATATTAATTATAGAGAGCATATTACACCAATTTATAATGTACATAATATATTGAAAAACTGCTGCCTAAGAAATCACTACTTCCACATCTAGATTTTCCAGCCAAGTCTCTTTAGAGGAAAACATCTTAACTATATTGCACTCTAGTATGTTTAAATAATTGGTCACAGATTTTTAACAATATTTAAGGCAGATGTCAAAAAAATTAATGCATTGGTTTCTAGCATATACGCCAAAACTGAAGTTTCTGGACTCCTACTAGCTTGCTCTACTTATTTTCCAAAATTTAGAGTGGTGGTGGGTGGATTGAAAAATACTGTAAAGAAATCTGGGGCCCTGGATTCTAGTGTATATACCAAATCTCAAGTTACTGCAGACTGCCCAGCTTACCTTAATCATTTTCCCCTATTTACCCCTATATAACCCCCAACCCTTCGAAGGAATAATCTCAAAATGTAATCTAATTACAAATGTTGTTATGGTACATACATGTACCAAATTTCAAGTGAAAATCTCAATATTATTTTATCAATCCTTTTAATAATGGAGTGGAGTGGTGGGGAGGACTGTTAAAAATGTTATAAATAAATCTGAGGCCTTGGCTTCTAGTACGTACACCAAATCCCAAGTTTCTGTACTCTTATCAGCTTGCATTACTTATTTTTTCCTATTTACCCCTATTTAACGCCCAACCCTTCGACGGAATCATCTCAAAATATAATCTAGTATCTGCTGTCGTTATATTATATTATATACTTACATGTACCAAATTTCAAGTGATTATCTTAATTTTATTTTATCATCCCCCTTTAATAATGGAGTAGGGGTGGTGGGGAGGGGATGAAAAATATTGTACAAAAAATCCGAAACCTTGATTTCTAATATAGACCAAGTCCCAAATGCTTATACTTTTACCAGCTTGCTTTACATAATTTCCCTTATTTATCCCTATTTACCTCCAACCCTTCACCGGATAAGTTTAAAAAACAATCCAGTTCCAGATCACGTCATAATATATAAGTGAATAAAATTTCAAGTTACTTAATATGTTAAACCATTCCAGAGAAAACGTGAGCACAATAAATTTTTTCTGCTCAAATTTAAAATCTCGAGGTTCTAGAACATTCTAAACTTATTTCAAGAAAAAATATTTTTGAAAATTTTCTTACGATTAGAATACTTTCAATCCACTACATGGATGTGGAAGTAATTGTGTATAGGTTTGAGCTAAGATTAGCTATTCTAATACACAATGCTTATATCTCAAATATGACCAGTTACCTAACCAATCAAACATTGTGATAACCAGAGTTAACTATACCAAAACATTTATTTTCTAAATTTAAAGCATCTGTCGAAATATTTAATGCATATAATATGGAGCTTAATTTTTCAAGTCTCTCTAAGTATAACTTTAAAAATATCATAAAGAGAAAAATATTGAATGAACATTATTGGTCGGGATTAATCTCCAGATGTATTTATTAAAACTCCCTAGTCATTTATTTTTGCACCAATCACCTCTAACTTTATGCCTAGTCTGTCCATCGATGTTACGCGCAGAATAAATAGAATGGTCCATTATTATTCAGTTGGAGAAAGTGATTTGTTATGTTTGAATACTTTGGACGTTGTCAAACTATTATATTAATATTCATTGATATAATCGTAGATAAAGTATAAAGTATTTGCAATAATGATAATACTACATTTGATGATGATGAACAAGTAATAGTATACATAAATAGGTAGCGTGATTTATAATAACACGCAAGTGTTTTATTATAACTCACCAAGTACAGCCAATCACTTCATGCCTAGCCTGTCCAATCGATGTAACGCGCAAAATACAATAGAATGTTCCACTATTATGGAGACGAGAAAGATGATTTGGCATGCTTGAATAGTTTATACCAGCGGTTCTCAAACTTTTTTTCCCACGTACCACCCATATGTACTACTATTCGTCCGCGTACCTACCACTAAAATGGTTAACATTTTACTAGGACAGGGGTAGAACCACGTTTCAGAATAGTAATGCAGAAATAAATTACAATTATTTTTGATAGTTGCCTTTATTTAAAAAAACAGTATTATAATATTATTAACATAAAATCAATCAGCGAGAAACATGATGCTGCATGCTTGAAACAAGCGAAGACAAGTCAGGACCGGTTGTACTTAGTTTTAATCGCAAATTTGGGTCAAGGTTCAGTTTATTGCGATATTTATTTTTACTGTCAGCATGGTGGAGAATCCTGCTTCACAAAGGCATGTGGTTGTAAACAGAATTAAAAAGAACCGTGCCTTTTTGGACAGTAATGTATATTCATTTTTTGTTTTTAACCAAAAATCACCTAACTCTAACTTGGAAAATTCCATATTTAAACCTCCGTCGCAAGATAGTTCTATCAAAGACTCTTTTTCGTTGTTAGTTAGATTTTCAGGAATGTTATCTAATATGAATGGGTTTCTTAACCAAAGAAATTCAGAATAGTCTTCCTTAAAATATTCTTCAAATGTTTCAACAAGCATTTGGCAGTGCCGTTTTATATTATTAATAAAATCATTATTTACTTTAATTTCGTGCTCGGTTACAAAATTTTCCATATTAAGAAAAGACTGCAGGTTTTCATTCGAAATACTATTAATCATCATTTGACATTTCTTCTTAAATGCGTTTATTTTGTCGTTTACGGAAAATCGATTTGTTGTTTTACCTTGCATATTTAAATTTAAGTCATTGAGGCGATTGAAAATGTCTGATAAGTAGGCTAGCATTGTAATCCACAGCTCGTCTGTCAGTCGATCACGTAGTTCAAAATTAGTCTCCATGAGGAACAACTGCACCTCAGAATGTAGTTCGAATAACCTGTTTAACATTTTTCCTCGAGAAAGCCATCTCACCTCGGTATGTAACAGCAACTGAATGTGGTCACTGCCCATTTCAGAAAACAGTTTCGAAAATAAGCGATAGTTTAGAGCTCGAGATTTTACAAAATTGACCACTTTGATAGCTTCTCGTAGAACACAAATTGTTCAGGCATACGCTTTCCTGCTAATGCTTCTCTGTGGATGCTAAAATGGCTGTAAGTGCAATTTTCTGCAATAGATTTAACTTTGGTAACAACACCTCCATATTTTCCTGTCATAGCTCGAGCGCCATCAGAACGGAAGCCAAGGAACTTCTTCCAATCTAGTTCATTTTGCGAAAAGAAGTCATTAAGTTTCTTGAAAATTTCATCGGCTGTAGTTCGTGTCGATAGTGGCTCACAAAATAAATAATATTCTTTAATTTTAGTTTGGAATACATATCGGACGTAAACCATAAGTTGAACAAAATTTGTTACATCTGTGCTCTCATCCAGCTGAATGGCAAAAAATTCACTATCTCTGACTTGAGCTATTGAATTTTATTTAACTTGAAATGCCATACTTTCAATTCGACGACGTACAGTATCATTTGACAATGGTATCATATCTAGCTGTTTAGCAGATGGTTCGCCCAACATACAAGTCACCATATCTTTCGCAGCAGGTAACAACAATTCTTCACCGATTGTATGAGCTTTCCACATTGTGCTATTCGTAGACTCGCCATGAAAGATGCCTCCACTGCTTTCGCCGTACTGTCAGTAAAAGACGACGTAATTTTCTTTGTACCTTTCATCTCTGCCAATTTTCGAACAAAATAATCCTTATGTTTGTTTTCTAACAAGGAATGTTTTGTACTAAGATGACGTTTCCAATAATGAAGGTTTCATACTTTGGTTTGAAAGAATTTCAAAGCAGATTACACATTGAGGCCGTGGCTCATTGATTACATCTGTGGCCGGAAATCCAATATTAATGTACTCAGGATCATATTTTCTTGTAACTTTCCGTATTTTAGAAGGAATTTTCTCATTTTGACTCACCGTATATTTTGATTCTGAAGCAGAGGTTGATGGTACCGGATTCTCAATAAATGATTTTTGTCTGTGTGTTGTTTCTCTAATAATCCACTTATCCATGTTGATAATTTTAAGCCAACTATACACATTAACAAATAAATAATAATACTAATTTAAATAAAACATCTGAGTATTCTTTCCATGCGAACAGTAACGGTACGAACGATTATAATTATAGCAATCGACTGATTGGTTATTATACCTCCCGACTATTTATAAGGCGATCGATGGTTCTCGAAATTTCTCAAACATGCTCGAAGGCTGCGAATGTTCGATGTAAACATCTTTTGTGGCATAAGCGGCTCCTGTACCACCTTACGAAGCTCTGCGTACCACAAGTGGTACGCGTACCACAGTATGAGAACCGCTGGTTTATATGTTATAAAATTAAGTTAAGTAATAATTATGCCAAGAATGATGCCTTCGGTTTGTGAAAATGAACTATTATCTTAATATTTATTGTTATAATCGTATATGAAATATAGTATTCAACTTGCGACAATGGTAATAACACACTACGCCCATTGTAAAATCTCTTACATGAATTCAATAAATTTATTTCTTATTATTACTATTATTGATATTTTCTGCTCCCAAAACATACTTCAATAAAAAATTTTAGAGTAGGATTATTTTATGCCAGTTTTTGCCGTCATTCTTTTTCTGGCGATTGGACTAAAATATATATAAAATTATATTAATTACTTCATTTCACGTAATATAAAATTTTGCCTTGTTGAATTAATAACATGCCAATATATAATACAAGTTCCTGTTAAATTCAATAATTACTTAATTCAACTAATTATTGAAATCCTACCAATTTAAATATTATTAAATCGTCCTAAAACAATTATAGTGAATGCTTCTTTCGAACGTGTAAAATTAATTTAAATTTCAACCAGTTCTTTATTACTGAGATTTGAGAATGGAATAAATCTGGTCCTTAAAGTGAACTAAAGTATGTAAATCTGTTCAAAAAGAAAGAAAAGATATTCAGCTAGGCGAATAAGGTGACTCTTTGTAGTTTTCAACTTTTCAATAGATTTTTCAGCTGTGTAACCTTCGCCAGCCAGAGATTGTATAATCCCAAGATCATGCCTCGTTGCCCTTTAGTTTTAAGCAGAGTAACCTCTATAACTACTCAAATATATTCCTTTAATTATGTATACACTTGAAATATTAAAACGCCTAAGCTATCTGAAGAAGTTAAATATAATAGCCATAAGCAATATGTTTTCTATTGTTGTTAATAACTATTTAGTTATTTGTGTCTACATAGTTATTATTCATGTGTTCATAAAAGTTATTTTTTCACCAAAAATTTCGACCTATCAATTTTTTCAATGCACAAAAAATTGTAATGATATACGCGTCAATATTCTTGACTAAAGCTGACGGTCCGCAAATTCCGGACGGTGTAGGCAATGTTAGCAGACCTCCCCTGATCCTGGCTGTTGGATCCAGCCACCTGGGTTATTTCTTCTGGCGCTCTTCTGACTTGGTCTTTTTTCTTCGCTGGCACGTCGGCTCCTGGGAATGCATTTCGTCTGTAATGTGAGGGAACGGCTGTTCTCTCGGAGTTTGGAGGGGTTTGGGGGGTGTTGACTCGTCGGAGGCCCAGAGTGCCAATTGGCATCATGTGCTCCGATTTCGTCGGAAGGAAGTGTGAACTGTGTAGCTCAAGGATTGTGTTTAGCCAAAGACGCTTATTTTAGCGTCAGAGGACGGTACTGGCTAGTGTAAAGGTAACGAGCTGGTTGCTTGCTTAGTACCACCGGGATCGGGTTATTTGAGTTTTTTTTTGTCATTGTCTCCTTGCAGCGTGGCTTAAAGGTCTGGCTGAAACAGAAAAACGGTTAAGTTATATTTACCCAGGATCTGGAGCTGCGGCCTCTTGTGCCACGGAGTATCGTTGGGGTCGTAGTCAGTTGCCTGTCTAACCAGAAGATTCCCATGCTCTGCTGCACGGGCGTATAGTTTCTTCGTTCTGTCCCTGATGACTTCAGTTACCGGGGTATATTCCAGGTCTCTGAAGATGTCGGTGTTTCTGAAAACCATGAAGCATCCCCAGCGCACTTAATTGTGACGTTTTCCACGGCTTGTATCCTCTTCAAGTAGGTGACTGCTTAGTATCCCCAGGCAACAGAGGCATAGGTCGATATAAGGATACAAAGGCGGTCCTGATAAACGTGAGCTTGTTCCTCAGGTTGAGTTGGCTCTGTCTACCTATCAGAGGGTAGAGTAGAGTCCTCCTCGTCCTCGCTTTCTGTATTATCGCTTCCGTCTTCTGTCTCCACGTCAGGCTTCGATCCATGATAACGTCAAAGTACTTGACAGTATCGTCACAGAATAATAAAACAATCAGAAGGGAAACTCTCAGCATGGCCCATATACAATTTAACTCCAGAATCGGCCATCTTGTTGGGGTTAAAATCAGGGGCGTATTCTGCACTGTTCTAATCAGGTCCGCACTTAGGAATTTGTAATTTAATTTTGTAGAATATACTGTTCAACTTTTCTCAAGAAACCCTATAAAATAATTGTCTCTGAATTTTCTAACGCCATGTTAAAAACAAATTTTGACAACTTTACACAGCGTTTAAATAATCATAACTATTATGATACGAAGGGCGTGAATGACTTGCAATATGAACTTTATAAGAACAGCCCATTTTATTAAAATGCTTTATTTTACAGTAAATATATAAATTGTCATATAATGTCAAACAATGCCATTTCAATTCAACAATTCTTTAATAGAATCTCAAAGCATAAGCATATGTAATTAAAAATTGTTTCTATATTTTGTAGGGGAATTTTTTAAATGCCCAACCATTACAATATTTTTCTACAAAACTGTTGAAGATGCCTATTTTAACTCAATTAATGTCATGGAGTTAATCTCATGGGATAATAAATGTCTAATTACACGTATATTTTGTTTTATTAATAAATCTGTATATTTTAATGCCAATGATTAATTAAATAGTAGCAAATATACCGTCCTGAAATATTCAATATTAGCTATTTTAAATGAGAGTATTACAAAACAAATGCAGTCCAGGCATTGATCAACGTAAATAAACAGCAAAACAAACGAAATAAATAAATAATATCTGTCAGCTTATGACCAATAGGTTATTATACGTAATGTTGCCAGATGAGTTTCTGAAATTACTATAAGATACATGAAAGTTATTAATTTTAGTACCTAATTTTTTTCATGTAACCAACCATCTCATTTCTCAAGAAATTGAATTTGAAGACATTTGATTACTGCAAAATGTACTACATGAATATTAATGCTTTTGTGACAAAACTATACAATTATTTATTCCTAGTTCATCAGAAATTATTGTACATCTGGCAACTCTGTATAGAGCACACGATTATCAGTTGTCTTACCCCAGGAACATGGCGAATTGGATGCGCGCCTAGAAATGTGCGAAACTTCCCCTTCCCTGAAAGATTCCATTCTGATTGTTTTATTATTCTGTGGTATCGTGTCATTGGATATTCTCGCCGTTCACTTAGACGTGTCTTGTTGAAGTTTGCTCCCTGACTCTCTTGAAGCGGATGACTTTGCTCTTCTCCGCGTTGACTTTGGCTTTCCACTTGTTATACCACTCTTCCAGAAGGGATGCTGCTTCCTGGAGGTTGCGGGTGGCAAGTCTTGCACTCCATGATGTTGCGATTATGGTTATGTCGTCTGCGTAAAGCGCCAAAGAGGTCGTCGCGGTTCTTGGCATGTCGGAGGTGTAGATGGTGAACAGGTGGGGAGAGAGGACCCATCTCTGACATAAACTTTAACAGCTTACAACAGATTTTGGTAATTGCTGACACCAACAATAAGTTCAATACACGGTATCTTATCGACTATCAACTGTCAGAGTAAATCGAATCAGATAATTTACATAACGGATTTATTTAAATCATTTGAACTCCACCATAATATGCTGAGCCTCGTTCCTCCTAAAATAACGCTAAATCCTAGATTTTCCAGGGGGTACCTCGCTGTGTTAATAACAGGTTAAGAAAATATTTTAAGAAATATTATTAAGAGAATAGGAGCAATCGTGTACTGCCTCCAACAAAATGAAGCTAACATGCGAATATGTATCACTTAGCAATTTGCGCACAGTATAATCGAGCAAAGAAAAAATAGGATAATTGAATTGCATTATTTGTAACCGAAACAGCGGTATTCATACATTAGAAATAACAATTTGCAAGATGTGCAGCCGAAGTTGTTGAATAAAACATGAATATCTGCAATATGACGCGAGTTTCTACACTTGATACTATTTAAGTAGATTGTTTCTGAAACTAAGGAAAATAAGAGAAAATGAAACTGGTTTCTCTGGGGTACTAAAACAACAGCATTTATAATCTTAATAATATAGTACTAACACTATAAAGCTGACCCAAACCTATTAATTATTTTTCTAGTTTTCAGGCACATAAAAAAGTGTTTTATTTTAATCAACCCCCAAATCCTATGTATAGCCATAGGCAATGCGTGTTTTACTGAACAAAAAAAAATGTGTATCTTAATTTGTGTTTTTTTGTGTACAGGGTGATTCGGAAGTGCCAACTCCGGGAGTATATACTATACATAAGTGTATGGCCCAAAAACAACAACTTGTAATCCAATTTTGTTTTCGATTTCCGTTAATGGTTTCTTTACCTGAAGATGTACTTTCTAATACCCTTCAATAGGTACTAGATGCCATTAATATGGGTGTGAGAGGGAGCAGATGTCTGTCAACCCCCACAAAATGGTAATTATACCCTTCACTAGAAAAAGGAAGCTGTACAATCTGGAACCACCTTCCATATCAGGTGAAATCATTCCATATGCGGAAGAAGTGAAATACCTTGGTGTAGCCCTAGATAAGTCACTCAACTGGAATTCCCACTTGGAAAAGGCAATCCACAAAGTGAGACTGTCCCAGTGGACACGTAGAAGAATTTTCGGAAAATCTTGGGGCATTGGTCCCCAATAAATATATTTGATATATGTTACCTACGACGTTTAGTCGAATGATAGTGTATACTTCAATAGTTTGATGGTAGAAAGGGTTGCAACAAACGACCAAAACAAACTCTCTGGATTACAGAGAGAAGCATGCTTGGCAATAACTGGTGTAATAAGCACCACACTGTCAGCTGCTCTGGAACTCCTCCTGGATAGAGAGGCCAGGTGGGCAATATACAGAATCCATCAAGCAGTAACTAATATGCCGCAGGAGCACAACACGCTGTTGGGCGACTTAAACTATCACAGCATCCTGGGAATGCCTTCAGATGTGATGCCTACCTTATTCAACCAAGAACCCTTTAAAGTCCTGTTTCCCGGAAAAGACGAATGGGATCAGAACAAAACCAACCTACAAAGGGCATAGATGGCTCCAAAATTCCTGAGGGAACTGGAGCTGGTGTATACAATCGCAAACCAAAGGTAAAGATAATTTTAAGCCTTGGTGGTGATGTGACTATTTTTCAGGCAGAAATCCATGCCATTGAGCTATGTGTACGGAGGCTCGAACAGATGCAGTCGAGACACAAATCAATAAAAATATTTTCAGACAGCCAAGCGGCTCTTAAAGCACTTGGATCCTGCCGTTGTAATTCTAAAATGGTTTGGAATTGCCAGGAAGCTCTTGCCCGATTGGATAGAAGTAACAAACTGACTCTGATCTGGATACCTGGCTACTCTGGCATGGAGGGCAATGAAGTTGCTGATTCCCTGGCTAGAGAAGGCGCGGCAACCAAAATTATAGGTCCAGAATATCTGCTAACTCTGCCAAGGCTGCTATCCTAGCCTGGGCTGAATTGAAAACAATTCAACACTGGCAGGGACTATCAGGTTTAGTTCACTCAAAGGAGTTTATCACATACCCCTTGAAGTCAAGACCTAAAAAACTATCAGAGTTAAATAGATTACACCTAAGTACTCTAATTGTCCTATACACTGGGCACTGCAATTTGAATCATCACCTACATAGAAATGGACTGGTGGAAAACTCCGAATGCCGTCTGTGTCTGGAGGATTGACGGTAAAACACGTTTTGTGTACCTATCCTGCGGCAGAAAGAACCAGGTTCTCACTGTTTGGCAAAAGGCGATTGGAGCCAGAGGACCTGGACGGTTTCTCACCCAACAAAATCATCAGCTTTATTAAAAAGCCGAATTTGTTGGGCGAACTACATCTAGGAGTGAGCCACAATAGACCTGATGGTCGCAGTGGAGGATCTGACAAGAGCCCACTCACATATTAGCCTAACCTAACCTAACCTAACCTAACCTAGTTTCTTTAAGGACAAGTACACATACACAACAACACAATAATTTTTGCGATATTGCCATCTATTGCAGCTGAGACTCGAATTGAAGAAAGGTGACGACGACTAGACATGTTGTGCCACTCAACAGCGGTCTAGTCCATTGCTACCGTCTCAGTAACACATTAAAAATGCCACTAAACATCCATACCCTGGCCGGATTCAAACCTGAGAATACGTGGCCCCAAGACTGCCCACTAAGCCGAAGTCTCGGCCGACGTTTTGAACTTTTATTAGCAAAGAAATTTTTGGAAACAACTAATTATTAGCTACTTTATAATGAATTAGTAATCTGTTATTTCATATATTAAATATTAGATGGAGTATACTAAAGTTGTCTGTTGTATATTAAAGTTACCCGAAGTATGTCCATTTAATACTTTACCAAAAATGTATGTATAATTTTCTGAAAAGCTAATAGCCGCTCACACACATAGTGTCTTGGGAAAGGTTCTGACGCGTCGCATACCTGAATACGGGTGCCAAATCCGTGGCAGGCCAGGAACGCCGTTGTCCATTAACTAGCACGCTGAATAGAAATACCTCCGATCAAAAAACAAGTCTAGATACATAACAGCTATCTCTTCAATACATACCTTGTTCGCTCCCAACATAATCACATCATATAGCCATAAAAAGGATAGAAATCATACCAATCCTGAGGCAACAGTGGCGGGTATGTCTAGAAGGATAAATATTTACTGCATTATCTGCTCTTTATACAATAATGTGATGTATAAGCATGTAAAATTACAGTAAGATAATGCTTGATATATTTGAAATTTAATTAGCCTAAACTTTTAAATATATTTATTATCATGAAAATTACATTCCTGTATTATTTCTGAACGTTTACATATAATAAGATGGTAAATTATACATATTCACATGGCTAAATTCTTAATAGTGAATGTTAGTCATTATGTATTTATTATATTTCTATATTTAATGGCATATTTAATAACACGACAAAATTGAATTTAGTTATTGTTAGGCAATGGGATCAAATATGCTATCCATAACACCGAATAGCTCATCGAATTGCCAAATCGGTCAATAATCACAACCACCAGATATACAGATAGTTAGAAAAAAAAAACATATTGTATTAAAACATTATTTATTTACATATACAGCAAAATAGAAATTATTGATTTTTATACAGTACAGTTTTTGTTAAAATACTTCTTATTCTCGTGACTCTTATATATTTTAATTTTCGTAATCTTTTATTCCCAATAAAGTAGTTTTATTATTATTAGTTATTCTGTTTTGTTTATATATTAGCACAGAAAAAACTAATTATTTGTTTTACTTCCCAAGATCTAAAAAAATAGTAATGCAGTTAACATAGTGGGCACATCATATGTTGTGTGATAAATACATACGTTTTTTTGTGTAATTTCGATGCATTGAGGTTTACTCAAGAAAATAAATATGTATTTATTAAAATAATGGCAATATTGTACATATTTTATGTAATAATGGTTGGTTAAATTTTCATAAATTTCTAGGTACTTACATACCCGCGGATTTGACAAATGTATAGGTAGAGAGTACATGTTTTATTCTAAGGGAGTATTGAAAGGTAATAGGATTTAATTTTTATTTCACCTTATTACAACTGTAAACAGAACAATATCATGTTATGAAGGCAAAAACCGTGAATAGATTGCCTAGCCAATCAGGACGTTGGGATTCTTTACAACTGAAGCACCTCAGATGGTGATTATCTCAGCGACAAACAAACGAGTGCACATTATGTATCTAGGAGAAGTTCTTTGATCGGAGAGAAATACTTAGAAGAGAATCTTTGACGAACACTCCAAGTGCGTGTATTTTTGGACGAGATTGTTTACATATTTCGGTTAAATTAAGACGAGCTTGAATTTCTGATGTGTTTGAAAGCTTTATCGAGCTCTTCAGTTCAAATAAATATATAGAGTGAGGGAAAGTAAGAGAGAAGCCTTAGTAATGGCTTTAACATGCATCGATTCAATAGAAAACGGGAAACGTAGAGGAAAATGGGTAAAATAACTCGTTAAGTGTGATACGCTAGAAGAGTTAGGTACTTGCGGTATCTCTTGTAAATGTCAACAAATCAAAGTACCATAAAGATGATGTATTTAAGTGTCTTCCTGAAAGGCACCACTTTTTTGGACTTCAACTTTTTTATATTCCTGTCTAAAGCAGTTTCTTAATGGCTGAATTTTTTTAAACACGACGTGGTTGTAGTCAGGGTTGGAAATAATTTCTTTCCACAACTCGATTAACTCCCGATGACCTTTATCTTTTTTTATTTGTATACTCCTTGCTTTTAACCACCCAAAGAGCATGGTAATTTCGATATATTGTTACGGATTTTCCACCTTTTAGGAACACCCTGTATGAATCCGTGGGTTCTAAATAATTTCAACAAGAGATAAACACTACTAACACTTTATTTAACAATTTACTGACTGTACAATACTTGTTTACTTAATAGTTAACCTCACTTTTCACCGAACGTGTCACTTCTAAAATAAACTTCTTCTTCCGCGCTTGTAATCGCGCCTTATATACTCCGAAATTAGCTCTAGATTAATCCAGAATCTTCTCCAACCATAATCTAGAAAAGTCCTCGGCTCTTTCTAGAGCCTTTCCACTCACTATCAGTAGGCATAGGCGTATCATCTCCAATTCCAAGGGGGTGTAATTCATAACAATATTTTGATGAAATGAGTTAAAAACTCCTTACTCCATTATCTTTTATTAGTCATGATAATTATTCTTTTCAACGGTCCAAAAACATGAGACAATTTAATACGACTAGTCTCGCCAATTTGGACTGGAGCGGGCGGTTTAGGAGCCAGGGTACTTTTACGCCTTAACAGATGAGCCACCTCTGCGTGCCTGGTATGTCCCGAGCCAAGAACGTTCAGAAGTATTTGTATGTATGGCGAACTAACAGTAGTTATAGATATATTCTTGAATTACATTGATCCTGCTTAGATTATTAAGTCGTAGTTTAGACAGCTGCTTTGTTAACATTCTACCAAGTATTGGATAAAAATAAACAAGAAAATTCCAAAGTGTTTATGCTTTTACTTGTAATATTTATTACTTTCGAGTTAACTCATTAAAACATGATGCAACAACCACCAAATTTTATTACAATTGAGCATGGTGGTCACTGCTGCAAACCACATGAATGGTGGCACAGGCATGGTGGCAACAGTGCCAAACCACAAAAGTTACTTAATTTATTATCCAATAAATGGTACCATGTGAAAGTAATTACTTTCGAGTGGATATCTGAATTTGCTTGTTACTTACTGCAAGTGCCTTTCTTGCATATATTCTCCTACAACAAGTGTTTAACTTGCCTATATATGTAGCTTTATATCATTTTTACGTTCATATGTAATAATCGATTAATTTTAGTTCCCACAGAGATAATTATTTTGTAACTACGTTTTTAAGCCATTGCAGGCTGTATTAATATGTCCATGAGCTATATTAAAAGCTTTACGTGTCGTTTTTGCATGAAGGATCTTAACGACTGATTCAATTGTAAGAGTATAACCGACATTTGCTGAATATGAATTATAAAATAAGTAAATTGATACAGATAAGCAAGTAAAGACGTACATATTACTATATTACAACAATTTGCACGAGTTATATCTACATTGGCCAACAATCTTGAGAGCAAAATTATCAATAAAATTTAAATACCCAAATGGTATTTGCGGAAAATATTTAACAAAATAACATACGACATAGGTCAATGGCTGCAATGCATGTACAGCGATAAAGCTGTATACCGGGTGGCATGAAAGTATGGGAACAGCAGGATAACTTGAAAAATATGAATCCTATAAAAAACTTGAAATACAAAAGTTGTAGGAAATTTCCGTGGCTATCTGATGGTGACCTTGGCATTGACCATGACCTTCAAGGTCATTTGATGGTTAAATCGATTCTTTCACATTGTATCCGCTACTTTTAACCCCGGTAATGGAACAAGCGAAAATTTTACGTTCGAAAAGGACCTTCGGCACTTACAAATTATGGTGTAAATATATCAATTTTGTAAGTGCCGAAGGTCATATCCGAACGTAAAATTTTCGGCTTGACCTTAGAATGACCTTGAAGATACGGGTCAAGATCAAACCAAAGGTCACAGTCAGATAGCAAGGGAAATGTCCTACACGTTTTGTATTTAAAGCTTTTTTCTAGGATTCGTATTTTTCAAGTTATCGTGCTGTTGGCAGGCCTTTCACTGATTACCATGTCAATGAGTGATATAATCGCTTTTACTGTTAAACATGTAACTAAAAATTTTGTGATAACTGAAAGACTTAGTCTTAGACTTTTTAGTCAATTTTTTATAAAGGCATGTTTTAGGAACTCTTTTTATGCAGTTTTATTAAATTATTACCTAGCTGTGCGTTACTGGGAGAGAGGCTATAAATCTGTGTGTATTTAGCATGTCCTTGTAAATTCCAATTTACTGCACTCTTACCAGCTTGCTTTCATTGTTTCCCCCTATTTTGCTCTACTTATGCCCCACCTCTTCAACGAAATCTTCTTAAAATATAATCTAGTTCCAGATATCGTTATAATAAACAAGGTGTATGAGAACTGAGTTCCCGGATGGGAACCTGTGATTCCTGAGTATAACCCAAACTTACCTTAGTCCAAAAATGCATCCCTGAGGAAGTACATCCTCATAAAGTGTGACAGAAAGAAACATTTTTTTCCAATAATTTCCGTTATATTGAAGATAAAATTTTCAAATTTTGGTGTGAGCTATAAGTACACTATGTGAAGACAACAACCAAATATCTTTTGTTTCTCATTTTTTTTCATAAATTAATATTTGATGGGCTATATTTTTTTAAGCTCCCTTTAAAATTACGGAATACTTGAATAGTTTGCAGATAATTGAAAGAGCTGCAAAAAGGTACTCTTAACTTTTTTGTAATAGTAGTCAAAATACAAGAAATTCTAGAATAAAATGTAATAACAGAAAGTTACAGTTTATTCTAAAAAATACATTAATAACAAATGCTCCACGTGACTTCCCACTATTTCAGTACATAAATTAATACTTTTAAAATTTTGTGTAATATCGACGTCATAGGTACGTGAATCGGGAAAGCTATCGCGTTTGAGAAACAAAAGATATTTAGTTGCTATCGAGCTTACATAGAGTACTTATAGAGATACAAGTCCCATGAAAACTTGAAAATATTATATGCAATATAATGAAAATTATTGGAAAAAATTATTTCTGTCTCACTTAAGAGATTGTACATCCTCAGGGATGCATTTTTGAACAAAGGTAACGTGGGTTATACGGGCCCAATATGAACTCAGGAAGCACAGGTACCCGTCCGGGAACTCAATTCCGGGACACCCTGTATATATGTACCAAATTTCAAGTGAATATCCCAATTTTATTTTACCAGCCTCTTTAATAATAGAGGGGCGGGGGGGAGCGGGGTGGTGATAGAGTTGAACAATATTATAAAGAAATCTGAAGCCCTTGCTTCCAGTATATAAGTACACCAAATCCCAAGTTACTGCACTCCTACCAGCTTGAGTTACATATTTCCACTATAACGGTTGGAGGTTAAATAGGGGTATTTAACCTCCAACCGTTCGTTCAACGGAATCATCCTAAAATATAATAAAATTTCTGATGTCGTTATAATGTATACCTAAGTGTATCAAATTTCAAGCGACTGTCACAGTTTTATTTTATCAACCTTTTTAAAAATTGAGTGGGGTTGGTGGGGGGTTGAAAAATATATTGCAAAAAAGCTGAGGCTGTGGCTTCTAGTACATACACCAAATCTCAAGTTTCTGCACTTTTACCCTTCAACGGAATCTTCTCAAGATATAATCTAGCTTCGGATGTCGTTATATTACATACGTGTACTAAATTTCAAGTCAATATCTCAGTTAAATTTTATCAACCACTTCAATAATGGAGAGGGTGAAAAATATATAAAAATTTGAGGTCATGGTTTCTAGCGTAACTAAACCAAATTAAAAATGTCTGTACTCTTACCGTCTTGCTTTACTTATTTTCCCCTATTTACCCCTATTTAACCCACAACCCTTCACTCAGGCGTTTTAACTTGTTTGTCCATTTTATTAAGCCGAGTTGGTCGCGATCCGCCCAACCCTACGCACACCACGGCGCTATGCGACGTAGTTGTATGGTTGGCTCCGGATCACGATTCGGGGAGGCAGTGTTGTATTTTTGAATTTTAATAAATTGTTTGATGATGATGATGATGGGATTAGCGCAATATATAACGTAGTTCTAGATCTCGCCATGATACATGTGTGTACTAAATTTCAAGTCAATTTTTTAAATCGTTCCGGAGAAAACGTGAGTACAAAATCAGTTACAAACTGACAGACCGACAGACAAACAGACAAGACAGACAAAAAGAAATTTATTCTTCGCTCAAATTTAAAATCTCGACATTTTAAGACATTCTAAGCCTATTTCAAGAAAAAAAAATTATTCCTCATCCACTATGTGAATGAGTTGAATAGTTAGTAGAGAATGATGATAGTCAACAGTAATGATTACTTTTAAACAAGGTTGTAATAGTAGAAACATGAGAAATTTGAAATCGGTTATGATTTCTGAAAGTGTCCAAATCCTCTGAGATCTTTATTGTCAATAAATCTTATTTAATTGAGGACTTGTATGTATAAAACCGAACCCCGATTTTCTCAAAATCCGTGTGTCAATTTATTTTGCTGTCACGTCTTTTCCCGCTGGTAGATTACATAACGTCCTCGGCATCCCCCAGGGTTTAAGTCATTTGATTCACACCAGGAATTACATTAGGTAACCCATACTCTGTTGTATTTTATCAGCATCTAGTACGTATTAATATCGGAGCTATAATGAATGTAGTTAGTTATCGAACAAAGCGAGTTAAATATTTAGATTAATTGATTATATTCGATAGAACGCAAACGTGCTATTACGTGCTGATGGAGTTAATACACCATTCCACTATCATAAAAATTGTGCATAAATATATGAATATCTCATGTGATACTTCATATACACACCTTGATGGCCAGGTATTGGAACCATTTTTAAATTAAATGTGATCTTGTAAATTTACTCTTTGTTTTGTTATCGAAATAAGGAAAAACGGTTATTTAAAAGAAGTAATGAAATATTATTACAATGACTATCATGGTATTATTGCGTTATTTTATTTAATTTGACGTTTTGCTGTATTAGATTTACCCTATGCAGTTGTAAATTTTTTTAAAACTTGTTAAAATAACATAGAAAGAAATAATATTCTTTATTTATTACACTCAAGGTTTCTTACTGTGGGATAATCCTCAACCGTGGTCTTGGTTTTCACTTGGGAAGCTAACAAATTAATTACAGTCATTCTCTATATTTTTTCAAGTTAATGGTGTGAAATTGTGTTCTTTAATCTAACAAAGGGATTTTAGTATTCTGCATTGTGGCCTAACAAAGTCTTGAAAAATATTCGTTAATCTTCAATTCTTAAAGCAGACTTTTCTAACCCGATATGTCTTTCATCAGGACGACCAACTTGATACGCAATTTAGATACAGTAGTCGATGAAATCCAGATATCTAAAATGCATAATAATATATAACCCGGTGTCGAGATTCAGCTTGTTTTGGCTGTCGAGAAAGACTGTATCAGAACTATTGGCTAGAAGGGTTCCAATAAGTTTGACGTATCTAATCCTCAATAAAGGATTCAATATTTGATTTACTTCATGTAAATGTCGTATAGAATCTATAAAAATCTTACCCTGTTCACTGAAAAAATGGGATATTTTAAAAACAGTTGATTCTATTTTAATGATTTTTTCACATATCATATATTAAGTTAAACTTTATGGGTGCATACTGGGGAGTCACTTGACTCTAGTTTCGAAAAACTAATGACAAAATGGTGGTTAATCACTTTACATACTAAAAAAATCTTAAAAATTATACGTCAACCGACTATAATTTGGGAAGCATTATAAGAGGGTTATGTTTAGCAATTTTATAAACACTCTACAGTTTTAGCTCTGTGGAACAAAGTTGGTTTATTGCCCTATAAGATAAATACGGACACCATCTGAGGTCACAGATTGAAACTATTTAAAAAGTGATCAAATCTTTTCTAATTTCTAAAGTTGGCGGCATGTGTACCGGGTTTCTCAGGCCATGTGAACACTTTTGAATGGGTTTTTTAAATTTTATTCACAGAAGGCCCTGACTTAGCTTATAATTATTAGTTGTTAAAGATCGGTCTCAAATACCTGTAAAATATTAGGATTGAACACAATTTACTCTTCATTAGGTCAGCGATGTTAGTTCTTCAACAAAAAAAATTGTTTTAAATGGAACCACTACGGAACAACCTATTTTTTAATTACAAATAGAATTATACGCATATTATACACTTTCTCCTTGAACTAAATCATTAATTAAAAAAAAATAATGTTTCCCTAATCATTTTTACAATAAATTATTTGAGAAAAGTTGGACCTAAGTAGGTCTGATTTCTCAAGCCTACTTAATGAAGAGTAAATCGTATTTCATTTTACTATTTGAAGAGATAATATTTTACAGGTGCTTGCAGCCCGATCTTAACAATTTGGAGAAAGTCACGATCATCTAGGAGTAAATTTAAAAATTAAGGATATCTCTTGACAATCAAAGTGACATACGAAAGTTGTAACATATGTGTTTTGAATAGCAGAATCCAAATACGCAAGAACATACAGATTGTTCCATTTAATATTCGATATTCATATAAATTACATCGAAACCGGAAGTCGGCCATTTTGGTTACTTACATGGCATAATCGGATATTTTGTCTCGTATCGTTACACCAAAATTTAAAATAAAACCTTTGCAATTTCAAAAGTTACACAAGGTTCTCTAAGGTCTGAGCCGTCCGGCATCACGGTGTATTACATTAATTTTTTTTTAATCTACGAATTATTACATATAGCGATTGCAAGCTGACACTTGAATCTTTTAAATGGTAAACCCAATTTTATTTGTATATTTATATTTAACTCATAAGTCTCTACTCATTTTTGTACTCACATTGCGACATTGCGACGTTGCCACGTTAATCCACATTTTCCGATAAATAATGTATTTGCAGCGATTAATAATAAAATCTACAAAAAGGTATTTTCTTAGATTTGATCGTTTGCTTCATTTGTAGTGTTCATCAAGGCCACGTACTAGTTGTCGGGCCTCTTAAATTCAAACCTAGTTCTTCAGAGTGTTTCCTACGATTACTCGAATTTTTACATCTTTAAATTGTCATAACTCAATTTTTTCAAATGGAATACCACCATCTTTTTATTTTAAACGTTTCAGCAATCAACTATCTACACACTAATACCTCACAGTGACCACT
Source organism: Stenurella melanura (assembly GCA_963583905.1). Taxonomy (NCBI): domain Eukaryota; kingdom Metazoa; phylum Arthropoda; class Insecta; order Coleoptera; family Cerambycidae; genus Stenurella; species Stenurella melanura. The sequence goes on from OY757310.1 coordinate 144,816,097, forward strand.
TTTTCGACGATTTTATAAAAATTCAAATGTAAGTCCAAAAATAATATATACATGGATAGAGCATTAAAAATTACATATAATATATAAAGAAATGTTGGGTGTTTCTTTAAAGAAGTCCAAGTATTAATTTGCCACCACTAAGTGGAACACCTTATATGTTTAAAAACAATTTTAAAAGAGCTCTTGATCTGTCAAAGTTGTTATAGACCGAGAACTAACGTCACAACAAGTGCACCATTTGTGAACGGATATGTAGAATGTGCCTTAATAGGTTGTCGATGATTCATTGAATACCCGCCCATCAGTCTGTCGGGCTATAAGTAGTTTGTCTTTTAGCGACGAAGAGCTGGAAACATGGAATTTTCAAACATTCATATCTAAATGAATACGTCGAGTGGGGGATCGTGTGATGTCTCTACGGAAAAAGAAAGATTAGTATTTTGTCGGTGTCGTCAATTGCGACGGCAAAATCGGAAATTATTGACTAAACCGGTGCACTAGGGTTTCTGAGACCAAATTATCGGGCCAAAATTTATTAAATTATATTACGGAAAAATTAAGTGGCGTAACTATTTTCTGTGATAGTTAATAACAAAAATGCATAAATTAAGGGGTATTTAACGTAAAAATTTTAATAACAAATACCTACTTGTTTGGCAAAGTTTTATTGATTTACGTAACAAAAAAATTGTATGTTATATATCGCTTTCCAATTCTAATAAATCTAATTGGTCAATAGGCAATATATCTTCTAGAACGTTCTCTACATCATCCTCGACATTATCGACCTCGCCGCTCTCTTCAGATTGTAAAGTTTCAGCTTTCGGTTACAGCAGCATACTAATTACTTCAAAAGGAAGTTGCAGTCTACGGTGACGGTTTATGCGTTTTTGTAAACTAGTACTTAAGATGATAGGATCTGATGTATCCATAGCTCTGTTGAAAATGTCTTCCATGTTATTTTGCCTACTAGTTTTCCTAGCGTGAAATTATCGGTCATGTTTGTACAATTTATTTCTAGCTTCAGATCCTTATCCTCCAAAATACCCTACTGGCAATACAGTATCTTCAATGATCTGTTTACTGTGTGCTAGAACTTTATGCACGGTTGCAGGCATTGGGTATCAGGAATATTTCATCATGTATAGTCTGGCTGTTGCGTAGCAATATTCTTCCAACTTTGGTGCATCGATTTGGTAGTTACAGGACATGCAAATTAAAATGACTTAAAATTTTTTTATGAAGTCTTCATCAACATCGGTAATTTCAGAAAATTTTTTGGTATCATTAAATGCTAGACGAGCAGTATTACCATCGGTTGTACTACCAAACCCGGCTTTTGATTTGACCACATGTAAATGAAATTTTTCTAAAAATCGTTCTTGTATAATTTTTTTCCTTTTGGCAACAATTTCTTTATTTTTCTGGCCTCGGACTTGCCATCACGTATATCATATCGATAGAAGATATGGAGAATACACTCAAAAAATCGAATCCAACAATGTAATGGACTTATTCCAAACTGAAAAGTATTTGGTTTTGGATCAAATACGTTTGTCGTTTTGAAATCCTCAATTCTCAAAAAATCACGGGATGTGGCACCACATATCAGACAAGATTGCCTTGACTTTGTTGCGGTCAGATATTCAATACTTTGCCGTCAATTAAGGTCATGAAATTATTAAACTTTATATTAATTGCTCTCTCATTCGGTAAAGAAATTTTCAGTTCCTTAAGATTCTCTATTTGCAGATCGATAGTTTGCTTTTCTTTTAATATATGCTCCGCTGACTCTTTGACGTACTCCAATTGAAGAGGCCTGCAAAATCTCACAGAATGCGTTCGATTATTCCACAAAATTGTTTTGTCTGACTGCAAGCTAAGAGGCATTACCGTAGTTGCAAACAAAGATGCATCAGAATGGGTACCAGAAGTGGTGAATTTTTGTCTATATGTAGAATGACCTGAACTTCCATCGAAGCCGTAACTGAAAATTATTTCGGCATTAATTTCAGTAAGTTGTAATGATTCCATGTACTATATAATTGGCTCTTCTTGCAAAAGCACTATTTTTTTGTCGTATATTCCAGTAAATTGCTTAACGGTACATCTGCCACAATATCGGAAATTTTGATCCCAGTTGGCCTACATTTTTGTTTAGCCTTCCAAACTTCTTTGTAGTCGGGGTACATTTTACAATTTCTTGAAATAGGCTCCACGTCGAATATCCAAATACTGTTGCTTATTTAAATTGGAATCTAAAGTCTCTAAAAAAAAAAGGATTTTTCTAATTTTAGCTGGTCGGGTTGCACTTTTGTTTACCTCTTTCATAACTGCCGCTATAACGTGTTTTCCTTGTTGACGTGCAGCTATACTCGCAGCTTGTACAATTAAAGATGTTTCGTCTTTCTTTTTGTGTGATAATTGCGCCACTTCCCTTCTTTGTAATCTGGATGATTTCTCGGAGAATGATAGACTCGGTTGATCAGCGTTGGCTCGTCAATTTCTAAAACGAAATATCCTTTTAGCCTAGTAGCATTTTTGGTTTTAAAATAATTCTTGCGCCGAGAAGCTGGAGTCCACCGTTCTTCGACATTCCGGCACAAACGACGTCATTTTGCCCGTAGTCTCTGCTCATTAGATGAATCAATATTCTCTCCTATCGTATTTTTTACACAGTCTCAAATTGCCGAGAATTTCTCGTCTTTGCCACTTCCTTGTAACCATATTTATACAAAGTCTTTGTTCTTGAAAAGATGTATACTTCTACAAAATATAATCATTTATCAAAAGTTGCAAATAGTTGCGGGTGAACTATACGGAACAATAAACACTGATAAGGACTGATTACATTGAAGTAAAATTTATCACGGCCAACCGCCGCCAATTTTTTATAAGTCAACTCAAATTTTGGTATTTAAATTTCACCATAAGAAAATTCATAAACATCATTGTTATTTTACTGTAACCACTAATGAAAGACTTGGGATTTTTCTATTAAATTTATAAATAATATATACCTGAAGGACAATAAAAAAAATACGAGACAAAAATATTGAAAAACACAGCAATAGCACACTTTCCCACTTGCCATTTACACAACGGCTTACACTCGATAACTGAAACCTTTATTCTAAACAGCAAATTATATTGCCCGCCCCAGTTATGTAAAAGTGCGGATGTAACAGACGCGCAGGTAGGGAACCTTGTCCAGTGGGGTGTTTACTATCGGTATTTGGGTACAAAGAGGTTATTTCTGAAAATTGGAAAATGGGATTTTGGCCAAGAAATCCATTCTAAGAAACAACAGTGCACCGCTGCTTCCAGCCCGGCATGATGACGGGCGGGTATTCAATGGATCATCGACAACCTATTAAGCCACATTCTGTCCATCTATAAATAGTACACATTTTGTGAGCTCTCGGTCTATAAATCCAAAATGATATATGCATAAATAGAGCATTAGGAGTCACATATATTATATAAAAAAATGTTGGATGTTTCTTTAAAAAAGTCCAAGTATTACTTTGCCGCCACAAAGTGCAACACCCTGTACATTTAAAAATCATTTTAAAATATGCATATCTTGATCTGCCACAGTTACCTAAGACAGTTTTCAATCTTTAAACGTTTAAGGATATATTGACCGTCATCGCGCTAGTGACTCACCCTGTATAGATTACTGCAAAATTATAGTCAGCAACTAAATTATACTATTTTTACCAAGTAAAATTAAGTCAACATAAAAATAAAAGAATCCGATACGACACTCCTTATTTATAAATGTTAAAAGGTGGTATTTGATGTTTTTAATGAATAGAATGTAATTTGATTGACGTCAGAAACACTTGTTCTTTCACACAAGAAAATTTTAAATAAGTATGTCTTAACGAGAACATGCTTTAACCTCAGCCTCATTCAGGCTAAACTCATTTCATCGTGTTTAATCAACGAAGTTATCAAAACTCCTTGTTTTACACGCTTTAATTAATGTTATTTACCAAGATAATGGATTAAATGCACAAACACAATTTAAGGAAGTTTTTAGTGGGTACGTCGACGTATTCCGGGAAGAACAGAGTCCTCTAAACTGGGAGGAATTATAAATTAGTGATCCACTTTATTTTTAGCTTAAATTAAGTGCGAAAGAACAAGACTCTACAGATTATTTAAGTGACAAGTTTTGAAACTACACTAAATTTTACGGCAAACAATATGAAGTGGATATGAATGTGGATGTTAGTTAACAATCCATATAGCTTTAGTTTTTTAAATGATAACTTTGTATAATAATTCGGGGTTGCTTTATCAAAAGACTAGATAAGATGACTTGATATCAGGTTCGGAACCTCAACCTAGGTCCCCAAAGATAATTTAATACTAAACCGCTCAATTTAGTACGTTTTACAGAAAAAATATATTTACTATATTACTATGTAATTTATTACTACATGATAAACATACTATTAGCGAAGAATAATTTTAAAAGTCTACTTGTCAAGGAACATTTAATAAAGGAATTTTATATACCATATCTGTTACGTACACTTATACATCAAATAAAGTGAAACAAACTTAGTCGCGATTAAAATCGTTTCTTTGAAAGTTACCTCAACGAAATACAGCACTCTAATTTCATGTTCGAACGGTTTATACGTTAGTACACACAGAAGCTATACAATATCAGTAGGAGATTGCGTAGTAGATATACCGCCCTTCGGAGCAAGCACTCATTCCCTGATCTATTAAATCTTACGTAAGTAATAATTCCTAATTTTCTATCAAGAAGTAATTTGAAAAACATTTTAGGAGTCGATAATTGGTCTACATTAAATAAAACATAAAACACTAGGTATACAGAGCATACTCGGTGTGAAAGTTTAGTAAACGGTTTTGTATTTATTGAGAGGAGCTGTAAGCTACGTTTGGTACATTTTATAAAGGAAAATGACTTGCAGCTAGGCAACTTGTAGATTGTTTAAGGAATTTGCGAACTAACATCTTGCATTCATAAAGAGCCGATTCTGCAATATCCGTTGCAGTATTACAGTATCGGCATTTATTATTCTGTGTCTTGCTCCTACCTCAAGATAATATCTATGAAGCCTTATGGTATTCTGGGCCAAAGCTCGAGTTTAGCCTGAAATATTCCTACAGTAGGACTTTATCTCTTACTATTCCCATTTTAGGATCTCCTCCGTTAGATGTCCCTTAGATAAATCACAAATCTGTTCGGACACCTTTTCTACAAGAGTGTCTACTAATTAATTACCATTTTCTTTCATGTTCTGAGAGCCACATCAAGGTAATCTTGTTAAATTTTGTGTTGTTTTATAGATTTTCTGAAACTCTGGGCACTTTCAGATTCAAATGTGTTGAACCCAAGCACCTACAACGCTGCCTGGCAATCTGAAAGTATGTAGATGGTTCGTGATCTTGCCCAGAATTCTAGATAGCCAGAAATTAGGCTACCACTCAAATCCCTTCAGCCGTCTTTGATCAATCTATGTATCAGATGAGTCACCGCTTATCTAACCGCAGTATTTCGACCCTGCTCGTTTGGCGGCTCTCAATCAGCACGTTAAAGGGACTATGGCTGGTATTGAGTCAGAGAGTTTGGTTACGGACTCCAATTGGATTAGACCCGAAATTCCTAAGCAACCAACTAGATCACACAGTCTGAATGTGAGTACCTGCTTCTGCCTTATGGCACATTTTGATGAAATAATAATACGTATTGTCAAACAATAACAATTTTGTCATAATATGACAAATCACAGCATTACTACCAACTAAGTAATCACCGCGCTGCTTTCAGTAACCATAAATATGCATATCTGGAGTATATTTAAGGTCCGATAAGTAAAAAAAAATATTGCTGCTGGATCTATTGATTAAATTTTAGATTGTATTAATCCCGATAAATCCAGGAAAATCCGCCACAGTATTCCAGGCTAAAGTGGCCGCATTACAGTGGTGCGCAAAGGAAATTATAAGACAATAAACTGTTAATCAGTCGATTGCCATTTTCTCCGATAGTCAGACTGCGCCAAAAGCAATCGGTTCTATGTAAGTCGAATGGAGACATGTATGGGACTGCATAAATGCCCTTATAGACCTAGGAAGTCAAGATAAAGCGACCGTGGCTTAGGTACCAGGACACAAGAAAATTAATAGGCTAATAAACTGGCCAGAGAAGGCGTGTCTAAGGCTCTTCTAGAACCTGAACCATTTTGCGGTATGGCCAAGCCATGCATAGGAGCATCCATTGACAAATGAGTGCAAACTAGATCTCTGGAATGGTGGAAAAGTATGACAGAGTCAGGACCAAGGATTTATTGCCAAATTTACGGAGGACCTTTTAACGAAAAAAAGGTCATTAGAGTAACAGTGGGTCTTATAATCGGGGACTGCCGGCTTAATAGACATCTGAATCTAACGGGTCTGGCATATGATGTAATGCATATTCTGCCAAGAGGCAGAAAAAACCTCAATCCATGTATTGTGTCGTTGTGAAGACCTTGCTAGAGTCAGATTCCAACTACTTGCCGAGGAAAAACCAAGAGCTGATAACTATACTAAGTGGTATTTATCAAGGCTGTGTAGTCTGATACAGAGGACAAAGCTGGGAAGGAGCTCTAAGGAGAACAAGCAGGAGCACCGCAATACATCCATGGGGGTAGCGGTGGTCAAGTCCAATCAGCCAGCTCCTTCCTAAATCTAGAATTTATTGATAGAAAGATATGTGTATTTATAAACTCATAATTTACAATTTAATTTAAATATGTTATCAAACCACATATATTTGATATCAGGGAAAAAGATCTGTCAAAATAAACGGGGTGTTACATTAAAAAAATATATCTCATTCTTGTATCACGTGACCTATGCAGGCTATTGGTTTTTTAAGGGTATTTAAAAAAATTTACATGCAGCACTACAACGTTTGTATTTCAGTTTTTTTAAAACACTGAAAACAAAAAACTGAAGGTGATTAAATGTAATGAATAAACCTGTACATAACTGGCATGTATTCTGTATGGATTATGTTTGGAATTGCCGTTGAATAGCAAATAGTGTCATTATTTTTTCAATTGCAGCTCATAAGTTTGCTCTGATTTTATCAATAACTAAATTGAAAGACCAATGCGTTTGTACATGATACGTCTATTCTAAAGACATATATCAAATATAAATGTATTCTTTGATGTTCTGTTTTGGGATATTGGCAGGTCAATTTGCATTATTCTGTACAGAAAATGAATTGGGTTCATCACATCTCATGTTATAAGTTCTTTAACAAAAAATCGGTAAACGTATGTATACAGAACTTCCCTCTTTATTTATACACTCTAAGAAATTAATAATTAACAGACGACATGTGAGAATAACAATCGGAATGTAGTTATCACTATTATTACCAAGAAAACCCGATATCTTTTGCTCAAATAAATATACAGTAAATACCTTTACAAATTTCCACCGTAGTTGAATTATTTATTAGGATGACCACTGCATATTTTCCAATAAAACTATAGGTACCTTTCTTCGCAATTGTGTTAACTATATGCCAAATATTATTGCCATCTATCACATTTTATACTTCCACATCGACGATGTGGCGTGGAAGTATATTAATCTCAAAAAAATTCAATTTTTCTATTTGTTGAAATAAGTTTGGCATGCCATGAAACGTAAAGATTTTAAATTCAGTCAAAAAAAAATTGTTCATTATCTATTATCATTGAACGGTCCATTCTTTTTTTCCAAAGATATTCTACCCATTTCTTCGCTGGCAGTAGCCTCAGCTACCTACTAGCGCCACCTACCTTTGACTGTTGTTCGTCAATTAGTTTTTTAGGTATAGTGCCAACAGTCAGACAATAGACCGACGGACGATCAGATAGGTAGATACACAGACAGATAGACTGACGGAATTGAAAAACCTTAATTTTCGTAATCTACATGGTCTGAAAGGTAGAAATCCGAAGAAATCTCGGAGGGTGATTTCTAATGAATACAAAAGTTCCCTACGATAAGTGAGGGAAGTAAAAATAGTTGAACAATGATTGTAATGAAAATCTTTGATTCTCTAGGAAAGATTTTTTGTATCTTGATATATTTCGTAACTTATATTACGTATATTTTTTTAAATTTAACACGTGTTATTAGCCAGCTCAGTACTACAGGTGTTTGGCTTGCAATTCCTAACGGCGCGGCGAGTAGACTGTTGGGGCAAACTGCTTCGAACGGGTCTTTTCCATTGAGTTTATCTCCGTCTCAGCAATAAAATTAGAAACAGTGTTTTTATCCAATCATAGATTAAGCGTTTCATTTCAGTGTTTTTAAATTAAGTTTTTTAAATATGTATAATCTTAATGACAATTTTAAGCTGCCACAAGCGGCAGGAGTTTTGTCTCTTTAATCCAAGTTATTGAGATGAACTGGTCGCGATCCATCCACCCATACTAACACCACGGCGCTGCGCGACGTGGTTATGCGGTTGGCTCCGGATCTCGATCCGGGGAGGCAGTGCTTTATATTTTAAAAAATTGAATAAATTTGTTATGATGTTGATGATGTATGGCTTGCGACCACGGAGTTCCGGGTTCGAGTCCTGGCCAGGTTATGGATGTTTAATGGCTTTTTTCGTGTGTTACCGAGACGGTAGCAGTGAGCTGGACTGTTGTTGAGTGGAACATGTCTAGTCGCTGTTATCTTTCGTGAGTTCGAGTCTCAGCTGCGGAAAGGCTGTTGTATTGATGTCTATGTGTACGTGTCCTGGTTGAGTGGTAGAATAGCAATAGCTGAACTCTGCCAGGACGTTAATATAAATAAGTCCATTAAACAAATTTAAAAAAAGATTATTTAAAAGTGAATTATTATTTGTTGGCTTGTAATTGTAATGAAACATATTCTTTACAGAATTTTGCAAACAGCAGAAAAAACTGTCTATGAGAACTAAAAAGAAAAACTATTTAAAAAAATATTAATGAAATATTTGCAGTCTTTCGATAACCTGAATTCTGATTATGCTAGCAATTAAAATCCTAAAACGAATTTGTCTATTTTATTTGACAATTCTCATTGTACCACTAATACCCGCATAGTCCCCTACGGCTATGCAGATTAAACTAGTATCTACATAACCCCCTACGGTCATGAGATTAAGTTGAAAATTAGAACAAAGGCCTAAACTGAATTTATTTACCTACATTGTCTTACATTTTTTTCATTCTAATGGATTACATTTTCATGAACTTATCTATCATTCTGTTTCCTGGAAATACTTAACCTTTTGTTTTTTCCCTTATTCTGGAGTTCATCAGAAAGATATAAAGCCATTGAAAGATGTCTCATGCAAAAAACCAAGACAAATTCCATAAATATAAAATATTTTGACATTGTATTTGGCATTGACTGATAGAAACGACAGATCTTCACCCATCTATTTCCCAACTAGTATTGGAGCCTATATACTCTCTGCCTGTTTAAAAGTGAATTATTATTTGTTTCCTTGTAATAGATAGATAGATAGATAGATAGATATTTCTTTATTTGTTCCATAAATCATAACGAGATACATTACCCATTAAGGGTGTGAAACGTGTCAAAAAACACCTTTGCACATTTGCTTAAAAAATAGTACAGATATTTAAAAACATTTAAACTATAGATATCTAAAAGAGACTTACAATATAAAATATAATGAAAAATATCCTTTATAGGAGCAGAACAGCAGAAAAAACTATCTCTGAGAACTAAAAAGAATAACTATATGTAAAAAAATATTAATGAAATATTTGCTTTCTTTTGATAACCTGAATTCTGGTTATGCTAGCAATTAAAATCCTAAAATAAATTTGTCTGTTTTATTTGACAATTATCATTGTAACACTAGTGCCCTAAATATTTTATATTTATGGAATTTGTCTGGGTTTTTTGCATGAAACATCTTTTAGTGGCTTTATGTCTGTCTGATGAGCTCTAGAATAAGGGCGAAAAACGTTTTAAAGATTAAGCATTTCCAAGAAACAGTATGATAGATAACTTCATGAAAATGTAATCCTAAAATATAATTAAATGCAAATGCAAATTCCCTACAATGTAAGAGTACTATAAAATAGAATTGAGGAAATGAATATATTATTAGCAAAAAATACTCGTAATTATTTCAAGCTCTTAATGTAATCCATTAGAATGAAAAAAATTTAATACAATAAAAGGCTCTGAAAAGACATGTTTCATATATCACTTACTTACTTTGTAAAAATTATTGATATTAAATTTAATGTAGCAGTAACCCTTCTAGTAGATCTCTTCCCACTAAGTCTGGTGCAAAATAATTATGATTTCAAAAAATTTGGAAATTTGAGAAATGTCTATATTTTATAAATAAATTAAACATGATATTTTGAAGTGATTATATTTAGTTTTTCCTGGAAATCTTAGGAAATTTTGTAGAAATCTCCAAATAATCAATTTTATATATTTTTGAATATTTTCTCATTGTTATCATTTTCATTGCAGTATTTCACGTTTATATGCATAGATAAATATCAATAGTATCAAAAATCATATCAAAATAGTTGAATAAACAATAGAATTGATATTTTTCCGTATCTTAAATTATTGAAATAGTCCAATGTCAATATGTCCGAAGAAATATCATATTGTTCTTTCTGAACCAGCTGTGATAGATATTTGTACAGTGCCTGAACTAAAGGAAACGTTTACGGGCGATATGTCAACACCTGAAACTGATGAATTGAAAATATATATCACATGCTAGAAGCAGCTCTTGTATATTTCGCGATATTTATATGTAATAAATTCAATAACTAAAATAAAATGTAATGGTTCTATGTACAGAACATTATTATTTTAAAGCCAAATTAATATAAAATTTCTACATAAAGAAACATGAAAAGATTTAGGTTCGATTTGCATAATTACAGATATTTTGAGGAATTACTAACTTTGTATTAAAGTTAATATTATATTAAAATTTTGCCATTTTTCTATTATCGTGGTTAAATTACTTGCTCTACGTATGTTGCTTACTCGCATTAAAACGTAAAGTGTTTCTAGGCGGTCGTGCAACAAACAACTGCCTTGCTATTTTATAAATGTACCCAGTTTGTTCGAACCTAAATTAGACTGTATATTACAGTTCCAATATGACGACACATTCATATTTTTGCATGTTTAATTAAAAATCAATATTCGCGCCAATATTCTTGACTAAAGATGACGGTCTCGGATGATTAGGGGTCGAGCTTGAGCTCTTTCCCCAATAACAAAAACAAAAAAAAATCGCTTCTACTTTCAAATTATAGTCAACCATGGTTTACGCAAGACATGATAGTATATACCCTTCTAGAGGTCACCCTGTATAACGGACACAGTCCAATTCAATAGGGAGTGTTCTACCATGCTATTTTACAAACTTGAAATATAAATTATAAGCTTAAAATAGTTATCGTGTATGTAAGTGTTGATTCACATACATCCAGACATACATACGCATTCTTTTTTCGATATTTGAGTTTAAAATTTAAGAATGTTTGCCCAGATATTAATAAATACATTATTTATTTGATTCAATCGAGTATACTCTCAAAATAGTTTTTAAAACCCGAATTCAGTAATTATACTTTTAATTATTAAGTGGATAATATTGTCTACTCTTATTAGATTTCAACTGCTATACTTATAAATAGATTTATACTAATGAAGAAAAATTGGACATTCACCTCTGTAAAGAAAGTATATATAAATTAATAAAATATGATAGAATTTCATTCAAAGTTTTGTTTCAGAATCAACATAGTTGGCCGTGGAAACAATTGAATTTTGTTTTTTTATGATATGGTTATAAGTAGATTTATACTAATTAATAAAAATTGACATGACATTAATTTATGGAGAGTGCGGAAAAAGTAAAGCAGCCAAACGTTTATATCATGAACGCTTTCGAAGTAGGCCAGTGCCATCACACAAAATGTTTGGTAAATCGGCAAGAAATATGGGTGAAAGTGGAAGTCTTGAAAAAAAAATAGACGTTTTTAAAGCCAGAACCGCACGAGTTGAAGAACATATAGTTGAGACTGATATTTGGATGTAGTTACGCAAAAAGGAACCATGCGACAAATTTATGATTTCTGGTTTATTGTAGGAAATGATGCGGAATAGTATATTCTTCATTATGCAAAAAAGAACGTTGTTTTGAAAAAAAGAACCACGCGACATGGTTACGTTTTGCAAATTGACATTTCGTCGTTATATACCGAAATAGGAGGGCTTGACTCTTTCCTTTTTAAAAAAAAATCACTTTTAGGTACTTAACACCAGGCCATAGTTATCTGCCAAATGATGATGATTTTAGAAAAATTGAGGCGGCATTGAACAGAGAGCAACGTTTACACACGCCCCGGGATTACTTCAAAGTAATGAAAACATTCCGCAAAAATAATTCTTAATCGGTGAATTCAATGGAGATATAGTTTTTTTTGGAACAGGTGATAATAAAAACCGAAAGAAAGGAGTAAATGAAGAAAATATTAACTGGCTCCAAATCTGAGAAAATACACTACTAACGGAAATGCCTTTTTCTATTTACATGAAAATTATTTTAATGATGAAAAACTAAATTTTACATAAAGGATATAAAACCATTATGGCCTTGTGGAAACGGTATTGCAGAAAAATAAATGACAAAGTATAAAGTCAATTTGGTACCTTATTCCAAAAGATTACTATGAATTTTACTCAACGCTTTTCGCAGATTAAAACGTTGGAGATGACATAGACGGATTTTGGTGGCACTCCGCACCTTGAATCAGATAATTAGATATTAGATGTTAATAATCTTGACAACACATGTTTTGTTTTTTTCCAATAATAGAATTCTAGGCTTTAAATTACTTATTTTGTTTTTACCCATACTTACGTTCATATACCACAAACTATACAAGCCATATAATTAAATGTAAAAAGGAACCAAGCACCAAATTTCAAAATGAAAACAAAAATGTGTGAAAAATTGTCAATTTTTGTTCAGTCGGTAACACTCGCTGATTCTTTACAGTCACATTAGGAAAAGTTCCCTTCCTTAAAGAACTCAAGTATTTGATTAGACCTCATAAACTTTGATCCTCTGTTTCTCAAAACTTGCGTTTTGTCGCTTGGTTTCTTTTTGCGTAACTACGTCCATTTCATATTCTTCAATTCAAACCATTCTGAAAGACAATAAACTGCGACCATATAAAATACATTTAAATTAGCGTTTGCTTCCTGGAGATTACGAGATGCGTCTACAGTTAGTATCATGGCTGGCAGTTGCTCAAGAAATGACTATCGTAGATCATATCATGTGGTCAGATAAATGGAATACTCAATCGACATCACTACCATTATTGGCCTCAGGATAATCCTCAGTTGCTTTGAGAAACTAATTTCCAAAATTAATGTATGGTGCGGAATTCTTAACGGACAGATTAAAGGACCAAAGTTTCACGAAGGCACATTTACAGGAGATATCTACAGTTTTTAAGAGAATAATTGTTAAATTTTATGGAAGATGCACAGTGGGTGAAACAAAGAAAATGTGCTAGTAAATCAAAATTTAATGTTCTGCTATAATTAATTTCGTTTGTGCATATTAATAGAGTGACAGAGCATATAAAGATGCAATCAGAATCATAAATTGTAGACGTGGCGAGGAGCGAGAAGGGTGCGATTTTATCACTTATTCGTTAGTACACTTTAGTCGTGTTGCACTTGTGTACTAAAGGGCGTGTTGTTATTTTGCTTGTTACAACAAGAATTTTATTTTGCAGTAAATTACTTAACTGAAACACACAATGGATCCCAGTGAACCCAGTAGTACGTATTTTTATTAATATGATACTTAAATAATAATAAATATACGCGTTAATTAAAACCCTACGACAATATTATATTTTTATAAAAAAAATTCTTATGGATTTATAGTACACTTCCGGATCTGATCGATTATCGATATTTTTTTTACACAATCTTCAAAATGTCTACCAATCAACCTATAAAAATCAACTGCCACCTCATGCAACTTTAAATAACAATAATGATAACATGAACGCATGTCTTTGATAACTACGCGTATTTTTATTAGACCTTATGTATTTTCTACTGACTGAATTTATTTTATACTTACAGGTTCGAATACTGTAACTACAAATATGTCTAGAAGAGAATTGTATGACATGATAAAATCATTAAATATTTCTAATTTTGAACACCAATGTAGTTATTTGCGACAAGTACCTAATGCAGGAGCCCACTAATTGCCCGAAAGGTTATGTATCATCAAACCGCATACTTTCACGATTTACATCGAAATTTAAGAAAAGAGGGACAGCTAGCCATCGTGTTGCCACAAAATTATTAGAAAAGAATAAGGAATTGTTGTAGCATCAAATTGCGTTTCAATACTATATGCATCCAGAGAATTCAAGCCAGTAGAAGAAAGGACATAATTCTTCAAACAATATCAAGTGAACATCAAACTGAAGTGGATAAATTATAAACCTGGTAGCCATTCTACTCCCACTGTCCATAAAATACTTTTTCATGGACCTGAAGTCATCAAGCTGTTACCGATCGGAGAACTTTCAGAAGAGGCTCGGGGGGCGAAAAATAAAGATAATATAAGAAAATATTTCGTAGGGGCCACTCCAGAAAATTTTCGAGAATTAAAATAAATGAAGATATAGTGAATATGCTTCTAATATTATAGGCTTCCTATGTTTTTTCCCTTCGGAATTTGCCAAGAGGAAAGATTAACAATTTTACTTCGGAAGCCCTTAAGTTGTTGATACCTCCAAATATCAAGAACAAAACAAAGGAGTATGACGTGAAAATCTTAGATAAAGAAGATGATATAGATGCTTATGAAGATGACATCGAAACTGATGAAGAATAAAACACAGACACTGACGAGAAAGATTAGCCTCGAACTGATTCGAGGGAGGATAAAAAATAAAGTGTAATTCGAGATTCTAGACAAAGGAAACCAAAGTTCTTATGATATCATTTACTGATTTTTATGGTCAACTTAAAAACATTGTTGGTAACCTTATGCATTTTGTATAAAGAATTATAGGTAATAGAACACATTTCTTAACGGATTTGACATTTCCCATATTATCGGTTAATTTTACATGTTTTAAATGGCACCTCCATCGTTTTAGTGATTAACTGAAACTTAAAAATAATGAATATAATATTTATGACATGTTTTCTTGTCAAGAAACAATTATTAGAGTGTTTTGTGAATTCGATCCCACTGTGAGACATATTAGGAATAATATGATATTACAACAAGATGGGGCACCTGCACATAACGCTATAATTGTAACGAACCTTCCAAATATCCGGCTCATATACCGTTGGATTTTTTCCATGTAAAAGAAAGACTTTACTTTACACCTCTAAATGACGCCGAAGATCTTAAATCTAGAATGCGAGTTGAATGTCGCTGATTAAATGTTGAAGTTCTTGAACATGTATGTATCCAAGGCGTGATAAACAGAGGGCAATTATGCTTAGAAGCGAACGGAGGTCTCTTCGAACATGTGAAGTAATAAATAATGTTTTTATTTTCTTGTTAGTAGTTTTTTTATTGGTAATTATTATTTATATGTAATTGTCCATAAATTAATGTCATATCCTATTTTTCTTCATTAGTGTAAATCTATTTATAAGTATAGCATAAAATAAAAACTAATAACACAATAACAAATAATTTCAATTTGACGTTACTAGCAATGTCTAAATTCAATTGTTTCCATGGCTGTGTTATTTCCGAAACAAAACCTTTGAATGAAGATCTATCATATTTTATTAATTTTCTCGAAATTTATCTTCTAGAAGTGTATACTTTTTTTACACAATTGTATGCAGAAAATGAATCTCTACAATCGTTGACAAAAAAAGTAGAGATTTAAAGCTTGACAAGCTATTTACAAATATATATATGGTTTGTTGTACCTTTGCTTTGATACAAAGAAGTTTCAGGTGGGCGAATATCAAACTGAATCACCCAGTACATATAGAAAGTAAATTGTTGTTTAATGTCCTATCTGTTGACTATATCCTTTTTATAATATACAAAAAATAGAAACACACTTTATTTTAGACATTTGAATATTTAACATTATATCAATAAAATACACTCTATACGAATATCGACTTCGATGTCATCTACACTTTCCACATTTCAAGCAGAAGAATAATTGAAAGATATTTGAAACATATTTTCGAAACACGCAGTCGTACCTTTTCTATTTACTGTACTATATTGCTCGTCGTCATAGAATGTAAGTAGATCCGCGGAGACAAATTTGAAAATCTATAGTGAATTAAACTTTTATAATTAAATGTTTGCAATTTTTGTTATTAATCATTAAATAATCAGAAGTTGTAATTCGAAAACAATTAAAATTTTTTTTTAGTACTTAATACAATTATATTGTAGTATACGCTCCCGAAGTTTAGTACTTTCCTCCCCATATGTAAGCAAATATTGTCTAAATGTTATTTATAATGTTCTCTTTACTATTTTTTTTCTTCTGATTCTCATTTCGCATTTTGATTCAATATATCAAACATGGTGGTTATTCCATTATCCCAATAATTTGTAAGACCTCCATCATCATCATTCTGGCATTACAACCCTTCGTGGGACTTTATTTCCAGTCATCCTTGGCCAACGCCCGTCTTTTTGATGCTCTTACTCATATGCCATTTAAATCGGCATCTATATTGTCTAGGACCACATTCGGGATCTTAGTCTTCTGTGTTGCCCTACAGATTTATCCAGCAAAGTCTCTCGAGTGGGATCATCTGCCTTCATCCTTATAAGTCAACCAAGCCATCGCAGATTGTTTCAATAATATTCGGTTCCTGGAATAATCTGTACAGTTCGATGTTGTACCTTTTTCCCCAACATCCATTTTCTTCAACAGTAGATTCTCCTTAGCAGTTTTCTCTTGAAACACGCCAAGTTGGTCTCATCACCCTTAATAAGTGAGAGATTTTCTTCTTTGCTTACCCTGCATTCCGCTTTTTCCATCGTCAACCCTGCTATATTTACCAATTTACTTGGTGTCTGGAGCTCCCTCATAGCTTCACAGAGTTCTCTCTATTTATACTATCATAGTCGACAAAAATATGGTGGGTGTCGATTCCATATTCACGTGTTTTCTCTAAGATTTGATGAAGTGTCGATATTTGATGTATTATTGTTGACTTGCCACCGCGGGATTCTTCCTGATACCTTCCTATGTCTCTTTACGCATGTGGCTTAAATTGGTTGTAAAGTATTGTCGAGATTACTTTGTATGCAGTATTAATAGGGCGATTTCTCGACAGTTGTGTCGCTGCTTTTGCAGATAGTACATATTATTATACCTACATTTCATTCTTCTGGTAGGGTTTCTTGTCTCAAAATATCTGTAAAAAGTTCTTCCAGGGCAGTTCTTCGCCATCATCTTTGAGGAGTTCGCTTCTGGGTGATTTTTTTTGTCAGCTTTTTTATGGTCTCTCTGATCTCTTCTGCGGTTGGCGGCTGTTGATTCTCAAAATCTTCCATCCTTTCCTCCAAGTGTCGGGCATTCTGTATTTCTGGGGTTGGTTCAGTATCTTCTGTGTTCATTTATAGAACTAAAATGTTCTACTCAGTGGCTTATCACCTCACTTCTAGAGCTCAACAGTTCTCCGTTGCTGTTTTTTTCATTGCGATGTTCTTGATTCTAAGACCTTTGGAGACAATAAATGTAGCAGAAAATTCCAAAAAGGGAGAAAAGGAAACGCGGAAGAAATATAGACTAGAATTCACCTAAAATATTTTACTATATATTAATAGCTTACACGTGTAAAGATAATATAATTTTTCATATGGGTATATCGGGTTTTTTTAATTTATCATACTTTATTACCATTATCGTTGTCTAGGATCTCATATTTCATTAAATACAGAGGTCCCAAGGCTGTTCTTATCCTTATAGCTTAGGGAAATAAATATAATAAATACGCGATAAAAAAATTAAGAAATTATTACTAAATATTATAAATAAAAATATAGAGCAATTTATCTAGTGTTGAACAAGTTAGTAATTTAGTAATTTACAAAAAAATATAAGTAATAAAAAAATTGTATTTAAAAACAAAAAACTTGCCATTTGGAAAGGATAAGGCTTATTTAACATCCGGTACCTTTCTTCGAAGCACTTGATGATGGACAACAAACGCTCCTAAAAATGACTGTACCAAGCCATATTTCCTCTATTGTTAGCAAAAATCAAACTTGAGTTTACTTTCTGAATGAACATAGAGAGTCAAAGTTCATTGCAGTTTAAAAAATCCATTTGTTCAACAGACGAAAAACGTTCTTCAATTCAATTTCAAAAAATTGTATTCAATCGTATTTTGCTATGTTCTATAATAATGTCAACACTGATATATGTTTACAGCAATATCATTACAATTAGGAAAATATGTACTTTTATATCAACATTACAATTCAATACTTATGATTAAGTATTTAATAGAAGAATGCCTTGGTAATGGATAGAATTCCAAGATACCACAACATTTAATAATGTGAAGTCGATAATTACCGTATTACAATTTGATTAGTATTATAAAATATGATTTTAAATTGTTAGGTAACAGATGGCCTTAGATATTTACACCGATTATATAACAACATATATTGTGCTAAATATCCATCTAAGAAGCTGACCCTAAATTTGATCTAAAAATGGCATTAAAACCAATTATTAAATGAGAGGAAAATATTAACATGCTTCCTAGTTGAAAATGTAATTGCAGATTTACGATGCGGGCTTCCATTAGACCATATTTCTTGAATATTTTTATATAAATTATTATACTAGTATCCATGAAAATAATACTTACTTAATTACTTACCAAATCTTACAATCCATTAAATAGTTTTTATTTAATACAGTTTGTCATCTCAACTCACTGGAATATCATTTAATCACGACCGGACATCAGTGATAAGTGAAAACATATATTGCCTCCATTAAGTGGACTAACCGGGTGTTGATTAAGTTCTGCGGCAAATGTCAGAAACAACACTTGTTGTGCTGTACTACATGATATTTAAGCTCTTAACCCGAGCCCTCTACACTCTCTATTTGACTGCTTCCTTCGGTTACAAATTGGATCCACTTTTAGTAGCGAGGTAGGCGCAATTACTTTTTTGAATAATTGCTTTAATTATGTAGGACTGCATTACGGAAGTATAACTGCGGCGATTAACAAAATGTGGTTGAATCGTCAATAAAATAGAGGAATGGCAGATGAGGATTATCAATATTATAGACTAGTAAATGAAGCGGAGTTGGTGCCCACTATGACCTATCTTTTTGTTAAATTAAATCCACAATCATAATCAATAACTCAAAATAAAGCATAAGACCTTAGGGGGCAGATTACCATTGATAGCTTGGCTTAATATTGGTTGTCACTTACCTTGGCAAATACTTAATAACAGGAAATTATCCAAAAAATAAATACACAGCTCTACAAGGCTCAACGAAAACGATAGTTGGACGCGACCTTATTTTTAGTTACTGGAAAACAATTAATACAACAATTTCTGCTCACTGTAAATTATAAATTGGCCCTTCAAAATAAGGGAACACCGGGCTATCCCAGTTTAATTAAACAACTACTAAAACAAATAATCTATTAACATTCGAAGTTACAAAAAAAAAACAAACAAAATCTTCTAGTCATAAATAGTATTACAGAAGTAAATCGATACAATATTTTGTATCACCCGGCCTGAGCTCAATGACCGTTCTAAGAAAACTTATAACTTACTCACTAAAGTTACTAGGAATTGTACAACAAATAACATTTTAACAAGGATTAAACTAGTTAAAATAATTACATAAATCGACATGGCACTCTAAATTTTAACCATCCAAAGGTTTCACAACCGAATACCCAAGTTGGGGAGACATACAAAAAACTTTCGACGCGTAACGGTTTTTCTATTGTTCCTGAATAGCCTTAAATGTTGCTAGTGATTACACACTAATTAAACCACTATGTACCTATGCCTATTGTCAACAAATCAAATTAATGTGGCCCATGTCTACGGCTAACATGAAAACGGTCAAATTGTCTACCGATCTCACTCGTGAAGGAAAAATCAATCCCGAAACTAGTTCCATAATGGCACTAAAATTATTGTTTGTCCACGCGCGTAGCCTTGAGTTGCCACAACTAGTATATAAAATAAAAAACTGACAGTTCCTTTCCTGGACAACTGAACGTCGATGGACGTATGACACTCAACCTAGAAACGTACAAACCACAGACTAGGTAGGCACTTAAAATCACAAATTATCATGGATGGCACCAAAGCAGCTAATTCAGATAAATCACGCAATTTGCTGCTATTTAATACATATTCTTTCTGTCATTTTATTGACTATTAAATATTTGCACTTTGTGATTTACGCATTACTCTGATGCACCATTTATTATCAAACGTAGCTGCAACACTTAATCCGCACCATAAAGAAGACTTTAAATTTTCTTGCTTAAACAACTTGATTACCACTTAATGATATCGGAGAGGTCAAGTTCACCATTCTCCCGTAGTATATCTCGGCTCTAAGGCGATCCTCGACTGCCTCAAACCGACCAAAAACATCGCCTTGAAATAAACAAGTCCCTCTTCACCCTTCTACCTGTACCTCGTTAAAGGTCAAACGGTTTTTTACCTGCTAGAATTTAACGTTTTTACGAACGTACGAAAACAATCTTATGAATGCATACATTTTATACATGATTTTATTTAACTTAAGGTACTGAGTGTTCCTTCAAAACGTGACCTTTACAACACTTTTGAGCTTGCGATGCAAGGGACATTTTTAAGACACACAAATAGACCCTCGTAGAAGGGGAGGTCTCTTAGTAGTGTCTTCTACTGAGCCCTAAAATGTAGCACTATAGAGCAACTAGTTAAAGGAGGGAGATTCGAAAAGCTCTCCAGCTCCTCGAATTTATCTTCTAATAATTAGGAAGGAATCATACGTTACTCTGTTGTTTACCTTTCCGCTCCCTCGAGCGGATTTTAAGAGCTAGAGAGCCCTTCGAATCTCTCTTCGAATAAATCGGAAGAAATCATACGTTACTCTATTGTTTACGTTTCCGCTCTCTCCTTTAAGAAGATACTGCAAAGTATCTACATGAACTAAGTTATCGGCTTGGTGCGATGAAAATGATCTTCACCTAAATGTTGGCAAGTGCAAAGCTATGAGTTATACAACCAAGGAGTCCCCAATTACATATAATTATAATGTTATAATGTTAATGGCGACATGCTGAACAGACCATCTACGTTCAAGGATCTAGGTGTAACTTTTGATAAAAAATTAACATTCACTAACCATATTGATGCTGTAATTTCGCATGCATACAGAATGTTAGGCTTCATTTTGCGTAACAACCATGATTTTAATGATGCGAAAACCTTAAAGAAGCGCCGCTTTCTGAAATTTTTAAACTGGAAAATTGAAGGTACCTATCCGCCAATTGGAGCGTCTCAAAATCAATTACTTGAAAAATTTGATATTACCGTTCTTTCTGAAAGGCGTGAGTCCTTCGCTTTGCGTTTTCTATGCATAATAAAATAGATTGTAGTGAAATATTAAGCCAACTGAACTTTTATGTCCCACGGATTAATTCTCGTCATTCTCAAAGCTTTTATTTATCCACTCCTAGATCTAACGTATTAAAATTTTCTCCTCTGTTTAATATTTGTACTTGCTATGAAACTCATTGCAGTGAATTGGACATATTTGCCTAGCAGCCTGAAATTTAATCTACTGTCGTGCAGTCTAATCGCCTTCATAATTTCTATTTGTATATTTTAGTTAGGTTAGGTTAAGTTAGTTTAGATTTCCATCCTATAAATGGTTTTGTACTGTTGGATGATGTATGATTAAATAAATAAATAAATAAATAAATAAATAAATAATGATGGGCAAATGTATGGAAACACCTGATTTCTGGCTAAATTATAACTTCGTTTAAGAAAAGTTTTTGTAGTATTTTTATTCTATTCAGCGACGTATTTTGATTTTCAACAGCTACCCTATTTTTCAAGACATCGGATGACCCTGTATATTTTTACATTTTCAGATATACAGTTTTTCAATAATTATATTTATATAGGGCTTCGTGAGTGTGCGACTTGTGGTTTTTTAAATATTAAATAAAATAATAAAATAAGAGTAATAAATATTTATTATGTAATGAAAATTAAATTTGTAATTAAAAAATATTGAGCACTTTGGTATTGAGAAAAAAAGAAAATGTTCATAATAAATGTATAAATTGAGACTTTCAGCAGCCTGGACAATGTGAACATTCCTAATCAATCAACGAAGGCTTTTAATGAGTTTTGAATAGCATGCTGTGATATTTCCTGGATAGCAATCTTAATTCGATCTTCCAACTATTCTAACGACTGAGGCTTGGTCTTATAGACAACGAACTTTAAATAACCCCAAGGAAAATAGTCAAAGGACTTAAATCTGATGATCGCCGTGGCCATTCAATATGTCCTCTTCGAACTACCAATCTCTGTGGAAATATTTCATTTAGGTATTGACGGACGTCAACTACATAACGAGGCAGAGCTCCATCTTTTTGACAACAAATTTCATCTGAGAGTCGTTCAGGACATTTATTATGAATATTTTCTTTCTCGCTTAACATTAAAGTGTAAATTGTAAATATTTACATGGTCATCCTAAAAAACTACCGATGATGTCGCATCTTAAAATGTAAGGTAGTTGTTGGAAATCAAAGTACATCACTGAATAGAATAAAAAAATACTACAAAAACTTTCTTTAAGGGCATTTTTTAAACGAACATGTAGTTTCATTTCCACACATTTGCCCAACCCCGTATATGAATAAAACATTACTACTGAAAAATCACTGAACTAAGTATCAATCAATTACACATTCTGTTAAATTAACATCTGCCGCTAGGGGATAAAGCAATCACATATTTCTCGATAACAAAACAGATTCTATGCAAATTAATCGAATGAAAAACTACTCCGTTTAATAAGTAAAAACACAAGCGAGTTATTTCATCGTCCATACTAATCTAGCATGTTGGAATTTTAGAGTAAACACATCCAAAATTAGTGACAAATTCGAATAATAATTGGTTGGAAGCCTAGAGTCGGAACTAAAATCAATTAAGTGAAATTAGATTGCCATAGAGATACATAATTTCATTTCTTCCTTTCTTTCTGTTTACATTAAAAATATAACTTCATTGTTATAAACGGTATTTTAGAAAATGTTAGTAGTTTATCTGTGATTATTATACACTTCGCAAATACATGGCGAAGAGTATATTGCTTTCGATCGGCACATTTCTAAAACCGGTAATATTGCTCGTAGAGAAAAAAAAAAATTCATATCACAGTGTTGGTGATCGAATTCAGAACAACTTTCAAAATGTCCGTCCGTCTGTCTGTCAGTCTGTCTGTCCGTCTATCTGTCCATCTGTCTGCCTGTCTGTCCGTCCGTCTGTCTGTCCGTCTGTCTGTCCGTCCGTCTGTCTGTCCGTCCGTCTGTCTGTCCGTCCGTCTGTCTGTCCGTCCGTCACGTTTCTTGTAAGCACGATAACTTAAGAACGATTGTCTTGAAATTAGGACAGTGAGTTAGTGTTAGCTACAGGACGAACCTTACTTTTTTTAACAAAATCGATCAATAAATAAAAAAGTTAGAACTTTTTTAAATATTTTCTTTTACGTATTTTTTTTATGTTTTGTAATTACTTAACATAGAAATGTCTAAAACTAGTATTATTTACAAAAAAGCTGCGAAGAGTACCCTACAGAATGTGCAACAATTATATAAAAAGTGCAGTAAATCGGCGAATAGTATAACGTTAGCTTGTTTTTGCTTTGTCGTTACCTATAGTAAGTATATCGAGTGGTGACGAAATCGAGATAAACCCTATAACTTTTCTCTTAAAATAAGAATTGTAACATTAATTACTTTTAATGAATGTACGTAATTAAAAATATTCGCCTTCGTTTCGATTTCACTGAAATAGAGCGCTTTGGGTTTATTTGTAGGTAACAAAAATACCACAATGATCCACCTTGTTGCTGTTATTCGTAACGGCTTGAGAGACATTTCGTGATTTATGTATTATTCTAGTTAGCCTTTTTTACTGAATGGCCCGAGAACATCACTCCATCAGTCTCGGTTGCCTGTTGGGTGCGCCAAATTTTTGTCTCATCAGTTCCTTGTTAACATCTAACTAACTTTTTGAATGACATCTTATTACACCTGGTTTGTTCATAGAATAATTTGAGATTACGCTGAAGCATTTTGAATAAATTTTGAGAGATATATAAACGTGCCCAAAAATCTTCTTACTTCAATTTTACTGCGTGGTGGTGGATGTTTATCGATGCCTTCGATACTTGCTCAAATCAAGAAGCAAGCCCTTGCACTGACATGGCTAGCAGAACGTCTTTAACAACTCTTGATAGGACAGGTACCTATTTATTATGCTAACGGATAATTAGCCTATTAAGAGTTTTGTCAGATAAGCCAATGGATCAATCAACAGTAAGATTACAAAGATTCAGAATGAGACCGATGAAATTCAATTATAATGTTGAATTTGTTCCGGGCACATTATTTTATTGCCCAAACCGACGCTTTATCCAGAAGTACTTTAGAACAAAGCCAGGAAGATAAAGATGTAATTTCGACACATGAGGTGAGGTTTACCAGTTCTGTTAATTTCTCAATTGTTTGTAATGAGGAAATCGAATTGGTACAAGATGATGATGAAATCTTGGCTTTGATTAAAGAATATGTCGTCAACAGATGACCAGAAAAACAAAATTGCCCCAAATACTCTTTACCCTACTATAAGTACAAATAAGAGATCCCATTACTATTCTCACACATAAAGACAGAATTGTGGTACCGGAGGAATAGTCAAGAGAGTGTATCTGTGATATTCGTGCTAGACATTTCGGATTAGTAGGAAGTAATGTACGAGCCAAAGACACAGTCACATATTTGGTAATTCAGGATTATTATAGCCGTTGGCCTGAAAGTTTTAAACTAAACAATATTAAAACAGCTACAATAATCGAGTGTCTTAAAGAAACTTTCGCTCGATATGGAATACCCAAAAATGTTAGATCAGACAATGGCAGACAGTTACGATTTTAAGAAATTGCTAACCAAATTGGTACATTCTTGATATGGAAAAGATCAGTCTATATTTAAAAAACATCCCGTTAAAAGCGAGTAATAAACACATTATTTACACTGGCGTTTCTATTTAAAGTGAGAATATACTAATCGACTAAAATGAAGAAAATAGCAGAAAATGGGGAATGTCCTCAACATTGGTAATAGGTTGTTATTTGTTTGATTCGATAATTCTTAACTTACCTTTGTTATAATCTACTCATCTGCACTGAGTTCACTTTCGGCCCTGTCCCAATTACATAAATCACGTAATATTTGTTTTTTATGTTTTAGTACATTTTAATACAAGCTTGCCTTAAAAAAGTTTGTTTGCTTAATAAGTATTAGGTATATTAGGGTAGTCCATAAATTAAGGTAAACATTTTCTTTCTTCATTTTCTTTGGGATACCCTGCCATTTTGATTTACGCTATTAAAAAGGATTATTACAATTTTTTGGGATTCTTTAACTCAGTTTTAGAGGTCGCTACCAAGTCTTGAATTTTCAAGATATAATCAAGGATTTTTGCATTTCTATCAAAATAAATCAAAGCGGTGGAAATCACAATGACATTGATCATCAATTAAATTACTAAAATAGGACAGTACATTGTCCCCTACTTTCTTCTCAACCAATCATACTCAGTGGATAAGGACAGCCATACCCAGCGTTAAAACAAGAGTGTTTTATCTCCAGACGCCCGCTTAGTAATGTCACGCAAAGCCTGAATTGAGAGCTGTTTCCTGTCAGCTACTGTACTGTGAGGAGTGTTTGTGCAGCTGTGTTTCTTAAAACTATGGTCTTTTCTAAATTATTATTCTAACTGAAAATATATTTAGTTGTCTGCAATAATAATATATTACAACTTAAAATAATTTCTTAAAGTGGCTTTATTTCACTACTTTAAGCTTTGTTTAGTGCACCAGAGTGGGCCAAACGTTTAAATATTAATCCAAGAGAAGCCGTATACTTTAGGACAAACGTGCATTGTATGAACTTTAAGACATTTGTGTATGGCAACTAGTAGTAACTAGTAGTAGGGACCCATTGTAACGAGAACATCTACGTACGTTTAGCTTGTTGGTCAAAGGTCGATAACATTGAACCACACAAAGTTGCCATTCTTTGAACAGACCTTCAATTTTGTTGATTACATGTTCTTTTAATCTGGTAGGAATGCCAAATCAGAAGCTCATCACCAGCAGCACAGTGAGCTGAGTCTCTCTTATTTCAGTTTAATTCGTTTTTGTAGTGAAAGAAAATGTTAAGAACTTACTTTATTTCCACATGCACGTAGTGGATTGAAAGTATAAATAGTAATCGTAAAAAAAATTCAAACATTTCAATTTTTTTATTTTCACATTTAGAATGTCATGGAACGTCGAGACTTTAAATTTGAGCAAAAAAGTGTTTCTGTCGATCTGTCTGTCTGTCTATCTGTCTGTCTGTCTATCTGTCGGTCGTCCGTAGCTTTTTTTGTCCTCACGTTTTCTCCGGAACGGTTTACGATATTGACTTAAAATTTTGTATACGTGTATGTTACAACGAGATCTGAAACTGGGTTGTTTTTAGAACATATCCGGTGAAGGGTTGGGGGTAAATAGGGGGAAATAAGTAAAGCACGCTGGTAAGATTACAAAAACTTGAAATTTGGTGTATGTACTAAAAGACGAGGCCTCAACATTTTTTATTATATTTTCCATACCCCCACCCTCCCCACTCCATTATTAAAGGGGTTGATAAGATAAAATTGAGATATTCATTTGAAATTTGGTATACATATAATATATTATATTGACATCAGGAACTAGATTATATTTTGGGATTATTCCGTTGAAGGGTTGAGGGCGGAAGATAAATAAAGCAAGCTGGTAAAAGTACAGAAACATGAAATTCAGTGTATGTACTAGAAGCCAAGACATCAGTTTTTTTATAATATTAAAGGGTTTGATAAAACAAAAAATTGAGATATTCACTTAAAATTTGATACTCGTTTGTGTTATAACGACATCTGGCACTAGATTATATTTTGAGATGATTTCGTTGAGGTTTGGAGTTATATAAGGGTAAATAGGGGAAAATAAGTAAAGCAAGCGGGTAAGAGTACAAAAATAGGGGATTTGGTGTATATACTAGAAACCAAGGCATCAGAGGTTTACTTGAAAGTTGATACACGTATGTATTGCAATGACACCTGATTGAGATGATTCCGTTGAAGGGCGGGAGGTGGTAGGTTGTGAATAGAGGAAAATAAGTAGAGCAAGCTAGAAACTTTATTTTACTTCCATATTCGCGTAGTGGATTGGAAGTAAAGTAACCGTAAAATAATTTAAAAATTTTTTTTTGTTGAAATAGATTTAGAAGGAAACGTCGAGATTATAAATTTGAGCAGGGGAAAAAATTCTGTCTGGCTGTCTGTCTGCTTGTCTATAACTTTTTTATCCGCTCGTTTTCTCTGAAACGGTTTAAGGTATTGACTTGGATTTTTTTTTAATATTTTCCATTCTTCAACCACCTATTATTAAAGCGGTTGGTAATAAAATTGAGATATTCGCATTTTGTACACGTATATACTATAACGATATCTGGAACTAGATTATATTGTTTATGACTTCTGCCTCAAGTATTATTAAAATTCTGCGACCAATTATTTCCACATACTAGAGTGCAAATATAGTCAAGATGCTTTCCTTTAAAAAGACTTGGATAGAAAATCTGAATGTGGAAGTAGCGATTCCTTAAGCAGAGGTTTTTTAGATGGCAACATTTTGTGGTTTAGTGATGTTACCATTTGACCAACAAGCCAAACACACGTACATGTTCTCTTCACAATGGGTCTCTTACTACTAGTTGCCATGCTCAAACAGTATTAAATAATTCTAAACCTGCTTACTTGACAAAATTGTTAATGCACTTGTGTCCTACAGTATACAGCCTCTCTTGGCCTAATAATTAACTGGTCGGTCCACTATAGTACACTAAACAAAGCTTAAAGTAATGACAAAGCCACATTAACAAATTATTGTAAGCTGCAATAATAATAGGTTATTGCAGACAACTTAGTATATTTTCAGTTAGAATAATTTAGAAAAGTGCATAGGTTCAAGAAATACAGCTGATAGGAAACTGAGCTCTGAAGTCAGGCTCTGCATTGTACTGCCAAGCGCGCATTTTGACATGAAACACTCTTGTCTTAACACGAATGTTGGATGGGACTATCTCTATTCAGTCAGTTATGATTGGTTGAGATAAAAGTGGGCGCCAATGTACTGTCCTATTTTATTAGTTTAATTTATGATTAATGTCATTTTGATGTTGACCACTTTTGATAGAAACTGCAAAAATCCTCGATTATCTTGAAAATTCAAGAGTTGGTAGCGACCCTTAAAACATTATTTAAAAATCTGAAATTGTTGTGGATGTCCATTCTTATATCATAGAACAAAGTAAGAGGGTGCCTTTGGTAAATTTTAAAAGTTGGTTTTTAACGACCACCCTATAATATAGGAGTATATTCTATTTTTTATAAGAATTACTGTGGTCACATTAACTTCCATATCTGACACAATTAAAATGACATAAAAAGTTATATTTAAAAGCAATTTTGAAGGCAACTCTCGCAAATTTCTAATGTTTAGGTAGAACTTGGCAGATTTCATATAAGTGGGGGATCGTTGACTGGTCTAACTTGGAACAATCATCTAAGTAGGATTTATTAAATTTAAGATAAGAATAATAGTAAAAGGAAAGCTACCGTTCCATCCTACACTAGAGGTTTTTGGATTGAGTAATTTGATTATTTTCCAACTTTTCACATAAACTTTTGTGTTTATTAGTTTACACTTTGACATAGCCACATTCTGCCTGACCGAAATGCCGTGTTAATAAATTTATTTTGAAAGAGTTTTTACTGTAATCTTATTGTGTATTTTTATATATGTTTTCCACTTTCACTGTTGGGAATACTGTATCAATAATATACGATATATACATTTACCACTTAAGTTCATTGTATGTAACAATGTGTACATTTTACAAAAACCATCAAAATATACTTTGCACGTACGTACCTTGTTATTACATTATTTTCAACTGATTTGATATTCAGCCAGTAAACTTAGGAGATTATACAACTTTCTATCGCACGTTTATTTTCCCAACAGACGCGTTATATCCAAAGAGTGTTTTCCTTAATACCAGACCTTTAGAATCCGTAATTACTTCTACATCCACGTAGTGGATTGGAAGTATAGTATTACTTCCACATCCATGTAATGGATTGGAAATATAGTAGACGTAAAAAAATGTTCAATTTTTTTTTTGTTGAAATAGGTTTAGAATGTCATGAAACGTTGAGATTTTAAATTTAAGCGAAAAAAAAAAAATGTTCTGTCTGTCTGTCTGTCTGCCTGTAACTTTTTTTTTTCCCCACGTTTTCTCCGGAACGGTTTAAATTTTATACACGTATATATTATAACGAAATCTGGAACTGGATTGTTTTTTAAGGATATCCGGTAAAGGGTTGAAGAGTAAATAGAGGTAAATAGGGGGAAATATGTAAAGCAAGCTGATAAGAGTACAGAAACTTGAAATTTGATGTATCTACTACAAGCCAAGGCCTCATCATTTTACATAATATTTTTAGATTATATTTTGAGAAGATTCCGTTGAAGGATTGGAAGTTAAATAAGGGTAAATAGGGAAAAATAAGGAAAGGAGGCTGGTAAGAGTACAAAAACTTGAAATTAGACGTATGTACATTAAACCAGGGCCTCAGATTTTTTTATAATATTTTTCAACCCCCCAATAACCTTACTTCATTATTAAAGTGGTTGATAAAATAAAATTGAGATATTCACTTGAAATTTGGTACACGTATGTATTATAACGACATCTGGAACTTATATTTTGAAATGATTCCGTTGAAGGGTTGGAGGTTAAATAGGGGTAGATAGGGGAAAATAAGTTAATCAAGCTGGTAAGAGTACAGAAATTTGGGATTTGGTGTATATACTAGAAGGCCTTAGGCTTTTTTATAGTAGTTTCCATCCCCAAACCATCACCACTCCCTTATTAAAAGAGTTATTAAAATAAAATTTAGATTTTCACTTGAAATTTGGTACACGTATGTATTATAACGATATCTGAATCTGAATTATATTTTGACATGATTGCGTTGAAGGAGTGAGGGGTAAGTAGTGGTAAATAGGGAAAATTAAGTAAAGCGAGCTGGTAAGAGTACAGAAACTTGATATTCGGTGTATGTCCTAGAAGCCATGGCCTCAGATTCTTTAATAATATTTTTCAATCCTCCACCACCCCTTACTCTATTTTTAAAGTGGTTGATAAAATAAAATTGAGACAATAACTCGAAGTATGGTAGACGTATGTATTATAACGACATCTGGAACTAGATTATATTTTGAGATGATTCCGTTGAAGTGTTGAGGGTTAAATAGGATTATATAGGGGGAAGTAAGTAAATCAAGCTGGTAAGAGTACAGAAATTTGGGATTTGGTGTATATACTAGATACCAAGGCCTCAGATTCCTTTATAATATTTTTCAAACCCCGCCATCTCCGCTCCATTATTAATGGGATTGATAACATAGAATTGAGATGTTCACTTGAAAGATAGTACAATTATATATTGATATGACATCAGATTAAGATTATTCCATTGAAGGGGTGGGTGGTGGCAGGTTGTGAATAGGGAAAAATAAGTAGCGTAAATTAGAAACGTCATTTCTATCGTATATGGTAGAAACCAACGCAACGCCTCAAACTTTTCTATAACATCTGCAACATATATTGTTAAAATTCTATGACCAATAGTTTCCACATGCTATAGTGCAAATCTAGTCAAGATGTTGTGACTTGAATGAAAAATCTGGATGTGGAAATAGTGATTTCTCAGGCAGCGGTTTTTTGAAACTATCTATCTTGTGTTTTGAAAATATTTAAGATAGGGTAGGTTGTATGAGGGCATGCGTTTAGAACATATCTCACAAGCAGCTTTTTTGCTGGAATTATTTCAGAAAACACTACTGATTATGGAAATTCACATTATCAGACGGTAACCTGGTCTGATATTAGTTAAAACAATTTTGTTTATAACAAAAGGAAATATTACATTTTGTCTATCAAACGGTTTTCTTAACATTTTTTTTACCGATTGCTAACAAGAATGTTCGATAACTTTTTTTCGTAAAGTTGGTATCTTGAATTTTATTAATTTCTATAAATTCTTTTTAGAAATCGCTAATTTATCGTTTTCTGACACTCTAGAAGTTTAATGAAAACAATTTTCATATACAATCTTATATCTTTAGACCTTGCAAAAAAATTTAATTGACGATTTTTTATTTGAAACCTCGTAGCGACCACTTTCCCCCGATGGTTTTTGAAAATTCATGTCGAAGAAAAGTTATCATATGGATATCAGCCTGTAGGTAATTGATTCCTGAAATGTTTTAAGTCAGAACATGTTTTATTTGAAAATAAATTGAGTTATGAGAGGTTGAATATAATAATTTGAATAATCGTGGAAAATATCCCATAGAAATAGGTTCAACTTTGTGCCCCTGCATGTTTATTTTTACATTTTATTTTTTGTTTCATTTTTCTTTGTTCTTTATTCATTTGTTAAAGAAATACCCCTTAACTGATCCTAAGACGTAAAAGACACAAGCGTAGAGGTTATTTCCCAGTAATACACTGGACAATTGTATTATTTTGTAGATTTTTTAGCCCTAATTTTTGGCCTTGGATCGGTTCCATCAACTAACTACACGGATGAGGTATAGATAAGGATACTACCTTTCATTCATTGATTGGTTGATTGATTTGCCAGCGTAAGGTGGGCATTGCTGCCGATTCCGGGCATCCATGGAGGTTCGTTCCAACCCGCAGCTTGGTCGTCCGTCGAACACGCCCAACGGATGGCCAAATCGCGTGCCGGAACCAAATCTTGGATATTTTATATATCGTCGAACCGGCTGCATACGCCGCATTGGACATTGGACATGCTTATTATCAGCAGCGAGAGCCGCATGACACATGGGGTGAGAATACAGAATGGAAGTGTAGATGTTTATGAGATGCTTCTATTAAGTTTCCATCGTAATGTTTATTTATTAAGGTTTAAAAAGGTCCAAGGGGATAGATTTCTCACCCTGTAGGTACGTCATTTCTTTGAAACAATCGGCTTCAATTTACTGCCGCCTTCCAATTCCGGGTATTTTCTATTTCATTACCTAAATTTTTTCTCTGTTGTTTAATAAACTGTCCTGTGACAAGGATTAATAAACCAATAAATAAATATTTTTTCAATTTTATTTTTTAATTTTTTAATTTAAATAAAGAAATAGACTTCTTTAATGAGCTAAACTAAATTAACAGTAAAGTAAAAAAAAACTTATGTATTTCATTCACATCCACACCTGGCTGGGTGTTGCTTATTTTATATCACCCACTTGAAAAAGGGACCGCATCCATCCAGGTATAGATTTTACAGTCAAGCAGTACACTTTCTCGGGTTGTTTATATACACTCTTTTGTGTAATAATAACATAATTTAATCAAATATCAACCATATGAAATAGCCAGCATCGTGCTAATTTATATCAATCAATGCAGAATCGTCCACGATCCAACTCAACACAACTTCGACGTCTTGTTGCCGCTTTATCCGGATGTATCTCGAGATTTTACAGGAGACACGAAACACGCGTCTGTCACCGAATTCGCCATACTTTGAACTCCTAGATAGAGGTACCATCTTTAGTATTAAAATACGGGACATCCGTATCGCAACTATATACGACAGTAGTATTTTGTAAAATACGCCGTGCGAAGACGAAAATTATTATATGGTGCAAGATTTTAAATGCTCTAAAATTAAAAGTTAGGAATCTGAATGCCAAAAACGTTTTTTTTTAATGTGTTTTTTCGAACAGATTTTCCTTTTTTGATGTAATTGCAAAAACTATATAAATATTCAAAATATTGTTAAGTTGAAATAATTGTGTGACTCGGTGCTAACGATAACCACCTCTTATTTCGAAGTATTCACAATACAAGTAATTTTAATAATATTTATAAAATGAATATTGAACAACACTGACTAAAGTATTGATGTTTAATTCATATATTATTACTAACTATTATATGAATGTGTTTTATCTACCTATTTGAAATTCATAACATTGTTCGCGTTATTGATTTAATGTTTTATAAAATATTTTCACGGAATTACATGTTTGTTGAATCGCAGACGGTTAAAAATAATTTGGCACTATAGGTCCTGTGTCATTTTCCATAAATAATATACTAAGTTAGAGGAACAAGACTACTTAGAGAGTAATACCCGGAAAATTATATTTCTATATATAATAATGTATCACGTATACCTATATTTTTTGCTGTACTGGGAACAGAAAGAAATATGTTTTAGTAGTCACATGTGTAATATTAGCGCAATTATCTCGCAATATGAAAAAAATAAATGAAATAGAGTCGGTACCCCTCCATTTTATATTTAACACCACGACATGGACGATACTAAAAAACCGCTGCATAATAAATTACTACTTCCACATCCAGATTTTCCATCCAAGTATCTTTAAACTAAAACAACTTGATTTTGTATTTGCACTCCATCATGAGGAATTGTCTGAAATTGCCTGCCGTAAGAACCCACAAAACAATGTGCCACTTCAATACCTTCAATATCTCTTTAATAATAGAATGGCGGTGGAGGTGGTAGATGTCATAAAGAAATTTGAGACCTGGGTTTCTAGTATATACACCAAGTTCCAAGTTTCTGAACTCTTACTAGCTTGCTTTACTTGTTTATTCCTATTTAGCCTTAGTTACCCTAACCCTTAAACGGAATAAACTTCAAATACAATCTCCTTCCAGATCTCGTTATAATGCGTATGTTTACCAAATTTCAATTCAGTATCTGTGGCCGTTCCAGAGTAATCGTGCGCTCAAGAAATAAATTATACACCCAACAGACAGACATTTTTTTCGCTGAAATTTAAAATCTGTGACATTCTAAATCTATTTCAAGGAATACTAAAATTATTTTCTTTTATAATTACCATACCTCTGTAGCATTTGAAAAGGCTACATGATTAATTTCTATAGATTGGTGGTAAGTTGACTCTTGACTAATTCACTTGTTCGAGCAGAGATAGGCAACCACCCATACTTTAAGGGGGTATAGCAGGTCGCATATCTGCAAGTCCTATGATTCAGAAGGTAAGCGTGTTTTCTTTTAAGTATAATTTTGAGTTAGAGGTGTTACTCACACATTCTTGTAGTGGAAATATTACATAATAGTGTAATTCAGTCCTTTAATTGCAAAGTCCTTTGTTGGCGCATTTTTATTGGCTAGAGAAAGAGTTCTCTAGATGCTCAAGTTGGCAACACTGAGAACTGTTGAGTAGATTTCCGGCTGGGGGTTTCGTTTTTCGACAGCGACGAGATAGCTGAAAGGCGGCGTTCCCGGCTTTGTATTGAAGAATTTGGGTTTTACATCGTTTACACTGAAAAGGGATTTAATTTGATGTACCCAGTGTTTCTTTACCGTCCTGCCAAAAGCATTTTGTAAATTCCAGGAAGGAACTCTGTTGCTTGTCGTAATCTGATCGCCACTTGTCTCGTGAGGTTATGTAATACTCTCTATATGAGGTGAGCTCTTATTTCACTTAGTTTGATGTCTTATTTAGTTCTTATTTATAGTAATTATTACAGAGTGTTTGGAGGGGCATATATGTTTGGGGAGGCTTGCACTTGGTATAAGCATATGTTTTGGAGAGGCTTATGATTGGGATAAGCACATGTTTGGTGCTGTCACTTTGGTTATGTAAAGGGGCCCAGTATTTAGAGGAGTAATAGGAGGAAGTCTATTACTCAGATGTTTGGTTTTATGTGGGTCCTACTGACATTCAGAGAAGTTTTGGTTGGAGAGTTGTTCACAGCAGTCTCCAAGAGATTTAGGCAGAATTTTGGGAATGACACGGAGTCGTAGTCGTAAGCAACGTCGAGAACATCTTAGGAAGTGGTGACAGGTCACGCTGCAGTCGTCACAGAAAGCGCCAAGGCTCTGACCAGGTTTTATTGTTTTATTTTAGTTACATAATTTTAAAGAATTTTTTATAGTTTCATTCAGTGATTTCATTATTTGTACTGGTACTCCTGATATTTGCTTAAGTTTTGAAATTTCATAGAGTAAGGAGTTTTGATGTTACAGATATATTTTGAGAATTCCATCGCATGGTTGCTAGTAACTTAATTTTGTTCCGGACTGGCAAAATTATTTAAATAATATTACGTAACATACAGCCGGTG
Organism: Stenurella melanura; assembly: GCA_963583905.1. Taxonomy (NCBI): domain Eukaryota; kingdom Metazoa; phylum Arthropoda; class Insecta; order Coleoptera; family Cerambycidae; genus Stenurella; species Stenurella melanura. The sequence goes on from OY757310.1 coordinate 144,851,794, forward strand.
GCGCCCTTTGAGTGTCCACACAATCCTAACCCACGGCCCTATGCTCTCCAACAAAAATCGGCTGCCGTTCGCAACGGAATAACATGTTTTAATATTTAGGTATTAAAATATGTTACACCTCAACTCCACTATGTAGATGTGGAAGTAATAGCTACTTTTTACTAGAGTACAATTAATTCTATTAAGTGAACTCCATCTAACCTACGGTCCTCGGCTCTCACCGTCTAGTTGGCCATTATACTTGAGAGCGGAAATTTTAAAAATTACTTGACAGTGATACCGGAGAATAATCTTGAGTCAACAATGTTATCGAAATTATAATAGCATTTTATTGTTATTAATTTTCAATTAAGATTTTGGAATCATAATTGGAATTTTAGAATTTATCTCTGTCTTCATCATACGAATACAGATCTGAATATTCAGTGCTACAATACATAGGGAGAACTAATTTACGTCTTTATTATTCTCGAAAAAGTTTGGAACTAACAGAGTGATTAAATGGCCAACTTAAGCTGATGCAAAAGTTGATAATAATCAGAACACACCTTTTCTTGTATTTAACAATGGATTTTATTTTACAGCTCCAGGTTACCCTGTTATATTGTACCTACACGTTTTATTGTAAATAAGAAACTCCTGTTTTATATGGAAAACGGAAAATTATCGACACAAAACGATGTAGTGCTATTTATAAGATTCTCTGAAAAATGATAAATGTTATTTATTTGTGGAAGTGTAAAGTATAATCTTCTAAGTACGAAATGTACAAACATATTTTGTTAAAATGTACATATCAAATATTAGTTTAATAAATGGATTTACTAGAACACATATTTGAAAAATTGATGATTAATTCAAACACATTTAATAAAAATCATTTATGGTTAAATATAAATATGGTGCAAACGAAAAACGTTTTGTTGGAAATTTTATATGAATTATGTCTCTTTGCTCAGTCATTAAAAATTTTATTTTAGTTATTTCGTTGCATAAGCCGCAAAAGGTACAAAAATAAAATAAACATTTTAATACAAAAGCTTCCATTTTATAGAGTGAATTATAAATAATAATAAATATATTTGATTATATATTGAAATATTCCGTATTGAAACTACGTGTCATAAACAAATGATGCATTTATGTGTATATAAATATTAAATCAGGTTAAATGGAAAATTTTTGGATGTATGTACTAGGTATATGCTATCAAAACTACTGCTCAATGAGATTTAACCACTAACAACGGTGTAACATAATTTTGGCTTTAACTGATTAATTACAAGTGCATATTAGTCCTTAACAAAAGTGATTATCAATCTTGTTTATGTTTTCTATATGTACGTCTTTAATTTAATAATTATAATTGTAAGTTACACATACATTAGGAATTCTGTTATTCACAAACGGCTGACAAGGCGTTTTAAATAAGAAGAATAAAGCATAACATGATAGGACTAAAAAGAATAGTTTCTTAGGAATTAAAATTTGCTTTGTTAATTCTGTTCATTTACTGACATACTGAATTAATAAACATAATGTTTCCTCTATGTTCGAGGTTCGTGGTGTTATTCAAAAATGAAGCATATAAAAAGCAACACAGAAAACTGCAACAGTAATGTTATTAGAAGGCTTCTTTCAATTTTGATATCGATTGTTTGAGATCATTATCGTGGCAATTTGTGTACAAATACCAGGGTGTAATTATTATATTATGCAACCGTCTAACAAAGCAAACATTACGGCACTTCATTTTTTCGTGGAAATCATCGCAACTTTAATAAAACGCTTTAGCTATCTATCTAGGTATTCCTCCGGGCCTTTTGATTCCAATAACACAGATTTGCAAGAAAACACTTTTTTGTTTTTTGTTAACACAAATAGGTGATTCCGAAGGTTTTTGACTTGCTGAACGCGATGCCGTTGACCGTTTTGCGCAAACACGTCACAATTTTGAGAAAACCTAACCTAAATGTGTTAAAATAGTTATTAATGTACTGAAGGCATTATAGATATGTTTATTACCTCAGGTGATGAATTTCTATCCGAGGGCCTTGGCTTGAAGATTGAAAATCACACAAGGGCATAAACATACTATATCGCCAGTGGTGCATACAACGTTTTATATTTCACTCTACTTTAGATACTTACAGGATTTAAATGTAATAAATGAATTTAATAATATATAAAATAGATATGGCTTTGCGGTTGCCGGTTCTTGCGTTTGTTTTTGTATCCATAACAATGCGACTATTATTTTATCTATTTCTGCCAATGAAGTACTGAAGCGTGTTTAAACCATTCTAAAAGTGATAATGCAGGACGAAGAAATTCCACAAATTCTCGCCCAAAGGGCCGCAAAAGCAATTGAGGCACTATTACCAAAAAAAATCGCGATCATTGTATGAAAAATTTCAACAAAGGACTAACAGAAATTCTGAAACTGTCAGTGAGACAATTCTAATGGCTTATTTTCGCGCCAGTACTACACGTATTATTGTAATTTTTAACTTGACAAATTATTGTCCATACATACTTCTTATTTTTTATAGGCAGAAACATTCTGCCCGAACACATTGTTCTCAAAATAGACAATGCTGAAGGCAGCATTGTTGGTGAACAGAAAAATAAATATAGGAGATTATAATCGGCTGGAGGCCTTTCTGAAACAATTTTCAAAAGGATATCTTCCGAAAAAAGCCAAGATATTAAGATTCTGGTAATGACAAAGTTGAAATCAATCAAAGTAATGTGCAGTGTTCGGAAAATTTATCCTCAGAAGGCGATGCTACCTTCAGTGGATCTTTCCACAACTGTGCTTTTAATTGTAAGTGTTCCAAAGAACAAGTTTCCAAAATGTAATAAATTTTATACCTGTGTAGCTCGGCCTGGCTATAGGGAGTACCGGGAGAATTCCCGGTGGGCCGGTCTAATCTGGGTCGGTCTAATGACCATACCGTTGTTGACAAAAAAATAATAAATGTATTATATAATAGAATTATTTACTATGTTTAATACAATAAATCTAAATTGCCCTTTTCGTGAAATATTCTATACATATTACATATTTGCTGGTCGCTGAACTTCCCGGCATCCGTAACGTGTCGGCCGGCCGCCTCACCCCCAACCCTGCGCTTATTGGTATAAGTTTACAGAAAGATACCCTTTTAATTTAGTCGTGTTTCGTATTTGTGCGCTGTTGGTGTACGCATTATCCTCTCTTTTATTGATATCACTGTGATTTTTGTTCAGTTCTATGGCAAGCAGATAAATTCATGGAAAATCGCCTAGGAAGTCAAATTTCGCAAGAATACTTAAGGCCAGTTTATCAATGCGAGGTTAAAGTGGCTAAAGCTATCCTGCAGATAAAGTGGTGGTTAAAATTTTTACCGTTTCAAGTAATAGTCAATTAGTCATCTTTATCCAGCTCTTTCATTACAACTTTTGGATTGATAAGCAGACTAACCTCTAAGATTTGCCCTATCTGTCGAATAACTTAGCTTAACCCAACCTTGATAAACCGGCCCTTAGAAACGCTCATGGTAATGACTTGCGAAAAGGTTATCCTGCAGAATCTGAATGTCGACGAAATTATTGACAACGTTGCCGAAAAGAGTGATTTTATGAATAAAATGCTTGTTCTTCAGTTTATTTATGCCTGTCTTTACTTCCCTCACATACCGAAGGGAAGTTTTGTATTCGAGAAAAAATCATCCTCAAAGATTTCTTCGAGTTTTCACGTTTCGGATCATGTAAATTACAAAAATATAGGTTTTTCAATTCCAGGTCTGTTGGTGCATTAACTGAAAAACTTCTTGACGGAGAAGAGTCTTTGGTAGGTAGTTGACGCTGCTGCCAGCGAAGAAATGGCATGATTTTCACTGAAAAATATACAGGCCGCCTAAAGAGAAAAGATAGTGAACAAAAATGCCTCTTAAATTTTCATGATGTTTCCTGACATTCTAAATTTATGAAAAAAAAAAAAACAAAACGAAAATTTTTAACCACTACAATACTTCCATTCCACTACGCGGATGTGCAGCTAAAAATGTGACAGATAGCCATCGTATTTGGTTAACCCAGCTGGCAAGGAAGCCACCTATTATTATAGTCTTAATGAAAAATATACAGGGCGGTCATCATAGGAAATAATTTAATTTTGGCGGAAATTTATAAAGTTATTTACGCAAGCCTTCCATACTTGCCACCTTTTATTTAATATTGTACTTTTTCTGTCGGATCATCACTCCATATATTTTTTTAAGCAAAAGTTATCAGGTTATCAGTGATAACCGATTATTATTCTCATATTGTGTCGTTTCATAATTACAATTTTTTAGAGTGACCGCCCTGTACAGATAAAGAGGGATGTTCTGTGTAAATACCTTTACCGGTTTTTTTATTTATTAGTGTGTAAAGTCTAGGTTTAGCCAATATGATATAGCTGGTAACAGTTTGTGCCTTTTTGGATGACGTCTAAGCCATAGTTTTTTAATAGATAAAGAGTTATGATTTTGTAAATATCTTTACTATTTTTCCTTGATCAAGACATTTCCTGCTGCATGAGTTTTTAATTTAAATTTTGTGTATACTTTTTATATCGACGGCTGTTGATGTTGTTGAGTTAGATAGATTTTTTATTGTCTTTATGTCTTATTCCTTTTGTGAATATGTGACATATGTGGCTGGTCTATGGTCTACAAAATGTATATTTTCAAGAAGTAAAGTGATTTAATTTGATTGGAAAGTGCTATGAGGTGGGCCGCTATATTCGTTTTTCCCGGTAATTTTTTTGGTCCCAGGCCAACCCTGCTTAAACGTCTTTAATAAAATTGCTTTTTCAGTGTTTTTCAAAAGTGAGTATTGGAGGGCATAATAAGGGGACCGTAATCATTACGCCCGCTTTATTTGGCTCTAGAATCTAGTGGCCTTGTTATACCTTCGCAAATACAAAACGAAGAGTATATTGCATTCGATCCGCACATTTCTAAAACCGGTAATACTGCTCGTAGAGAAAAAAATTTCATATCGCTGTGTTGGTGCTCGAATTCTGAATAACTTTTAAAATGTCCGTCCGTCTGTCTGTCCGTCCGTCACGTTTCTTGAAGGCACGATAACTTAAGAACGAAAAGTCCGATTATATTGAAACTTGGACAGTAAGCTAGTGTTAGCTAGAGGAAGAACCCTATTACTTTTGAACAAAATCGTAATTAAACAAAAAATATTTAAAGCAAATATTTACAAAAAAAAACTGCGAAGAGTATCGTATAAAATGTGCAACGATTGCATAAAAAGTGCAGTAATTTGGCGAAGAGTATAATGATTACTCTAGTTTATATATCGCATCCAAGCAATAAACAACAAATTTTAAGAAAGTGGAATATAAATTCCTTTTCTGCCTATATTCGTGCCATAATAACTGAACAACGATACGGGATTGAGTAAAACGGACCAAACCATCTTATTCAGCTGTCCAAAATCTTCAAAATACAATAGTAACAGTAAAAGAAACATGCCTCTAGATGGCGCAAAATTACTATATTTTGTTTAATATAATCCGTATACCAAATTTCAAGTCAATATCTTAAACAGTAGAGTAATCGTGAGCACAAAAGACAGACTCACAAAAATTTCTCTTCGCTCAAATTTTAAATCTTGCCCATGACCATCTAAACCTATTTGAATAAAACAAAATTTTGAAAATTTTTCACGATTACTATACTTTTACTCCACTATGTGAATGTGGAAGTAATTATTACTCATCATCGTTAAAAATATTTTAGTTGCTTTGCTTGTTCGTGTATGCACATCTTTGTTTACATAAATTTACATTACCCTTTTTTTATCTTTTTGGTCCTATCTAGTAATTGAGTCTCTCGACCCTCTGGATAGTGTATGGAAATACATGTATAAAAATAAATATATAAGCAAATAAATATTAACTGTTAGTTTAGAGGTAGCTTTAAAGTACTAAAAAAATAGGTTATCAGTCAACCTGGTTCAGGATATATTAGTTTATTAAGCCATCTAATAGAGGCATCATAAACAGCGACTTCGCGAGGAACAAGCAAGAAATCTGCATTGTTTTAGTTTACTCTAAATTTCACAATAACCAAATGCTAAAGCGGATTAAACGATAGAGATGCCGGTAGCTTTGCAATGAATCTAACTGTCATTTTGTATATATATATATATATATATATTCCTAACATTGTGTGCAGCAAATAATGGAGCACAATGATATGTATTCCACAATAATGCAGTACCACGAAACACATCAATTTGTTTAATGGACTTTGATGGAAAACAGGCTAAAGTAGTGTTTTATATCAAGTCGTGACGCATCGTCTTATTAGTCGTCACCTCTAATGTATAGTGAACAGAGTGTATCAAATTCTACCATCGCTATATGGTTCTCTGTTTTTACAAGCTTTTATTGAACTTTACATGTATGCGGTCAGTCGGTTTAGTTTAAATCTTGCAAGTCAATTTTGAACCACTTTCAGTTGATCCATTGCTCTGAGATTTTGCAAACATATGCAGTATCTACTCCGGGTACAGATGAGGTTGATGGAATGGTAGTGAAAGTGGTGTGACCTAATCAATCAAAGTGCCTCTATGATAAAATACCCAGATCAATTGAAAACATCCAGATCAATGCTTATTTTCAAAAATAAACGGGTCGAAACGAGGCGTAGGTAATTGCAATCATAGTTTGCAAGAATTATAATCTACAGCTTTAGAATCAACAAGCGCGGCAATAAACGAATTATGCAATAATATAATTGAAAATCTGAACAAAAAGCGATGCCCGGTTGCCATCTTCTTTGATCTAACCCGGACATTCGACACAGTTAGTCATGATATACTCATAGAAAATTGTGTCGAATGGGAGTTAGATGGGTGGCTGGTGAGTGCGTCGCCTCTTAATTGAAAAACAGACACCGTATTATCGACATAGATTCCACAAAATCTCAGCCTACATTTGTTGAGTCCCACATGGCTCAACACTTGCACCTTTGTTATTTGTTATATTTGTCAATGAAATACATACTTACAAAACACCACAAAAAATGATCATTTATGATGATGATGATACAAGTTAGATAATAGCTGAGGATGAATATACTTTCACCGTCAGTGGAGGCTGCAAATGCTGCAACAGACGAGTTTGCAGGCTGGTGTTAGATAATGGGCTACTCGTTAATGTAAATAAAACTCTTCTTATGATTTTCAACAAAAACCACCAGCTATGACTTCTGTCCTTTAATGAAGCTCAACCATAAATATATAGAACAAGTTGACAACTTTAAGTATCTGGGGTTGAACATAGACAAATAGCTGACGTGGGAAAAACACAGTGATACAGTTGATTCTGCACTAAGCACTGTGTGTTTCATCTTCAGGCAACTGTATAAAGCAGCTTAAAGTGGCTTATTTTGGGCTAGTATAATCAGTAATAACATATGGGTTATCTTTCTGGGGCAACTCGGCGCATGTGATAAAAGTATTCATTATGCAATAAGAAGTCTTACAGGATCTCAACATAGAGCATAGAGAAACATTTAGATCCTTGGAAATACTAATATTACCAGGTCTATACCATATACTTAGTAGCTGTAAACATAAAAAGACAGAATCATAATATCTAAAAAATAATATGATACATGAATACTACACACGAAGCGGTAATGAACTGAGAATACTATTTTCCCGATTGGCCGATAATCAAGATTCGGAAAGTTATCAGGGAATCATCTACTATAATCACGCAACTAGGTTGCTTGGTAATGGTACTTATAGTGCTTTTATATCTGCTTTATTTAAAGAGGTCTTATTAAAAAAGGGACGTGTTTGCATCACCAGCGACTTCGGCAAAAAAAATTTTACTTACACACTCACACCTCTCTCGCTGCTCAACGCACTACTACCAGCTTGACTGAGTGAAGGGCGGTATTCAATTGATCATCAACAACCTATTAAGGCACATTTGGTCAATTTGCAAATAGTACCCATTTTGTGACGATAGCTCTCGGACTATTGGTTTACTTCGATTCTGTGACGTCCTGTAGTTTAAGGAGATATTATAATGGACATATCATATTAGCTTTGCAGTTACTTCATATATAGGTAACTCAAGCTAAGTCACTCGAATTAAAAATCCTTTTGGAATATTCATCGAAATACCAGAAACACTCCAACCTTTGTAACGCTTCCCCCGGGAAATTACGTCTCCAGTAAAACACTACATGGATCGTAATAGTCATATAGTTAAAAATTAACCAGTATTAAATAACAGAAACCCAAGCTTGGATCTCGTAGTTTCATTTAATGTAATAAAATACATGGAATTTATCATACTCCATAAAATTGGAACATTGAACAAAAATCTGATTATTCGAGCTCGAGTCATAACCGGCTTTGTAGCAAATTATTGAGCTAGAAAATGTGGATAAATTTTAAAATAATCTATAACTATATAAAACATGACAAAATATTTTGAAAGTAATACTATGTGGTCAAAAATCAAACGCGCTGATAATAGAAATCTGTAAAGATATTCACACAAAACTTCTATAATTATTTATTTCCGTTAGACCACCACCTAAAGGGTTATTTTGAATACTTACTCGTGTTTAAATGGCGAACATATTGATTTTTCATATAATCAAATTGTGAAGAGGATTTGTGAATTAACCAAATTTAGCCGTACTACAATTTATAGGGTTGTTAGAGCCGGGGATGTAGTTGATCATTCTATTAAACGGAAAAGAGTTGGACAAAAGCTTAAAAAACTTGATAACGCGCCCAAAAACGTAATTCGTTGATTTGTGCATGGCTTTTACAATGAACAGAAGGTGCCCACATTAGAAGTGATTAGGGATAATAATAACTAAAAATCAGTAGATGCTTTTCGAAACGTTTTGCTCGATTGCGGTTTTAGGTACCAGAAATTGGACATACGAGTACTTGCGTAAAATAAAAGAATACCGACATGCAAATAGAGACATAATTAATCTTAACGAAACATGGTTTGACACCCATGATGTAGTTCAATACGGTTGGGTAGATAACACCAAAAAGTATAATTTAAGTGCTCCATGTTCTAGGGGAAAAATAATTATAACTCTACATGCTGGAAGTAAAAACGGTTTTATTCCAAATGCGTTGTTGGTGTCTGCTAAAAATATCAAGCAATCCTCTGCCGACTACCACGAGGATATGACAGCCGAATTATTTGAGAAGTGGGCAAAGGAACAGCTGTTACCAAATATCCCACCAAATTCTGTAATTGTTACCTATGGGCTGCGTCATACCATTCGCGGCAACATACAAAAATTCCGAACACCAACACAAAGGTGATATCATTGAATTTATGAAAGATAAAGACTTGGAAATATCAGAAAAAGCACAAAAAAGACTTTATTAGAACTGCAAAATTTTAAAAATGAATATGCCGTTGAAAAAATTTTTGAAGCACACGATCATACTATTTTACGTCTGCCTCCATATTATTGCGATTTCAACCCCATTGAAATGGTGTGGGCTGATGTAAAAACAAAACTACGTCAGTATAATCAATCCCCACAATTAAGTGAGTCTGTCTTAAAGAATATAACGATAATAGTAGCAAAAGCGATATATGGAGGATTTAGCGAAAAACGTCGCTAAAACTAAATAAGTTCTTTCTCGGAAATAGTGCCAACTACATTCCAAACATTGTTTTTCACAAACTTTTCTTAAGTATAAGTCTATTTGCAAATGGAGACAACATAAGGTATTACTTAATAGAAAGAAATGATTAGTAAGCTGACTGACTATGTTTTTTTGGGATCAGCATTTATAATGAGCTATTATTACTCCTTTTCATTTTCAAATAGATAATAATCCTACAAAGAAATAAACTCAAAATATAATCTAGTTCCTGATCTCGATATAATATATACGTGAACCAAATTTCAAGTCAATATTTCTGTTTTATTTTGTTAACCTCTATATACCCCCGACCCTTTAAAGGAATAAATTCCATTTGGCAGATGCCATAAAAAATTTAGGACTTTAACTTCTATTATTTATACCAAATCCCAAGTTTCTGAACTTTTACTATCTTGGTTTACGTATTTACACCTTCATCAGAATAAGTTCAAAAGATAATTTAATTCTAGATCTCGTTATAACGCAAACGTATACCAATTCAAGTCAATATCTTAAACGGTGCATGTATTTATTACAATAATCTAGGGAAATTGTTAGTTAATAATAAAGATAAAAGAGATTTATTAGAAAAAACAGGTGTATATCAATTAAAATGTAATGACTGCGATGCTATATATATCGGTCAAACTGGTCGTAAATTAAAAAACCGTCTCTCTGAACATGAAAAATCAATAACGAACGGTATACATAGCACCGGTATGTCAACAAACTGTATAGAAAATAATCATTTTGTTAATTTTAATGAATTGAATTACTCCATACAGAAAATAAAGGAAAGAAGTTGCTGTAAAAAAGCATAAAAATGTAACTAATGATCAAACATTATTTATGGGTCATAATATTCTAGAAAAAATTATTTAACATTAAAAACCTATTTGTAGTATATTTACATAAGATAGGAATCATATAACTATTTTGCATATAATAAATAGATTAAAAGCTTTGCATAATTTATACCTTTCCATTAGGTATAAATAAGTAAGGAACACATTTTAAATTTAGTAATATCTTGTACTCTTGATAAAGGCCTAATAAGCCGAAACACGTGTAGGGTTTTAATAAAATTTTTGAAACATTAAAAAGCATAATGTCCTGTATATTTAAAAAAAAATTGTTATAGTTTGTAAACGAATGTAGATCTACATCCGGTTTTATTATAGTGATTTTACAGCTTTGTTATTACCTTGTTTATTTAAATAAGTTACACCTTGCTAGCCTTCGCTTGTCATTTGGAATGTGTTCTAACACAGTATAGTATTTTTAATACAAACAATTTGGAAAGCCATATAATTTATTTAGTGCCACAGAAAAAGTAAGTAGTTTTCTTAGTTTGGTTTAAAACAGAAAGTGGTGCTCAAACTTTACCAAATTCTTATTGGAACCCACCCAGAGACGACGAAGGGCTTCCGGCACGCACGTGCTCCGACTTGTTTGATTTTTTTATTTGTTCATTTCTTCACCGATACTAGGTAATTAGGTTCATTTTACAGATCAACAGTGAAACTTTACCTAACATTTTCTAGTGACCGTTTTAAAATGCGGGTCAATTTTCTTCAAATATTTTTCCCCACATTTTCTAGCGGTTCAATTTCATGTACATCTGCAAAAGTTAGGCAATTATAGCAGCCCTATTGTATTCACCATTTTGAATCTTTAACTTATGAAACCTACGCCTTCGCCATAATTAAAGAATGGGAATTTTTTGCGTCTATTTGAAAATTAGAAAAGACAGTAATGCGATAGAAAACGGACATAACTTCTTTACTCTGAACATCTAAAAACTATCAAAACATACATTTTCTGTGCACAGTGTATTATTTAATAACACAGGCACACAAGAAAATGGTCAGGTACTTTTGAGCAGAGCTGATACCCCACTGTATTTTGAGCAGCTGATGCCGTCGTCAGAATTACTCAATTAGTCGCGTCAAGACAGCCTGAAAAACTGAGGAAGTTCTGATTTCTCATAGACATTACCTATTTTCATATTTTTTTTGCAAAGTGTGTGTTCAGAAACACATATTAGGTTTGTTCATGTGTGTTACTGGAAGCAGATCTGAGCAACTAAATCATAAATATGCCGTTCATTAGTGTCAGAACATATGATCTGGTTCTGTTCAGTTGTGTCGAGCAACTTGTTTGAGATCAAATAAATCACTGATTTCTTGCTCGAGCTCAGGAGTCCGAGCAATAAAATCAGAGCAGGAAACATAACCTCTCAATCCTTGGTAAACAAACAATAACCGGCGAGTGAAATAAGTTATATGTATTTATTTATTAAAATTGTTCAAGGAACAGGGAGGTGTTATTTTAAATGCCATCGTAAGGGATGTGCAAGGTGATCATTACATTCTGCAAATCAAGGACGGGTGAAATTTGTAATATTGCGGAAAATATAGTTAACTATAGGTACCTTTGCCTACTTGCATTATTAATATTTATTGATATACAGGGTGTCTCGCTCAAGTGTGGAACAAGCTTGTAACTCCTTTGTTTACTGACCGATTTGAATTTTTTATTTTTAGTAATGTAGTGCTACATAAACTCTATTCTTGAATAATACAAATGATTTCTACAACGCAAGACGTAGCCTACTGCGAGATATTTTCAAGGTCAAAAATCGGTCATTCATATTAGCGATTTTTGTTTCAAAAAATTGCTTGCATATTCTTTTTCGCCGTCCCTCTAAACTTTGTTCTTCAAAGTTTCATATAAATCGATCGGTGCTTTTGGACTTTATTAAATTTTTTAAGAATAAAAATTATTAATTAAATAAGACCTAAATAATTAATTTCTAATACTATTTTATTTTTTTCCATAATGAATATAAACAAAAAATAACCAATATTACATCAAAAACAACTGAATATGAATATAAGAATTAACTCAACAAATTAAAAAATTAACAGGAGCAATGTTTCAGAATATATCACAATTTATCTAACTTAAATATTTAAATAATCTAAATAGTAGTTCCTTCTATTAAGTCCCCATTGGCAAAAATACATTTTTCTACTCTCTTTCTGTTATTAATAACAACTTTTCGCAATTGCTGTCGAGTAATAGCACGACAAGCAGCGGTAATTCCGTTTATTAATTCATCTACGGTAGCTGGGCGGTCCTTGTATACTTTTTCTTTTAAAGTACCCCATAATAAATAATCTAAAGGGGTCAAATCTGGAGATCGAGGTGGCCACCCGATAACAGGGCTGTTACGCCCGATCCATTTGTTGGATTTTCATTATTCTCAGCTCAAAATCGAGAATTATTTGCGCAAACTGCCCCATTTGTATTAAATGTAGCTTCGTCAGTAAATAAAATATTATTTATAAAATTTCAATCATTTAGGAAGTTTCCTTGAAGCCACAAACAATATTCCATACGCCTTTGGAGATCTCCTTCTTCTAACGTATGTAGAAGTTTGGGATTGAAAGGTACCATTTTATGTTTTTTGAGATATCTTCAAATTTTACTTTAATCAATATTTAAACATATACGTTAATAACACTAGTTGTACTAAATAAGACATAAGTGTAAAATATTTGACATTACTCTAACAATTTAGTGCTTCAATTGTTTTCAAAGTATGCTAAACATTTTAAACAGTTTTATTACTTGGACGCATACTGAAATATTGGTGGCAAACAATTATTGTACTAAAGAGACAAAAATAAAAATGATTCTGTTCTATTAAAATGGTAAAATGATATTAGAAATTAATTATTTAGGTTTCATTTAATTAATAACACAGGAACACAAGAAGAAAGTGATCTGTTACCGGGACCCGACATAGTAATCTCTAAGTACTTAGAAGTGCTGAACATGAATCCGATGTCCTTTTAACTCCATCACCCACCAATTTTTTTAATCAATAATTTTTGTAATCAAGCGAGATTTTTTTATGGGGTACGTTAAAAGAAGAAGTATACAAGGACCGCCCAGTTACCGTAGACGAATTAATAAACGGAATCACCCCTCCTTGTCGTGCTATTGCTCGACAGCAACTGCAAGAAGTTGTTATCAGTAACAGAAGGAGAGTAGAAGAATGTATTTTTGCCAATGGGGACTTAGCAGAAGGAACTACAATTTAGATTATTTAAACATTTAAGTCAAATTGTGTTATATTCCTACGTAAAACTGAAATATTACTCCTGTTAATTTTTTTATTTTGTTGTTCGATTTAAAATGTATAATTTGTTGTGTTAGTTCTTACATTCATATTCAGGTGTTTTTGATGTAATATTAGTTATTCCTTGTTTATATTCATTATGGAAAAAAATAAAATGGTATTAGAAGTCAATTATTTATTAATAATTTTTATTCTTAAAAAATTTAATAAAGTCCAAAAGCAACGATCGATTTATATCAAACTTTGAAGAACAAAGTTCAGAGGGACGGTGAAAAAGAATATGTAATAAGTTTTTTGAAAAAAAATCGCTAATATGAATGACTGATTTTTGCTCTTGAAAATATCTCGCAGTAGGCTATGTCTTGCGTTGAAGAAATCATTTGTGTTATTCAAGAATAGAGTTTATGTATCACTACATTACTAAAGAAAAAAAATTCAAATCGGTCGGTAAACAAAGAAGTTACAAGCTTGTTCCACATTTAAGCGAGACACCATGTATATTTTTTTACAAGATGATTATGAATTAGCGGTAGGTGCAGTATTGTATAACCTTACAAAATTCGAAATCCTGCAACAAATACCACCTTTCACCTGTTCGTTTGTGCTTTGAATCGTTTTGATTGCAAATGCTGTTATTTGTCAAAATAACCTGTTAAAATATGATTTTTAAAAATCCCTTTCTAGCAACACAAATGAACAAACCTCTTAATCAAGTTTGACATGTATTTAGGACACGCTTTTCATTTTCCCATTATTTATTTAACAACTTGTTAATTTTCATTAGCAATTAAAAACTTTTACCGCGAAAAACCGTACGTCATTGTATCCCGCACTGATGACGTCAGAGGTAACATTGTTGGCAAACAGTCATAGGTTGTGTATTATAAATAGATTTCCGATGAAATCGGTAAAAACTCTACTATTTCTACAATTTTTAAGATAAATACCTGGAACTTATACATATTACCCTTGAAGTAATGTATAAGGAAATCCGATGGATAGGAGTACTAAATAATTTTTTTTATAAAAGTTTATTTTACCCCTAGTTTCACGCATATTGGAGCAAAGAACAAGTTTTATTTTGTTTCGTAAAATAAAGAGGGTTAATTTAATTTTTAAGGTAAATCCCCTCGAAACATCTTAAGATACACATATCATGCTTTAAAAGTCGCACCTACAGAAATCTAGTAAGGCAATTTAAACCAATGTAATAGGTGGTTAAACTTAGTTATACATGTTATATTTTATCACTTTCTCAAAATTTTTAAATTTAGGAAATATACATCTACGAAATGACACTTTTGAGACTATTTTCACTCATTGGATCTTTTTATACATTAGTCGAAGAAATTGGAGAAGTAGAGCTTTTACCGATTTCATCGTAGATCTTTTCATGTTCCGAATTCATGTATGTACTATTCCTACATATATTCATTTTTATATTTTAAAATATGATAATCCAATAGCTACATATTTCTCCTTTCATTTAAGCTTTGTTGAGCTCAATTCCATTAATTATTTCAAAAGTTACAACGATTTAAGTGTAAACGCGCGCCGTACGAGTCGCTGCGTTCCATTTTCCTACATTTTTACTTCCCTCGCATACCGAAGGGCAGTATTGTATTCGAGAAAAAATCACCCTCCGAGATTTTTTCGGATTCTGACGTTTCAGAACACGTAGATTAAGAAAATATAGGTTTTTCAATTCCGTCAGTCTGTCTGTCTGTCTGTCTGTCTGTTGGTGCATTTACTAAAAAACTACTTGACGGAGAGCAGTGAAAGGCAGGTAGTTGACGCTACTGTCAGCACAGAAATGGTAGAAATTTCACTGGAAAATATACAGGGTGGACCGTCTAAACGGAATAAATAGTGAAAAAATTTTTTTTCGCTCAAATTTAAAATTTCCACGTTTCATGACGCGCTAAACCTATTTCTGAAAAAAAAAATTTTTGAAAATTTTTTTCACCATTTTTGAAAATTTTTTTACCAAGATGAAAAAAATTTTTTTTTCTCAAATTTAAAATTTCTACATTTCATGGCATTCTAAAACTATTTAAAAAAAAAATAATTTTTTTTTACCATTTTTGAAAAAATTTTTACCAAGATGAAAAAAATTTTTTTTGCTCAAATTTAAAATTTCCACGTTTCATGACACGCTAAACCTATTTCTGAAAAAAAAAAAATTTGAAAATTTTTTTCAGCATTTTTGAAAAATTTTTTACCATGAAAAAAATTTTTTTTTGCTCAAATTTAAAATTTCTACATTTCATGGCATTCTAAAACTATTAAAAAAATAAATAAATTTTTTTTACCATTTTTGAAAAAATTTTTTCTACTAAAATGAAATTTTTTTTTCTTCAAATTTAAAATTTCCACGTTTCATGGCATTCTAAGCCTGAATTTTTTTTACCATTAAAATAGACGGATTTTTTTTTTATTTCTTCAAATTTAAAATGTCCACGTTTCATAGCGTTCTAAATCTATTTAAAAGAAAAATTATAAATTTTGTTTACTATTTTAAAAAAATTTTACCACTAAGACAGAATTTGTTTTCTTTGTTCAGATTTAAACTATCCACGTTTCCATGGCATTTTAAAACTATTCAAACAAATTTAAAAATATTTTTGAAAAATTTTTAAAAAAATTTGAAAACATTTTTAATCTATTTATCACTACTATAGAATAGACGAAAAATTTGGTTCGCTCAAATTTAAAATTTCCACGTTTCATGACATTCCAAACCAATTTCGGAAAAAAAATGTTTGCAACATTTTGTTACCAGTTTGGAAAAAAAATTAACACTAGAATAGATGGAAACTTTTTTTACTCAAATTTAAAAGTTTCACGTTTCATGACATTCTAAACCTATTTAAAAAAAATAAGTAATTTTTAAATCTTAAACTTCTTTTACCACTATTATCGAATAGACGGAAACTTTCCTTTTTGCTTAAATTAAAAATTTCGACGTTTGACATTTTAAACCTATTTTAGAAGAAAAAATTTAAATTTTTGTTTTAACATTTTTGAAAAATTAAAATAAAAATGAAATTTTTTAACCACCACTATACTTCCACTCCAATGCGCGAATGTTGGATTGATGTGACGGATGGCAATAATATCTGACATATACACCTATTATACTTTTATTGAAAAATGTACAGGGTGGTCATCCCAAGAAATAATTCAGTCATGGTGGACATTTGTAAAGGTATTTGCGCAAGCCTGCCATATGTGGCACCTGTTATTGAGTATTGAGCTTTTACTGTTGGATGAGCAATCTGTATATTTTTTTGACCAAAACTTATCAAGTTTTCTATGTAATAATAGCAATAACTATATTCCGATTATTATTCTCAATGTCATTTCGTAATTATTAATTTTTTAGAGTGACCGCCATGCACAAATAATGAAGGAAGTTCTGTGTAAAGACCTTTACCGATTTTTTGATCGTACAAATAAACTTCATATACATTTTTTATGTGAAATTTCACGTAATTTCGAATGGCGCAATTAGTTTATCATATATTATTGATACAATTTAGAAGAGAATGGAGAAAAGTCCACCCTGTTACAAAGTATTCCGAAGCTGATTCCTTATCTTAATGCATTAAAATAAAGAAAATGTAGATATTTACTGTAACCATAATATTCTATTAACACGTTTACATCACTTGGGCATTGTATAAACTGTAATAAATCTTAACCAGTCTCTGAGCAGAGAGAGGAACGTCAAATTCGTTTCGAGTTTAAACGTGTACTAAAATTTTCATTATGTTAACTATTACGACGTTACGGAAAAGTATCTTATTAACAAAGTAAATCATTTATTTAGACATTAATCTCCTAATTGAATGATATAAATATGGTCGCTAGATATGAACAACTGCCTGTATTATTGAATGAATTTTAAACTAAACTAACTGGAAACTTTTCTGTCGTTCAATTAACTCTGAAAATTTCATCTTTACAGTATATCTTTTATAAATATACTGATAAAATAAATTGGAGTTTAGCTTAAGGCCTGCTTATCAATTCAATTCAAATAATTCTCTGCTCGTACAGTAATAATATCTCACAGAGAAATAATAAAACGAAACAGTGCAGAGCAAACCTCATCAAGTTCCAATAATGACTGAGGAAAATGAATATCGGGTTATATCCTTAGTTGAGAATCCTACCACCAGTATTAAAGAATTAAACAATAATTTAGATATAAATGGGACAATAGTAAAGTAAATAATAAATAGAAACAAATTTCATGCTTATAAAGATAGTAATAACCAGAATTACTTAAATATGTTTTTTAAACAGGCTGAATTTTTGTGAATGGGCTGGTTTCATGGTCAATAACGATCTTAGTTTCATAAGGTGTTTGATGTTTTCTGAGCAGGATACATTTGACTACATGAGGCTACATTTGGCTACAAATGGTTATATCAACAGACACAATTTTCATTATTATTCAGACATGAATCTCCATTTATTAAGAACAGTTTCCCAGAAGGGGTGGTAATTAAATATATGGGGTGTTGAAGTATTATTGTCATTATTATTGTTATTGGACCTACTTTTTTAATGGACCTTTAAATGCAAGAATGTACCACAATTTTTTGGAAAATAAATTGCCGGCTCTCCCAGAAAACGTTCCTTTCGATACACGGCAAAATATGTGGTATCAGCAAGATAGAGCTCCTCCTCGTTTTGCAGCAAATATCAGATAATGGTTAGATCTTAACTTCACAGATAGGACGTGGTGAAGCTATAGCATGGCCTGCAGGGTCACCCCACCTGACAATTACGGACTTCTTTTATGTAGCTATATGAACGACTAAATATATTGCGATACTCCTACCACTCCTTGATGACATGAAAAATAGGATCAGACATGCCTTTCTATCCATTACTGCACAGAGGTCCAAAATCAGAGAAAAATGGACAAAAATCTGACTGTTGTCTAAGTAAGTCAGGAATGACGTACATATCACGAAAAAATAGTGAAAAAAATTAAATAAATCTGGGTTGGGTTTTAAGGGGTGGTTATTTGGCAGTGGCTATTGACACGTATTTTTTCATGAAAATTATTCAAAATGACTCATAAATTATGAAAAAGATAATAATAAAATATCAAACTCAGGGGTGACTTTGTAGGGGGTACTTTTTTGACAAAGTGAAAATTTTCGTATTTTTTTGCATGCATTTTATTTAAAATGGCTCATAAAATACGAGCAAAATAATGAAAAAATATCAAACTCAAGGTGGCTTCGTTGTGGTGGATTTCGGACAAAGTGACCATTTATATATTTTTATGCATGCATTCTATGAATATTGAATACGAGAAGAGATCCGATGACGTGCTTGGTTCAGCACTTGGCACAGTTTCATCAAGTCCCTCCGGTTCTTCTTCTTCGTCAACATCAAAATTAGCGTCAAGCCACTTTCCATGCTTCTGACGGAACCTTTCTCGATTGCGATTGCATTTGTCCAGTCTTGAAATAACTTTATTGCAAAAGTCGAATGCAGCGTTTCTTATGCGAATGATTGCTTGCTCATCCTCTGCCTTTCCATAATGATTGACTATATCATCCATCACATGAGCCTTCTGTGCTACACGCATTTCACCAGATTTTTCCGACAAAACGTCAAACAGTTCTCTTCTTGTAGGCATTCTTAAATAAAAAAAATGAATTTGATGGTTGCTTAAAATAGGGTAGTTTATGGTGGGGGCGATGCAATCGCTTCAATATATAGGTGCAAAGCTTTTGGTCTCCACAATATAGCGTTTGCCATACTACTGACGGCAACGACACTATCTTATTTTGGTTTGAAAATAGCTTGAAGCGCCCTGTATCGAAATAAAAAAACGTACTTTTTGTTTAATGGAACAACTTCGAGCAAAAGTGTATTTATCCGCGGCATAAAGGTATACCTAGAGTATATTTTAGAATGAAAATATCTGTAGTTTTTAGTGGCAAACTCTCTTTAGGTCTAATAAAATTTACAAAATGTCAAAGAAATTACGTTCATAAAAAATAGTAACATCAGGCGCTTCAAACTAAAATTTATGGAAATATTTTACATGTAAATAAAGTACTTGCCTTAAAGTTTTTGTTGTAGAAATTACAAACCAAAAGCACAAATATTTGAATCACAGTCACACGTTGAAATCTGCCAACAAACTAGAAGTAAAATCATAGTTTAACAATTATTCAAGTTTGAAGGATCATCACAGGTAGATTTCTCGAGTAAATGGGTCAATATTCCGGGAAATATTTCCCGAGATGTACCCTAATGTACCCCTGGAACGCGAAAGCTATATAACACACTTATAAAATTTGAATTGTCAACTTTTTATTTATTTTGGACCACAGTGGAATGCCTAGACTATAAAATACACGATTTATTTAACATTTCTAGCTTAGATGTGTTTTATTAATTTAAACTTTCTGTTACTATTTTATTTGTTATGAATTCTTTAATAATTCACTTATTTCCTTATATTGTGCTAAAATGTTCTTACTGTCGTGATGAAAGAAGCATAAGAGTTTGTAGCTACCTATATAAAATAGAGTTGTATTTAGAACTAAAAGAGTTATTGGGGTATAATGGTGAAAAGTAAGTCTGCATAAAAGATCAGCCACCTAAAATTCTGAAAGGCGCATAACTTTGTAAAGTATACAATTATCTAGATGGAGTTTTCCAAAGCTTTTAAAACACAACGTCTATCTAGTTTTGCATTCACTTCTGTCAAAAATATTTTAGAATAATCAGCTTGCCACTACTTTACTCATACTATTTTTTGTGTATAGTGGAGTAAAACTAAAACTAGAGAACTAGAATATAAAGCAATTAAGAAGAAATGAAAATAAAAATTTTAGTTTTAAATTTTCACAGTATTGTAGAAACACTTTATCTGAAAATTTGGGCGTAATATTGATATCTACAACAAAATGCAATTGTCTAAAACGAAAAGGGACATTGTGATACGATGAAGTTGAAGGCGAAGAAGCAGTTTTTAATTATATCGTGAAAATGATCGAGTGTTTTAAAGTATGGAAGTAAGTTGTGCGCGATATTTTCGTTTCGCTCGACAATGTCTAGTAATTTCAACTTAATAATTTTTCAACAATTTGCGTGACTAAAAAAGCTGTAACACGTCCAACAAAATGTTTAAGTATTAGGATATATCAGTGCAAATTTCAAGTGATAATGACTCTTAGTTTTCTTATAAATGGCCAAAGCTCAAGAAATGTCTTATGTCAGCTGCCAATTGGTGTAGATAAAAATACTTCTTTTCTTCTTCTATATTGTTCGTATTTTTGTGTACTTTTGATATAAGTATACCAACTATTTTTATATTTGGGCAAAATATTGATCAGTAAAATGCACATTTAAAAAAAAATAGAAATACTGGATAAAACTGGTGTTAAAAAATATAAAATTTATTTTCGTTCATATTATCGAAATTAACATAATAATATCTATAACCTGAAATAAAAAATTTTCATGCTCGACTTAACGCCCCTAAACAATCGACTATTCAATTTTCGATTTCACAATTGTTTTCTAGGCGTTTTTACACACATCTTAATTTGATGCTTGGCTTGATGGTTTAGCTCTACAAGGGGTATATTCTCCTGAAGTTTTGTTAAAATATGTGCATTATTGTCCAAGTTATCATCAATTGTTTAAAAGTGGCCTCCCTAAAATTTCTTTATGTTTTGCGACTTGGCATATTGACCAAATCTAGTTTTCTTTGCAATTTCGTTGAACAATTTGTTTCTCTTTCTTTATTACCATGTGGGTTATACAATCAGAGATATTTAAGAAAAACAAAAACATCGCTTTGAACAGTCTTTTGTTTAAACAAAAGACAATTCCTTTTTGACAATTTAGACCCTTAGTTATATTCTACTAGTAACTCTTAAACTTAATATTTACTTACTGACATTTTTATATAGGAATATTTTACATAATTCCCATCTTCATAATTTTATAGGCTTTATAATACTTTATAATGAGTAAAATATTAATATCGCGATTAATCCAAAGCTTTTACTTTTTCCTCAAGTTATTACGTATATACTCTTAAAGTTTTAAAATTCGAGTCACAGTTTGATTACTGGTCCAATCGACAATGAAGAAAAAGAGACAATCTGAAATAAATTTTTATTTATATCATTTTTTCAGTATCTAGAAAACAAACTGACATTGCATCTCTCTATCAAGCTACATTTAACTGCAATCTTAGACAAGTGATTACCAAATTAAGTTTGTTGTAAATTTCTCCCTTAAGATCTATATTAGTGAAAACAAAAACATAGTTTGTATAAAATTCTACCAAAAAGGCGCAATACATTTTCCTGCCTCTACTTTTTGAGCACTATAGACTCAACAATACTGACATTTTTTCCATCTTCTAGACTTTTAATACAATAATAAAAAGTAGCGTGCACTAAGAAATCATCATAATTAAGATTTACTAAGAAAACAGATATGTAAACACATGCCACAGGTAAACCTTTAAGGTTTTTTAAATTCATTTCTCCAAGTAGAATACATTATGTTGTGAATCGCTCGTATTGTATATTTAAATACCATATCAGTATAATAGAGGAATTTTCAATGTATTAAATATGTTTATCTTATTCTGGAAATGTATTTGACGTATCCTATATCAATGTATGATCTCTTGGCTAAATAGAGCATTATTATTATTATTATTATTAAGAAGAGCCCCTAAATATACCATAAGTAATCCTAGCATAAAATTGGATGTCATAATATGATAAAGTTACAGATCTATTTACAATATCTTTTAGCCGACACAACGTAAAACGGTTTGACAACAGTTTTTAACAGAGTACATCTACATAATATTTCTAGTTCAAATAATTATCAGTATGTATACTTACCTAAGAATTTTGTTGTCTCGATTTGTTCTAGGAACTTTCCATTTATTTTTAAAGATGGCTTTATTTGCATTGGTGTAAAATGTACAAATGTAGTCTTATTTTTGAGTAGTGTTCCTTAAATCTAATATATCCGTGCTAATACTTAATAAGAATTGTCGCCTGCAAATAAAATAAAATTATAGTCACCGGGAGTTTCTGATAGACCATTAACAAGTAATAAAAATACTTTCGATCCCAGGACAGAAACTTGAGGAACTCCACAAAATATATTTAATATGCTACACTTTGGTGTCCACTTATTGAAATTTGTTATCAAGGATGACATTATTTTTCATGTCTAATAATGTTTCAGCATTTTTCGGGGTAAACTCAAACTATTAGAAAAACATGCAGAATTACAGAAAGATGTTTCACTGTACAAGGAGAAAACGAATGATTTTCAGCCGCCATAATATGGCTTTTGTTGGTACGAAATTTGGCTATCAGAGAAAAAGAAGTTGATGAATCGGTATAGCGCATTTGTCGCCATCTTAGGTGATTTCGTAAATTTTGTGGAAAAGTTTATTATAAACAGTATGTACTAAAATATAAAAAAAACATTTCTATTATATTACGTACCTATATCAACCATCTGAAAAAAAAATTGTTAATAATGTTAAAATTAAACATGTTTGTGGTGTAATATTTGTCCGTTGTTTCTGTGCCTACGGAACTGTATTACGTAAAACAGAGAAACGACATTTCCGTATGGCACAACAAAACTAATTTGTCTGGCAGTTTCACAGGCTCAAATAAAACAAATGTGATAACCTACTACCAAAGAGAATTAGGATCGGCTAGTCAGTTTTATAGGAGGCAAGAGCCTGGGTAAGCATCAACGACAGCTTAAACAGTGAGGCCAAGAGCGATTTAAATATTTAAAATAGCAATTTTTTTTTTAATCTTGAAAAGGTTAATTTGGATGTAAAAATTTAGAATTCTGTATGCGAAACAATCTCAAAAGTGCCTTGGGCGCCAGAACCTAAAGGAGGAACAGAAAAGGAAGATACGTCACAGACACACAGAAAAAACGAGAGGTAAAATTTGAAACCGATTTAATATCGACAGAAAAATAAATCACGAGTATGAATATAATGAGGTTAGTAACGACAATAATATTTAGTTAGTACAAACCGAGACATGTAGTGTAAATGTACAATTTAAAATATATAAGGTTAATAAGCGAGAATATCGGTAATCTAATACAGACCAACAGATAATGAAAATTTACAATAAAAATACGTAGATGCAAAACAACTTATATCACTAAATTAGATACAATACGGCTCCAGCGATAAACAAACGGGATAAAATTTAAAAATATTTAAAATTTGACAGAATTTATTCGAAAAAAAAATACCTTGTTGGTGATTCGATAAGATAAATTCACACTTGAGGTAGGGTGATTACCATTAAATTCCTCGTGAACTAGGTATACTCAAAATGATAGGCACTGGAAACGGAAAATACTGAGAATTCTCACAGGTTTAATGAATGCACGATAACGTGGCGACAAATTTAGCAATCACTGGTAACAAATCAGCTGTTAGGTAAGATATAATTTACCCAAACTATACAAAATAACAGTACCGCGGACTTCACATCGCTACTATTATGACATTTAATAACAATTGTACCTAGGTACATTCATTAAACGGTTGTATGAATCTTGCCTCACTAAATCAGTTGAGACTGGCTATGTTTCGCTAGAGTAACAGAAATCTAACTCAAAATAAGCAGGAAAAGCAATAAACACTACAAAATTAATGACACTTAGTAGTTAAATGTAACGACTTTGTTTATCACTAGACATGCGACATTTTACGGACAATTTCTAACACTCTAGAGAAACTTAATGCTAATGATACCCGATACTAACCTAAAAATTTACAAAATCTCCTACAGAGAAAACATTTGCCCGTGGCAACAATTCATGACCCCGGGTCATACGATAAATTTACAAAGATAAAACTGGTAAAACCAGAGGATAGGAAAAATTCAGTCGTTAACTAGCTTAAGGCTGAAAATTACCGGTAATATTATGGCAACACCAAAACATAAGATCGTCCGTGGGATTTGACAATTAATAAAAATCCGCTAATAGTGCTGTTACCCTAGGTCTATCACCTAGCACATCGAGTATACCAATAATTTAAAAAATACCAGTTTTCGTATGGAAGGCTCACTACTACCACATCTATGTTGATAACATGTTTTAGATAAAATGTTTTATTTAAAAACATCCCGCAATGCGGTAAATAAAATTAAAGAAAATATTTTTTAAATTTGTTGGAACAGGTGAATACCAAAATAAAGTTACTTAGCTTGTAAACATTTCCTCATGTCAGCATGGTTGTGGGTGATAATCCTCGAACCTATTACAACATGGACGCCATGTTGCCAAAGTACTTGGACAGGACAGCCTTTACGGAAACCTCGAATTCATCCTATTGCATCGACACTATGCTCCGCAATTAAAACGATTGAAGATCTTCATTAACTCTTATAAGCAGTCGGAATCGTAATAATATCCATAAAAAGCAAAGGTAGGTGCAGACAGTAAGGACGGTGAATTAGCAGACGGGGATTAGTTGCAACTGGCGAATCTTCGTGTAGTGGTAAAGATAATGCACAAGCCACATACAAAACTGCAATTACTGTAAACGGTGAGCACCTAGGCAAGGAACGGTAGATACGTTCGACAACTATTACATGTATATAGTCAGGCAGCAAGGCATTCAATCAGGTAACGATGCATTTAAGCAATTGCATCGGCAACGACTAATATACATTTAAGCAACAATATTGGTAACAATATAGGTATTCAATCCATTATCTAATACACCAATAGGAGACACATTAAAGTCTACTCATAGATTTAAATTCACAACCAAATCTTCCAGTTAAGTGATTGAAACAATATTTTAAAACGAGCATTACTAAACACTTGACTCTCGCTTGAAATATTGCAGTAGAGAGACTCTATACCGGTTTAACACGCGGTCACAAAGGTAAGTTTCAAGATCGCGGTAGCGACATCTGGCTTCCAGGCATACAACCTACTTTGACTGAGGAGAGTTTACTGTACAGCAACACTTGAGATATCGATAATCGTTATTTAATTCTGTAAAATGGAATAGCACAACAATGCTGTTACAGTCTTATCTTTAGCTTCTCGTCTGGCTATCTTATCTTTCTCTTGAAAAGGCAATAAACGCAGCACAGATTTTAATTCAGCATAGTTCCTTTCACAACCTAGGAAGAGTTTAATTTATTTTCATATTTTATGTTCTAAATATGTAAATATGTACGCTTGTATAATGATATACAAAATTATAATCCGAACACCGAGAACTTTAAACGAAATGAAAACTTGACGAAAGCGTGAAAATAATAACTCTAGGCTCTTTAGTTAAGGATATTCTGATAATAAAAATGAATTACATATATTTTATATTATAAGAATCTTACCAAAGGTCAACCATATCTTTTAGATACTTGAATCTAATGGCTAGGGAGCTGGTGGCTAAAAAGATAAATGATCTGCTCATTGCTCATAAAATTAAGTAATGTAGTTTGAGTGTATGCGAATTGGAAGATCCATAACAGGTGCTAATTTTTCGTTAAAAATTTTTCAAAGTTACCACAAAAAATGGGCAGCTACCGGAAGCGGCGGAACCTCCCCACCAAATGTTTGCGAACGTTCCTTAATTTGGTTAATAACTACCCGAGTACTTTCTCTTGGCACATGTTTTTTTTATTGGTTGATTGATTGATTTGCCAGCGTAAGGTGAGCATTGCCGCCGATTCCATGCATCCAGTCTGGAGGTTCGTTCCATCACGCAGCTCGGTCATCCGCCGAATACGCCCAACGGACGGCCAAACCGCGTGCCACATGAGGCATGGGATAGGAATATAGGATAGGAAGTGTAGGTGTTTGTGAGATGCTTCTTGAAGTTTTCATGCTACTTTTTTAGTTTCCATCAAATTCTGTCATCATCGGATGGGAAGTGTAGGCGTTTGCAAGATGCTTCTTTTTAGTTTCCATGCTTGTTTTAAGTTTCCGACTATCATCATCTCCTTATTTATTCTTCTTCTAAGTTTTCTGTTTCTTCTGTTTCTAAATCTAGCACTGTACACCTCTTTCTGTCCGCTTGCGTTCACTTCGTGTGTCTGCCAAGACAAACAAACATTCGCTCGCCGCACGGAGCTTTTATTTATTAACCGTTCCACAGGCAAATATCCATTTACGGTGGAAGTGCAAGGAAGAGCCCTGTCTCACGGCAGAAAGAGCTTTTTACAGGGTTATGGGAAAAAGACCCGAGAGAATATTTTTCACACCCTGTATGTTAATTTGTTTTTGTAGCATTTATTTTTAACTGCCGTCGCTTTCCAGTTCCCGGTATTTTTCGTTTCATTACCTATGCTTAGTACCTTTTCAATTTTACTTTTAAATTTTTTTCACTTTTAAAAAAGAAATAAACTAAAACTACTACTTATAAGTTATCTTTTTTCGTCCACAGCTGGTACGTTTATCTTACCTTATAAACAGAGGTTGCTCACACAAATCCACTCGGGAGGCGTATTGAAGAGTCTGTCCTAGGTAGTTTCGTTTACGATGTAAGGGCCCATACGCTGTACCTGTGTTTACTTTATACTATTATTAACAACTATTTTACAGTAATGTTCAATTTTTTATTTGTTGCGTGCTTTGTACTTCTATTATTACACTTCATTTTACGTAGAATTTCTTAATCTACTAATGTCTTAAATTTTATCGAGTTTAATGGCGTTTTAACCGGTTCTTCTTGCGTTTTTTCGGGAGCGTCACTCGCAGCACGTCCGTCCTCGACGAAGATAAACCGATTCTCAACTCTTTGGCACATATTGTTCATTCTAAAATTGCCTTTCAGTTATTTCTAGGCAACTAACAGCCGATTTCACAATCGTTGATTATTTTTTGATTGAATAACCCGAACCTGAAAGTTAACTAGGTAAATACCTACACACATTATGTATTTCACAACTTTTATTTTATGTTCAGTCATCTACACAATGGTTACACTTAAGTTTTGAATAGCCGACAGGGGCTTTTTTAAGATTTTGATATGTTCAATAATTTATTTTAGAAAGGGAGGACAAAACTGTCATAAATTTAATGTTTTGGTTAACCAATGTTATTACATGGTAGTTTTCTGAGGAAATAAGAAAGTCAGTTCTGATTATTCAATATGAGAAGTGTATTATTTCCTACAGTATATGAGTAGTCATTAATTTGTTCTATATCCTCCAATAAATTTTCAGCAGTTCTTAAATTGAGTCAAAATCGATTAAAGAAACTTTTTTGATCGTACATATTCTTTAAAATAATTACTCTACATCTACATCTAAACATTCTAGGCCTCCTAATCTAACCTCTTCATCATTCACATCATAATCACCAAAATCGATTATTAGCAAAATAGCAAAAAAACTAAAGCACTTCACGATATAAAAATATAACTGTATTTGATAGTTGTTTACTTTTAGTTAACCACAAATTGTTGGTATACGAATACCTCATCTACTGGTTTTCTTAAGTACAAGATAACTAAGACCTTGAAATTAACCAGACATTGTGAAACAGATTTTTATTGTTAATCATTGGTCAAATCCTAACCAATAGCTGTTATCCAAAGATTGCGGAACATGCTGTAAGAATCAGAGTTGATATAGGTGAGAAGTTGTGTGACTGAGAAGTGAGGTATGCACCATTCATTCTCACGCCTGAAAGTTGACAACCGTCAACTTGCGGTGTTGCCGCATTGCTTCGTTTTTATGGCCAAAGTTACAAATCTTTTAATTTTTGTAAATTATATCTCAAGAACCAGCCGCAGCCGGTCGAAGTTTTCGCGAATAATCCAGAGTAAATACTCAAATATCATTCCATGTTATACTGGTTCTTTGAGAAAAGAGCAAGAAGCATTTGTAACTAACGCGAAGAAAAGTGGCTGTTTTCACCCGACATAGACGATCCAATGCTAAAAAACCAAATTTCAGTTTCCATGAGTTTCAGATTTCAATAAACAATTCAGATAGGAAGGCAGACGTAAGTACATAAGGAAGTACTTAAAAAAAAATAAGGTCAATAATGAGGGATCATGACGGCAGAGGTCATCACAACTGTTCTTTATGATTAGAATTTTATAACTAATATAAGTCACATGAGCAGGTGATTTAAAACTGCATGTCACCAGTTCCCCTACGAGTTTTTCCTGATACATTGACTCTGCTTCCGGTTCGCCATATTGAATTCACCAAATTAGACCTAGGATTCGTAATCAGCGACCTTGAAAACCCCCCGAGTACAGATTTTTAAGGCGAAGATATCCATTCTCATTTCTTCTGGAAAATGGCCCTATGTTAGATCCGCCATTTTAAATTTCCCAAATTGGACTTCAGATTCATGATCAGCGACTCCAAAAACCCCCGAGTAATCATTGTCGTCTAGTTTTATGGCATATTGTGTATGATAACAAATTATTCAAATAATTTAATTAAATTGGCATTAATATTGGCCAATTAATGGGAAAAAATGAAACCAAACATTTCCGCCAAAAAATAAAAGGTACTGTTTTTTCTAAATGCCTTTCTTTGCAACAAAAATGAATTCAATTGACCCTGTATCTTTTTTTAGAGGTTTTCAGATTTTTCATGCGACTATTATCCAATACATAAAATTATATTTGTGAAACAACCAAATAACTGCAGCGGTTTATAGAACATTATTCGGCCATTACTTATAAATTGATAACAATTTATTTAACTAAACCGCGTTTGGGATATCCCATTTTATTCATGAGCAAATGAAAACAATTTCGAAACATTTTCCATCGATTGCCACAATTCCGATAGTGAAAATAAATAATCTACCCTGCATGTTAAATTTACATACCTTAAATTTAAAATATTACTGAAAAAGTGATATTAATATCCTGCAGGTAGGAAGGATAATATAAGTGAAGGAAATAGCTATACGTCTCTGTAGACCGCCTAGCCCTAAAAGGTGTAACGAAATATCTGGTTACATTTATGACTACAATCGTTTAATGCTCTAACCGTTGTTGACTGAACGTGGCTAATGGGTACCTGCTTTGTATAATCGGTCCCTCCATTTTATGAAATTCACGTTTACCTCACATACAAATCGTAATATATTTAAATGAGACTTTCAAATTTTGCTGAAGTATTCAACTGGAAGCACATCGTCAATCGCGTATTATGTAATTAGTGTACACGTTCTGCAGTTATGGTCGTGAATAGTTAGTTAAAGATAAACTTTATTGTGCGCAGCAGTACTTGGTTTTGGTTTGGCTTGCATCGACTCTGATTATTTAAATTATGATTAGCGAAGTGAGATTAAATTTACTAAATTTTCATTGCAACATTGCATTTGCATAAGAGTCAAATAATAAAGCAAATCTGTGCAAATGTTTACATAAAACTTATTTCGCAATTTGTCCTCTGAAAGCATTAGGTATATTCATACCTTAGCGCTAAATTGACATACTGTGAAGTCCATAAGTAACGGATAAATTCATAGTGATTTACATTTTATAAGTAAAAGCCTAAAACACGTCAATTTTTAATTATTCTAAAATGACATTCTTTGAGCATAATTTTATACCTCTACTTTAAACCCCCTTGGAGTGACAGCTACTGCTTTAAAAATATTTAATGAAATGAGGGTGCGTGTGATAGCTCATTTGAAAGGAGTTTTAATTCTCTATCCAGCAATATAGGATTTTTTGAATTTCTATAATTTTTTTATTAAAAAATGTTACATTTTTAATATTACCAAGTAAGCAAAAAAACCTGAAGCAGTTTAAGCCAAATGTTCAAACTCACAATATTGCTGATATTCTTCTAAATAATAATGTATCGTTTCCGGGATGATTTGATTAATTTCTCTTATTTTGTCATCGACGTTATTCGGTCTGTTGAAGTAGACTTTCGATTTTATGTAAGCCCATAAAAAATAATCAAGCGGGATGGAATCTGGAGAACGGGCAGGCTACTCAATTTCACTGCGTCTACCCCTATTGGGAAAAACTATTGAAATAGGCTTTCACTTCCAACGCAAGGTGTGATGTAGCTCCGTCCTGCTAATACCAAAATACAGGATGTAATTAGTTTCATGTCATTAAAAGAAACTGGTAATAGGGACCGACTAGACAAACAAAGAATCTATATAACTTTTTTCTCTAGGGGCACTTTGAAAACAAAAAAACTGACCTAGGTTTAAAATTTGAACTTTTGAGAACCACTGTTTTTCAGGGTCAATGGATGCTATAGTTCCGAATACTAGAAATAATAAAAAACTGTAATACCCGCCGGAAGAAGTGCGGCACTTTGATGGGATTGCTTGTACCGAACTTTTTATGCATTATGAAAATGTAAATAATTCCTTCTATTTCGGCACAACGCAAGCATAGCAGGGGTTTAAATAGGATTTGTTTACATGTGTTTTTTAATTTGGAATAAAGTTATTGTACCTTTTATTCTCGTTCATAAGAATTTATAAAATTTCAAAGTGGTTTATTAACATTTGTAACGTTGTGCTAAAAGCTTAACAAATTAGCAATTATTTTATGAAATTGGAAAACAAACAGTTAGACGCGCGAGATACGATAAGAGAAAATAGTTGTGTATTTTAAGTTAGGAAAAATCTGATGTTTTTAATGAATTGAGCGCACAATTTTTCCCAATCAGGTATCGAAAACTAAAATCGAGTCTTTGGTCTCTATAAAAGTCAATGTAAACAATTATAAACAGATGAAAACAAGACAGCGAATGCTAATAATAATAATCATACCTTTAATGCCCAATAGGTACCACCCAATAACTGAACAATTCGTTGGAATTGTTCGCAAAAATTGTTCGAAATGACCTTCATCTCTACGTATATAAATGTCGGCACGTCGAACTAAGGACATAAGCACTCCGTTCAACACATTTGGTAAATTAAGATCATTTCTTATGGTTTCTCTGCATATTAAAATACGTTGTTGCGATTGTTCTAGAGTGTCAATTGGATCACGGTAAACCAGAGATTTAAAATGCCCCCAAAAATAAAAGTCCATCGGATTTAAGTCAGGCGGTCTAGCAGGACATGGTACTGATCCGCCACGTCCAATCGATCGATGAGGAAACTGTTCAAAAAATTTCGAACAGCCGGACTAAAATGGACTGGCACGCCGTCGTGCAAGTACCACATTCTTCTGCGCGTAGCCAAGGGTACATCTTCCAGCAAATTTGACAATGTTTGTTGCAAAAAAATTTAGGTATACATCGCCATTTAATCTAGCGGGTAATTGTATAGGTCCAATTTATTTCATTACAGCAAATTATTGCCTACAAATTAACGCTGAACTGTCATTGAAAATGCGCCCTTCTTATTACACGTTGATTTTCATCTGCCCAATAGTGCATATGCACGAGTCATCGGAGAAACACAAACCATTTAAAAAATCTTCATTTGCCACGTGTTTTCTTAAAATCCACCTACAAAATTGCATTCGCTCTGCAAAATCTTGAGGTTCTAGTGCTTGGACACGTTGATAGCGACAGGGATGTAAGTTCATATCTCTCAATGTCCTCCATACCACAAAATCGGATACTCCCACACGGTTCGCGACATCGCGGGTGCTTAAAGTTGGATCCTCTTTTACAAGTTCCAAAATTTGAACCTCTGCGTCAATTACCCTTTCTTCGCGTTGTGGACCTCATTCTCCTCCATGTCCATAGAGACGACCTGTTTCTCGAAGACGCTGGTGAATACTAACAAATGTACGAGCACAAGGATGACGTCGATTGGGGAACCTTAAACGATAAAGCTCTTCCACCACTTTCTCCATACACCAAGTGCATATCCGCGAGCTCTGGATAAGTGTAGTCTCCCATAATGTCCACAATTTGCGTTTTAAAACACCACACTAAACTGTGAATTAACGTTATCAATAAAGAAAACAAAAAGAAAAACTTGGTCCAATATCCAAAAAGTAACACAAAAAGCATGAACGAGAAGTAATGTCTTACGTAACCAAGTAACGACTTGAACGACAAATCAATAAAATAAATCTTAATAGTGCAGTAAAAAAAGCATTTTAATTTGCACAGTCTGGATACAGCAAGATTATGATTTTATCCTGTTTCGGGTATCACCGGGAGTATATTCCTAAGTTTTGGACCTCGAACACCTTGTGCTACTTTTTTTATAAACAATTAAATTTTTTTTACTGCGTTTTTCGAGCTTAAAATGTGAATAACTCCGGTTCTATAAGTCGGATCGGGGCAAACTAAAAACCAGTCTCTTCGTAATAAAATTGCCAATAAATTGTCGTTGGTTTCAATTCTCTGAAATACGTACATAATCTACAAAACTGAAAAAATGGGAGAAAAACAGTATTTTTTTCATTTTATTGCCCAAGACTGGCAACTACACCAATTTACATGAAACTTTCAGAAAATATACCCTTTGATGTAATAAAAAGACGCTAAAAAGTTGGCGTCAAAATATTGAACCCATTGGCCAGAATTGCATTTGTTATCTAAAATTTAAAATGCCCGTCATTTTATGCCATTAAGTCCAAAATGAATTTTTTTTATTTCAAAATGTAGATCGCGACGTCAGCTTTCGAATGCAATTAAAAATATTTTTTTGTAATGTAATTTTGGCTACTTTTTTTACATTTGTTTATAACTCAAATAACAACAATTAAATTTTTTCCGCCATTTTGAAAAACAGATTAAAGTTTTTTATCAGATCTGGTAGAGAATTTTGGGTCCTTTAAAAGAAAGTTCATTTTTGTTAACGTGAACTCGAGATATTTAACTTTTTGCATTTTGGCCAATTGTTAATTATCAAATGCATATTTTGAGGTAAAATTTGGACAGTATCATTCTGAAACGTATTAATTTCATATGATAAATTAAAAAAAAAACTGTGTTTTATAGAAATTTATTTACAAACATTATAATGTAAGTATTGTTAATTGAGCTAAAAAGTGATTTTTTTAAATTTTTTCATAAAGCTCAATTGCAAAATGCAATAACTTAAACTTCTTAAAATTCGACTGACTTTATTTTTTTAAATACGTTATATTTTCCTTCGCAATGCGAACATCAACTTAGTTTTTTGTTAATAGTGCAAATGAGTATTTTTTATTTCCAAATTCATATGTACACATGTACCAACGATTGCTAACGTATAAACCTGTATAATTTTTTTTAAAATCTTTCTATATAAATATGAATACTTAGATTAAATTTATATTGTCTTCTAAATATAATGTTTTAAGTTTTATTTAAAAAAGGAAATAGTAAATATTGTAATATAAATACTTGTTAGAAAAAGTTTTAAAGGCGAGGATTAATAATATGGTAAAAACATTTTAATTAAAAATAAACATTTTTATTCTTATAAATTTACAAAATCGTAATGGGGTTGAAAAATATTATAAAAAAATCTGAGGCCTTAACTTCTTGTACATACACCGAATTTC
This sequence comes from Stenurella melanura, assembly GCA_963583905.1. Lineage (NCBI taxonomy): Eukaryota > Metazoa > Arthropoda > Insecta > Coleoptera > Cerambycidae > Stenurella > Stenurella melanura. The sequence continues at coordinate 144,886,134 of OY757310.1, forward strand.
AAGTTTCTGTACTCATACCAGCTTGCTTTACTTATTTCCCCCTATTGACCCCTAAATAACCCCAACCCTTCAACGGAATCATCTCAAAGTATAATCTAGTTCCAGATGTATAATTCATACGTGTACCAAATTTCAAATGAATATCTCGATTTTATTTTATCAACCCTTTTAATAATGAAGTAGGGGTGGTGGGGGTTGAAAAATATTATAAATAATCTGAGACCTTGGCTTCTAGTACATACACCGAATTTCAAGTTTCTGTAGTCTTACCAGCTTGCTTTATTTATTTTCCCCTATTTACCCCTATTTAACCCCTAACCCTTCAACGGAATTATCTCAAAATATAATATAGTTCCAGATGTCGTTATAATACATACGTGTAGAAAATTTCAAATGAATATCTCAATTTTATTTTATCAACCCTTTTCAAATTGGAGGGGGTGGTGGGGGTTGAAAAATATTATTAAAAAATCTGACGCTTTGGCTTCTAGTACATACACCGAATTTCAAGTTTCTGTACTCTTACCAACTTGTTTTACTTATATTCCTCTATTTACCCCAAATTAACCCCCAACGCTTCAACGGAATCATCCCAAAATATAATCTAATTCTAGACATCGTTATAATACATACGTGGACGAAATTTCAAATGAATATCTCCACTTTATTTTATCAACCCCTTTAATGGGGTTGAAAAATATTATAAAAAAATCTGAGGCCTTAACTTTAGTACATACACCGAATTTCAAGTTTCTGTACTCTTACAAGCTTGCTTTACTTATTTCCCCCTATTTACCCCTATTTAACCCCCAACCCTTCACCGGATTTCCTCAAAAAACAATCCAGTTCCAGATCTCGTTATAATATATACGTGTACAAAATTTCAGGTCAATATCTTAAACCGTTCCGGAGAAAGCGTGCGGACAAAAAAAGTTACAGACAGACCGACAGAGACCGACAGACAGAAAATTTTTTTTCGCTCAAATTTAAAATCTCGACGTTTCATGACATTCTAAACCTATTTCACGAATAAAAATTTTTGAAAATTTTTTTGCGATTACTATACTTCCAATCCACTACGTGGATGTGGAAGTAAAATAACGTATTTAAAAAAAAGTCCTCCGAATTTTAAGAAACAAGGAAGTTATTGCATTTGGCAACTAAGCTTTATGGAAAAATTAAAAAAATCACTTTTTAGTTCAATTAACAATACTTACATTATAATGCTTGGAAATAAGTTTCTATAAAACATATTTTTTTTTTTAATTTATCGTATGAAATGAATAGGTTTCAAAATGATACAGTCCAAAATTTTAGCACAAAATATGCATTTGTTAATTAACAATTGACCAAAATACAAAAAGTTAAATATCTCGAATTCACGTTAACAAAAATGAACTTTCTTTTTTTTAAATTAAAGGACCGAAAATTTTCTACCAAATCTGATAAAAAACTTTAACTTGTTTTTCAAATTGGCCGAAAAAATGTAATTGTTGTTATTTAAGTTATAAACAAATGTAAAAAAAGTAACCAAAATTACATTAAAAAAAATTCTTTTTAATTGCATTAGAAAGCTGGGGCGTCGAGATCAACATTTAAAAAAAAAAAAATTTCATTTTGAACTTAATGGCATAAAATGGCGGGCATTTCAAATTTTAGATAACAAATGCAATTTTGGCCAATGGGTTCAATATTTTGACAACAACTGTTCAGAGTCTTTTTATTACATCAAAAAGTATATTTTCTGAAAGTTTGATGCAAATTGGTCTAGTTGATGGTCTTGGGCACCAAAATTAAAAAAACACTGTTTTTTTCTCGTTTCTTCAGTTTTGTAGGTTAGGTACGTATTTCAGATAATTGAAACTAACGACAATTTATTGGCAATTTTATTGCAAAGAGACTGGTTTTTCATTTGCCCCGATCCGACTTATAGAGCCGGAGTTATTCACATTTTAAGCTCGAAAAACGCAGTAAAAAAATTTAATTGTTTATAAAAAAAAGTAGCACAAGGTTTTCGAGGTCCAAAACTTAGTAATATACTCCCAGTGATACCCCAAACAGGATAAAATCATAATCTTGCTGTATCCAGACTATACCTATCTCCTAATTTTTTTGGCCTTTTTTTACTGCACTATAACATAAGTGGCACAAAATTGCAGTAGTTTTCAAACTGCTGCAATTTTGCAGCAGTTTGAGAACACAATATGCCAGCAGTTCTCAAACTGTGTTATTAAGTATTTTGGAAATTTCTGTTTATTTTTTTTTCTCCAGAACTATGATCTTTAGACCCCATGTTATATAAGGTTTTTTTGTTTGTCTTGTCATTCCCTACCACCAGTTTTTTTTAATGACATGAAACTAATTACACCCCGTATTTCTATCAATTTCATTAGGGCATAATCTGGGAAAGGTATTGATAACCCAAGTAACGCGCGCCAGTTAATGCGCTGTCAAAGAAATATGGTCCAGTAATTTGAGAATTTATAATTCCAATCCAAACGTTCACCTTCTCAGGATATTGAGTATTGGCCTCCATCATCCAATGTGGATTTTCTGGACTCCAGTATCTACAGTTCTGTTTGTTGACTGTTCCATTCTAGACGAATGTTGCCTAATCAGAAAAGAGAATGTTCTTTTTATAAATAACGGATCATCTTGGCATCTATTTGCCACGATTTCGCAAAATTCCAATCGGCGATCAGGGTCATCGTCGTTAAAGTCTTGAACCAAATGAATTTTATATGCGCGGAATTTTTCATTTTTTAGAAGACGCAACAATTAGGGTGTGCCGAAAAACAACAAAGTTGTCAGAGCGAAACGCCATAGTAAACAAAGTTGTGTTTGGTAGAGAAAAGAAGAGGGATTTTTTTTAATCGGTTGGTATTTTCCGTTCGCGCATGGCTCTCAAATAAATGAGAAATCGATAAAATCTACCAATTAGTCTGAATTTTTTTTTAGGTGACTGAAAGAACACTTACGAGGTCATTATAGCACTATTAAAGGTTGAAAGCACTCAATTTTTTTAGAAATCTGTCAACCTCTTCCGTTTGCGCATGCGCTTTAAAGAACACGTTTTTAGTAAAATATGGTTTTCATTTGTATATGTAAAAAGGTTAAATTTTCTCTGATAGTTATTTTTCCTGAATGGTTAGTTTGAATTTAGCTTTATTAGAAGACTCTGGCATTCTGTATCTTAATAGCAGAGTTGATCTGATGTAGCCATCTCTATTCTCCGCACCACAGATCTTGCCTGATGCCCCGATGACAAGCTTCACACATCGCTCCACAGCTTTTATGTGGCAGGGAAAGCATCGTATGTTTCAATTTGGAGCAATCTCACAGTTATTAGTGATAAAGTAGTATCGTCATCAATATTGTGCAAGTTGGTGGAGAGAACAACTTACAGGAACTCCAGTCAATTATTTCAAAGGAATTTTCAGCATCAAAGTTTAATTTTGGAGGAAAAAATGACAGAATTCATTTTTCTTTAGCAGAACGCTACCTTGACTTTATTATTTCTCTCTACCCAAGCTGCCTGTCATCCATTGAGAGGAGAAGGTTTTCAGGATGGGCAAAAAATTAATTGCGCTCGATTGCAAGCAGGTCCTACTACTTGATCCAAGTTAGCAGCTAAGTATCGCGAAGTTTGTGTTTGTAAAAAACATGTTCTGGTCCATCGGTAAAAGAACTATTCTTCTTAATCTCAAACCAAACAGACATATATGAGTTCAAAATGAATAAAACTGTTTGTTTCAGTTCAAAAGTGGGATTTTCTGTGGATATGAACAAACGAAGAGCTTTTCAAACAAGCAAATTCATACCTCTTTTGAATGGATAGACAAAATTATAAATACTCGATATTCTCTTAAGTCTTATAGAAGCCACCGCGCCTGTTTCGTCGTACCGCAGGCTGTTTGGTAAAACTTGTGGTCTGAGACCGAATATGATCTAGTGGTGTTATCTTTCGGTTGTGCTACTTATGGTTACCTACGCAGCATTAGTTAGTATAGAGGCCAAGAACTGTAAAAAAAATCATCAGAGGTTTTCTCGATCATCACGTAAATTAAGTAGATAATCTTGTCGCAGTTATTCTTGCAAATTAAACTACAGTGTTGTATGCTGACACAAATATTACTTTAAAGAAGCGAACAACATTTATAGATTTCCAGTGTAAAATCGTTTTGTCCTAATATGACGTGTTACTTAGTACAACGTCTGTCAATCGTCATTGAGTACTCAGAATTAACACTTTCAGACAATAATTGATATAGTTCATAGTCTGTTTGAACATATGAATCTTTTGTCCGACATATCCTAGTAAACTGTATTCGAGTGCAGCGTGTCTGCGATAGTATAAAGCCGGCAGTTATCAATATACAGCACAACAAAGGACCAAGTTTCACAACCGAATGGAACTAAACATTGTCAGGGAATTAAGCACGCTTGCAATGGGATTATATACATCAAATATTAGTTCGGTTTAATAAATGATCTAATTTGGAAAATTAATGTGAAGCGAAGTTTAAGAATGAACGCAATAGAATAGTGGTCGACAGCCATCATAACTCAAAAGTCAGGCGACTACTTGATAGAGAGAAATTCTTTTCAGCGTGCTTTTAACAAACAGATTTATTTCGCTTCTATATTGTTTTCTAGTGCAGTGGATCTCTGTAATGTGTGAGGTCATTACTTCAATGATTAATTATAACATCATATCGCTCTAACTAAACTAGTTAAAAATTCAAAATATTTCAGGTATTTCACTTATGAATTCCAATAAGTAAATCGGTCTATTTATAACGTTTCACTTAAAAATATGGCAATTAATTTTTATTTTCGAGTAAACTGACAGTGATTATATTTTGGTTTTTAGTCTGAACATTACTGTTTTGATTTCAGTCAATCCGAAAACAGTAAATCCTATTATATTGGTCAAAAAGGGCATTAGAATTTCCAATTTATGTTCCGATTGTCTTATAATTATATCCAGTAAAGTAAACGAATTACGTGATAATACCTCATACAATGCGTAGAGTATCCCTGGGGTACAAATAGGGATAAACTTGAAAAGTGCTGTGACCAGGACGAGACCTGGGTACTCCCCCGTTTTCGAGGGTGCTGAATACGATGGTGATATTTTTAGGCCTCCTATCCCTCGGGAACTACCCCCAATCGTGAAGAATCACCCCCTTTTCAAGTTTTTTCCATTCTAGGTATGCGAGAGCTTGTTGGATCAAGTTTTTCGAATAAGCCGTATGGACCTTGACCATCCAACATATTATCAACCCCCGGAGTTGCAAATACCCCTCCCCTGATACTCTAATCTTCCCAAAATGTGTTTCCATTCGTGTTCAAGAGTGCTCAACACCTCAACACAATAGCAACATACATTTCTTCCCTACCCTATACTAACCACCCGCAATTCCCCGAAACCACCCCTATTTTATATTTCTGGCTACTGTGCATGTGTGCTAATCACTGGATCGAGTTTGCACAAAGTTTTAATTTTTGGGAAGATTTTAGTATTAGGGGAGGTGCCACTTTATAATTCGGGGGGTGATTGTATATCTCGGAACTCAAGTGGCTTCACAATGCCAAAATATTGTCAACAACCTCGATCCAACGATTCCCACATGCCCAGCAGCCAGAAATGTAAAAAGGGGGTGGTTTAGGAGATTTGGGGGGTGGTTAGTGGAGGGCAGGGGAGAAATTTATGTTGCTGTCTTGTTGAACACCTTTGAAAACGAATGGAAACAAATCTGTATCAATTTTGAAATTCTTGGGAGATTTTAGTATCAGGGGAGGGGGTACTCACAACCCCGGGGGTTGATAATATGTGGGATCATCAAGATCCATATGGGCTATCCGAGAAATCCGGTCCGACAAGCCCTCGCATGTCTAGAATGGAAAAACTGGGAAAAGGGAGTGTCATTTCGCATTTAGGGGTAGTTCTCGAGGTGTGGGAGGCACAGCACTTTCGATGTTTTTGCAACTTTTTCATGGACTATATGCGGCAATATCTTCGAGGAGTATTATAGTTTGGATCATAATGATATGTACTGCACTAGCATTATTGTCCCAGTGTCCTGGTTTTTGCTACTTGATGGATGTCTGAGCTGGAATTAATTTTGCACATAGACAGCTAATGAATAAGCGATTTCAGCGCTTGACAGCAGTTAATTACTCTATTTTATCAGGCCATAATAAATACCGCTTTCTCTGACTAAATCTAATTTACCTTAAGAAGATGAAGTTCAGCTTTATGTATAAACCTATATCATACCTAATTCTTACCTAGTGACTATAATTTTTACAGAACTCACTCATGGGGCATATTGACGTGTTCCTAGACAGATTTCACTATTCGACAGCCTTGATTTGAAGTTACACAATTTCGCTGAGCTGAATCACTGATTCCGCGTCAGTATCTGGTCAGCCTCTTAGCCTGAAGTCAAACACATGGCAGATTTGTGGTATGTTCAAACAATCTTGCACCATATACTACGATTTTATAGTACTTCATTAACTCAGGGGTGGAGCTGAACTCCTGAGGATATTACGGGCCATACGTACTATCCCGCACACACTTTTGACGTAGAAAGTAGATATGATTGGCTCGTGTTCAAGAATGAATGGATAAATTTAAAAGATAATGCATCTTGATGTTTTGTATATTAATTGTTGCAGCTTCTCTGTCCCTCATTTAAATAACTATGTCAAGTGAATATAGCAGAAATGAAATCGCAAGTAATTTGCATATTCCTAAAAACTAACAGCTTTGTAGAAACCAGTTGAGCACCTCGTGTTTTGAAGAACTATGGTACAGTAGCATTAACTGATTTATGTATCTCACTGGTGGTGGGGGCGGATGCACTATGGGTTATTTTGAGGCCCAATACCTTATACAAGTAGCTCGCGAGATGATTAGTTACTGAAAGCCGTGTGATCATTGACTCACACCGTTGATAGATTACGTTTATATTGCGCAGAATCCTAAATAACATAGAGGCTTATCAATGGATACCTCTTGGAGCTTACAATACTTTTCTTACCAATAGGCTGCTGGTGTATCTGTGGAAAAACAGAATCCATTCACTTCAGTGTCTTAAGAGTGAGCAAGGTGACAAGATGAATTCTAAATTTTGCGCATAGATGGCGCTAGAGGGTACTATGGTTATCTAGTTTGTAGTTCGTAGTTTCAATATTCAATAAGTGTTATTTTATATAACGAATAAAGATAATGTGAATGAAGTAGTACTTGAACGCCTCGTCTTATATTTTAAAATGTATATAAGTGGTTCCATCTACTAAAACACTATTGTAATAAAGTTATGATTAACAATAAACTGTTTTTGGCAAATTGGGTGATGTTATTTAACTAAACATAAATGTAAGCTATTCATAAATAAATACTACAAGATTGTTGAAGAATGTTTTTGCTAAAATTCTGATTAGATCTTTCTTCACTTGGCGCGTTACCCCGTGTTCCCAAACAATCTTAAGTCGCCTTGGTCCCTTGAAAAACTCCAGTTTGTAAATTTATATTATCCAACTAAGAAATAATATTTTCTTATGTATGTGGAATGTAAAGGCCACTTACGTACCTCTAAACGGTTTACTAAAAATTGCCCATAAACTAACTGTTTGGACTTAATCCGTAATATTTTATTAATTAATATTTAACAATTATGATCTTATCAATCGTACAAGCTAAGAAAAACAGATATTAAGATATTTTAGATTATGGGGGTAAAAGAAAGTAATTTAATTTTCGTGGTTATGTGAAAGAGTGCATCTTTTCGAAATTAAAGTGATAGTCGAAATGTTATCTCTTTGAAACAGTTGCGGAAAAAATCTCTATGAAGGATTAAGTACATAGATGAAAATAATGTATTAATAATTATGAGAGCAATATATATAAAAAAAAAACTAAATAGCCATCTACCAGAGTAGACCTAAATAAATTATTTCTCAATTCTCCCCATTTCTATCGCAACAACTATGTGCTTAAATCTCTTAGTAATCGATACCACACTTCCAGGATATCCATGAATTATTGATTACACTGCTTTTAAACCAATTTATTAAAACTTAAGTGCACTTGTTCAAGTAAGTACTTGTTACTAGAGAAGATGTACGAATATGTATAGTAATTATTCATATTAATTGTAAATGGTAATTTAATAGCATTTATTACATAGAGAATACTACATAAAGAATACATTCTTTCATATTCAACTACTAACCTAAACCAACTGTCTACATTTTAACATTGGAAATGTTTATGTTTTCGTATATGGGGTAGATTTACCAGTTTTTGTTCAAGGTCAAAAGACAGCGGTGTCGCGGCACTGTAGAGAGAAGACCAGTAGGCTCACATACTCTTGAGATTTGTTATAATCGATTTAATTTTTTATTAATCCACTGCGCAACCGATATTTGTACGCTCATCTACATACACACTGCTCGAGCTAGAGAATGCTAATAAACTGGCCAACACTTACAATGACAGTAAATTATGTTTTTTCGAAGATATCCTTGGCAGATGATTTATTTTGCGATTGAATTTAATGTTTACTGATTAATCAATAAGTAGCGAATTAATATTTGACCTGCTTTTACTTAAATTTATTACATAACATCCGCGTCTGACCTCACAGACTGAAAATGTATGACTTTATATTATTCAAGCAAAAATTTGTACACGGCTGCCGAAAAAGCCACCCTACTATCGATTAAGCTGCTGCGTTTGCCAATTACATTACCTACCGTGTCGGGAGATTGCCTAAAATTTGTACAGCAATGCTGACGGTAGAACACAAAAGTGTACAGCTTGCTACAAATAGGTGCCTGCTTGCAAATAAATGATGCATTAGAATTGCAACTAACTGATATAGGTTGTCTGTTGTACAAATTGAGTGACAATAATAATATCTCTTTATTTCAAAGTAATGTGTCGCGGTCGATTGAGACTATCATATGCAACGGCTGATATACACAAATGTAATATGGGTTGAATATATCACGGGGGGTAATTTTTGCCTCAATTTGAGGTAGTGACATTCAATTAACCGAAGGACTGTGACTTAGTAGTAGCTTTTTATATACTTTCTCAAGAATAGAAATATCTCCATATACCAAATTTCATATAAATCTACAAAAGTTATGCAATTAGAGTAGCCATATTAGATTCGCCATTTTGAATTCTTAACTTTTGATATAAGATTTAGTATCAGCTGCTCCGAAAATACCTAACAATCAATTTAAACAAATTTTATTAATTCGCTATATTCTCATATTTTCTCGGAAATAAACTGGTTGGTCAATTTTTGTTCATCTGATACCCAACATAGGAGACCACCGCCTAAACATACTCTATATTTTGCAATAGATTACTATAGAAATTGTTTAAAAGTGAATTATTTTTTGTTTGCTTATACTTGTAATGAAATATATTCTTTATAGGATTTTGCAAATAGCAGAAAAAAGAACTATCTATGAGAACCAAAATAAAAACCATTTGTAAAATTATTGATTTACAATATTTGCATTCTTTCGATAACCTGAATTCTGGATATGCTAACAATTAAAATCCTAAAATCAATTTGTCTTTCTTATTGGACAATTCTCATTCTAACACTAGTTTCTACACAGTCCCCTACGGCGATTTTAGGATTTTAATTGTTGGCATAATCAGAATTCAGGTTATCGAAAGAATGCAAAGATTCTAAATCAATAATTTTACAAATGGTATTTATTTTAGTTCTCATAGGTAGTTTTTTCTCTGCTGTTTGCAAAATCATATAAAGAATATGTTTCATTACTACTATAGATTTTATTTCAGCCATTCCAAAGAAATGGATGAACAAACATAGACAGCATACATACAAGTCGAATCAAGAAGCTTTCCTTTTTAAAGTCGATTAAATATGAAATATTCTCAATTAATCTAATGCTCTTAAACAGAAAACACTATAAAGTTTTTGAACAAATGCACGAATCGAGATTTTTGTTCAAAGCGAAAGGGGGACCTGGGTAGAGTCTAAAACCAAGAAGTCAGGATTGCACCCGCTGGTTTCCGATCATCTTGGAAAACACGAATGACGTTGTACCTCCGTTCCTGTTCGCTTTCTCGTAAAATTTATGAGAATTAAAATTGTAGAAAATTATTTTGTCTTTCATGTTTAATATATCTTTTTTGTAGGATTGAAATTGTGAAAGTTACAGCTGTTTTTGTTATCAATTTTTCAACTACTAAATGAAACTTCCGGGTGTAAAACTCTAAATAAGACGTAATAACCTTTAGCTTAAATGCTCGACGAAGTTTCTATCAATAATAATTTTAAAGCTGTGGACGCTTGGCCCCGCATATTTCAGCGCTTGTGTATGGCTCGTATCTTGCTCCGCCTGTTCCATGTATGATTGCTCACGATAACGCGAACTCAATTTCAACTCGAAAATTGACAATTTTATTATTCTGTACTGATATGAATTATACTACGCATGTAATTCTAACGAATATTCAACATTCCACATGCTTATGTTTTTTACATATATTGTATTTCATATTTATGTATATATAATATATATTTAAGAAACATAATATAATATGTAATATAAAGTACACCATAAATATGTGGAATGTCGAAAATTCGTTAGAATTACATGCGAAGTATAATACAAAACTGACAATTTTCGAGTTGAAACTGAGTTCACATTACCGTGAGCAATCATACATGGACCAGGCGGAGCAAGATACGAGGCACGAGAAAGCGCTGATATCTTCGAGGCCGAGTTCGCGCGTCCATAACTTTAAATCTATTAGTCACAGAAACTTCATTGAGCACTTAAACTAAAGGCAATTCCGTCTTGTATAATTTTTATTTAGACTTTTACACCCGTCAGTTTCATGTAGTATTGAAAAATTGATAGGAAAATAATTGTTTTTTTAAACATCTGTAACTTTTACAATATCCATCCTACGAAAAAAAAGTTAAATTAGAATTGAAATATAGTGTTATTTTCTACAACTTTGGTTCTTATAGATTTTCCGAGAATACGAACAGGAACGAAGATACAACGTCATTCGCGTTTTCCAAGATGGCCACTGGAAACCAGCAAGTACAGTCCCGACTTCTTGGTTTTAGACTCTACCCATGTCCCTCTCCCACTTTAGAAAAAATCTCGATTCGTGCTAATTTTCAAAAACTAAATTCTAAATGCATTGGACTAAACACAAAGTTCGCTTACCATAACTTAGCTATCAAGATAACCCTCCAAATTTTAGTGTTTAAAATCTATCGTTTTTATTTCTATTCAAGTTTTTTGTTGATGGTTCATTCATTTTTCTTGCAGTTTATCATATAATCTTGTACGTATGTAATGCTGATTCATTTTCTGGTGCTAGACGTATTGAGTAGTTTATATAGGCATCTTGTGTTTGATATGTTTGAATGATATTGTGAATTATTAATTTATCTTTATTTATGAAAACAAATATTTATAAACAATAAAATCCAGCTGTGTATTATTGTTACATCTCTTTCTTGTTTATGATTATTTTTTAATATTATTATTTACCCATAGTAAGTAAGTATTTCTGAAATTCGCACTTGATTCAATATTAACAAAGTATATAAGTACTTTTTCTTTTAAATATTTACAGATAAGTCCGTAACTGTAACAAATTCTAGCCAATTTTTTACTTAAAAGTTTAATGTATGATGACCAAGCTACGTGCTCATTTATATATTATACCACTAAGAATTTTATGATTTGTTGAACACTAATTATCATTTAATATATTTGTCATTGTAGATATTTCTATTTAAGCCTGTGGTATTTTGAAGAGGATAAAATTTGTTTTCTCAGCGTTCAGTAAAAATCTACTTTTTGTAAACCATTTTTATACTTTTCGCAAATACAAAGCGAAGAGTATACCGGGTGAGTCACGAATTGCGCTCGCCCCGATATTTCCTAAAATATTTGGAATAGAAAATTGAAATTTGGAGACCTTATTACACGACTAAAATGCCATCTTTTCAGTAAAAAATAAAGTTTGGTGCACATCCGGTTTAACCGGAAATGCCCACAACTTTCGATTTTTAAATGGAACACCCTATATATTTTTACATTTTTGGAATCTAGAGAAAATTTTGAATACAATATATCCATTTTGGTCCCTTTTTGATAAAAATTAAAAATTTTATTAAAAAATCTATTTCTGAATCCAGAGTGCTGTGGTGCCCAAAATATATTGCATTACTTAATTCTCTAGAGGCGTTTAAAATTTTTAAATGTGATTTTTACCCACTAACTCGGTTTTTTTAAATGGGAATTTAATCGTTCACCAACATTTTTAAATACCTCATTTTCATACGAATCTAATGATACCAAAATATTGAAAATCCGCTCAGAAATATTTGAGATTTCAGTCAAAATACAATACAACCAAGCTTTTAGAAACATGCGGCTAATAGATAATAGATTAGTGGGCTTTGGAAACTAAAATGGCACATTTCTGTGTAAATCTGGTAACCTAATAATATTGGAAAAATCATAGTAGCCATTGAATGCAGTAAAATAATATCAGCTGTCAGACAGACTCGTGTAGTTATAGACAATCTTGAGCTATTAAACATTTAATAATTGTGAACGCAAAGAACGTTACAATTAAGTTTAGCATAGGTATGTGGAGGTAAACACAATTACATCTACAAGGACATTTGCAATAGAATGCGACATCAGTTCGGTTTTCAGAGTTTTATTTAAATGAACATAAATATCGGGCCTATAAATAAATAAAAATCAATTCCGTTTGAACAATTAAACTTAAACTAGGTATCAGTAGGTATCTTTAAAATAAATAATATAATTGACATTTATAGATATTGTTCAAAATGTCCACCATTTTTTTCTATACACAGTTCGGCTCTGCGTACAGTTGCTTGAATGGCTCTACGCAATTCAGCCGGCGTTATTTCATTAAGAGCCCGTACAACTTTATTTTGCAGCTCTTCATGGGTATTTGAAGAAGTTTTATAAACTTTATTTTTGAGAGTGCCCCATACATAATAGTCGAGGGGTGTTAAGTCAGGTGACCTAGGAGGCCACTTGATATGACCTTGATTTGCGATAAGGCGTTCGCCATGCAAGTTGTTTAAATATTCCATCACTCTTCTGGAATTATGTGGGGGAGCACCGTCTTGTTGGAAAACCAGATTTTGTAAATAGGCAAGATGAAGTAAGTCAAGAAATTCTGCTGTCTGGTTTTGTAAAAAGAATAAATATCGTTCCCCAGTAAGTGTTCCATCAAAAAATATGGGTCCAATTATTCGATCTCCAAGTACTCCAAACCAACAGTTAAACCCAAATCTTTCCTGAATATTCCCCCGCCCTACTAACCTCGGATTTTCTTGAGCCCAGTACCTAGTATTATTTCTGTTAAACATACCTTGGTTCGTAAATCTACTTTCATCTGAATATAAAATATGAAAAGGAATACCTGGATTTTGTTGTACTGCATTTAAGAACCAGTTGCAATATACTAGCCTCCTGTCGTTATCATCTTCATAAAGATGTTGGTGTATTTGGTATTTATAAGACCGAAACTTATGTTTCTTTAAAATTCTGCAAACAGAAGACTGACTAATGTCGCATTCCATTGACAATTCCCTTGTTGGTGTTGTTGGGTGTACCATCACAAATCCTAATACATCAATTTCTTTGTCCTCACTTACAATAAATGTTTGATGGTCATCTTGTTGATTGGGTTCGTTTCTTAATTCTTGCTCCACTCTGGCAAACATGTGTCTGCTTGGATGACGTCTGTTGGGATATCGTTGCCGATACAGTTCTGCAGCTGCAGTTGAATTTTTGAGACGCTCTCCATATATCAGTAACATATCGACCTTTTCATTTCTACTAAAATTATTCATTTTCTTTAATTTTTACTCAAAGAGATTTCCGCAACGCTTTATTTTGTATCTGTCTGACAGCTGATATTGTTTTATTACATTCAATGGCTACTATGATTTTTCCAATGTTATTAGGTTACCAGATTTACGCAGAAATTTGCCATTTTAGTTTCCAAAGCCCACTAATCAATTATCTATTAGCCGCATGTTTCTAAAAGCTTGGTTGCATTGTATTTTGGCTGAAATCTCAAATATTTCTGAGCGGATTTTCAAAATTTTGGTATCATTAGATTGGTATGAAAATGAGGTATTTAAAAATGTTGATGAACGATTAAATTCCCATTTAAAAAACCGAGTTAGTGGGTACAAATCACATTTAAAAATTTTAAACGCCTCTAGAGAATTAAGTAATGCAATCATATTGCTCTTTTTATTTTTACAGTAACGTAGCACACAAACTAAAATATATTTTGGGCACCACAGCACTCTGGATTCAGAAATAGATTTTTTAATAAAATGTTTAATGTTTATCAAAAAGTGACCAAAATGGATGTATTGTATTCAAAATTTCCTCTGAATTCCAAAAATGTAAAAATATATAGGGTGTTCTATTTAAAAATCGAAAGTTTTGGGCATTTCCGGTCAAACCGGATGTGCACCAAACTTGATTTTTTATTGAAAAGATGGCATTTTAGTCGTATAATAAGGCCTCCAAATTTCAATTTTCTATTCCAAATATTTTAGGAAATATCGGGGCGAGCGCAATTCGTAACTCACCCGGTATTGCATTCGATCGGCACATTTTTAAAACCATTAATATTGCTCGTAGAGAAAATATTTTCATAGCACTGTGTTGGCAATCGAATTCTGAACAATTTTTAAAATGTCCGTCCATCCGTCTGTCCCTCTGTACGTCTGTCTGTCAGTCTATCTGTCGGTATATGTGTCCGACACGTTTCCTGTGAGCCCGATAACTTAAGAACAAGTCTGATTGTATTGAAATTCGAACAGTAAGTTAGTGTATGCTAGAGGAAGAGCCCTACTGCTATGAACAGAATCGGTCCATAAATCATATATATTTTTTCATGTTTTGCAATTAAACTAAAAATGTTTAAAATGAATATTATATGTAAAGAAAACTGCGAAGAATATTCTATAGAATGTCGAACAGTTATATAGAAAGTGCAGTACATCGGCGAAGAGTATAATGGTTAGCTTGTTTTGTATCACACACATATCAGGATAATTCTTTGCTATGATCTAATTCTCAATATGACCATTTTGTTCACTTAACATGGTATTACTTGAATCATTCATATAAATAATAAATCAAATGGGCCCCAGCGTTAGTGCCGTGAGGAATGCTTATATCTTACATTTTTGGCCATTTATTTGCTCCATTGCCGAATTTATAATTTTTCTTATTTTTAAAGCAGGTATGTTTGATTTACACAACCATGCTAGCATTATCGGAAGATGATTAAAACTAAGCGGAATTTTAGAATTTTTCTGTAACCTGAAAAATTGCTACTACCCATTAATGTATTAATGTATCCATATTGACTGTCGCTTAACAAACTAAATACTACTAAGAAACTCGTCGGATGATCAGAGATAGACGTCCCAAAATGCTTAGAAAAGGATTGTAAAACATTGATCGTCCTATAATTTTAAATTATTTCCATAAAAGGGCTTAATTAATGAAGCTTAATTACTATGAGAGATCACATATTTAAATGAGTTATTTGCTACATAACATATTGGTTTGATTATAAACTGCATGCAACATTGCACACCAGTTAATAAACGCATATAATATTGCAAGTCGGTGTTGTGCTAATGGATTTGCAGCCACAGCCATATATTACAAGTGTAGATAGATAGAACATTGCAAATATTGAAACAGTAATGATTTTGACGTAATATTTTGAGCAATATAAGTTTACATATCATGATAGACTAAAGCACTGAGCTTTGATTTCATATAATGTTATATATACACACCGGCAAATTTAAAGGAACGGATATTAATCGGCATTTTCTATTTTCTATTACTTCCACATCCACGTAGTGGATTGGAAGTATAGTAATCGTAAAAAAAATTCAAGTTTCTTTTCTTGAAATAGGATTAGAATGTCATGAAACGTCGAGATTTTAAATTTGAGTGAAAGAAAAAATTTTGTCTGTCGGTCTGTTTGTATGTAACTTTTTTTGTCCGAACGTGATCTCCGGAACGGTTTAAGATATTGACTTGAAATTTTGTAAACCTATATATTATAACGAGATCTGGAACTGGATTTTTTAACATATCCGGTGAAGGGTTGTGGGGTAAATAGGGGGAAATAAGTAAAGCAAACTGGTAAGAGTACAGAAACTTGAAATTTGGTGTATGTACTAGAAGCCAAGGCCTCGAAATTTTTTATAATATTTTCCAATTATATTATTTAACAACTTAAATAACAACATTAATGACATACCAGTTCTCCTTAGATCTAGGCTGATGATATTAAATCTATCAGATAAGTAGTTATAACCTATTCCTCTGTCTCGGGATAAATACCGTCGGCTTTAAATGTCAGATATTTTAAAAATTTTCTTTGAATCGGTTCGATTTTCAACTTTTGACAAGCATAATATGGATACCAGATTAAAGCAGCATATTCAAGCATCGCACATAAGTGAAATATAAAACCTTTGAGGCGTCAAGATCAGTAAAGGCCTTACAATTCCTTACAATGAATCCATAAAACCTCATAGCATCAGATATTTTTAAAGTTATATGATCATTGAAATAGAGCTTGCAATCAAACGTTACACCTAAATCTTTATAAGAGTTACAGCGCGATAATATTTTGTTATCCATATTTTATGCATATTCATATGTAAGTTGTTTCCTTGTGAAGCTCATGATCTTACATTTCGAGATATTAAGATGTAATTTATTATCTCTACACCAAGATTGGACATGATCCAGTTCACATTGCAACTTTTTACAGACATCAATGCAAGTCATTACTGATTATATTCTTAAATCATCAGCATAGAAGAGTTTAGAACAGTCAATAACAGCATCTAAATAATTAATAAATAGAAGAATCAAAAGTGGGCCAAGGTTAGACCCTTGAGGAACACCAGAGGTAACATAATATTGAGGTGAATTGAAACTATTGTACGTAACATATTGCTGTCTCTTACATAAATAAGACTTGAAAAATTCGATAGCTTGGGAATGAAAGCCAAATTTTGTCAGTTTTTTAAGCACAACACGGTGGTCTATCCTGTCAAAAGCCTTTGAAAAGTCCGTATAAATGGCGTCCACTTTTCCCCTCTTATCCAATACATTTGACACATATTGGGTAAAAACGGCTATATTTGTAACAGTTGATCTGTTACTCATAAATCCGTGCTGGTAAGTTGATATCTGATTACGAACAGATGAGTAAATACGATCATACGGCATAATTTCAAAGACCTTAGAAAGATTTGAAAGAATGGAAATAGCCCTAGAATTATCAATAGCTGCTCTATCACCGTTCTTAAATACTGGACAAACTTTGGCTTTCTTCCAGCAGCTAGGAAATTTGTAATGACATCTGGAACTAGATTATATTTTTGGACTGTTCCGTTAAAGTGTTGGGGGTTAAACAGGGGAAAGTAAGTAAAGCAAGCTTGTACGGAAACTTGAAATTAGGTGTATGGACTAGAAGGCCTCAGTTTTTTTATAATATTTTTCAACCCACCACCACCCCTACTAAATTATTAAAGGGATTGATAAAATGAAATTTAAATATTCTCTTGAAATTTGGTACACGTATGTATTATAACTACATCTGGAAGTAGATTATATTTTGATATGATTCCGCTGAAGGGTTGGGGGTTAAATGTGGGTAAATAGGGGAAAATAAGTAAACCAAACTGGTAAGAGTACATAAATTTGGGATTTGGTGTATAAACTAGAAGCGAGGGCCTCAGGTGTTTTTTATAGTATTCTTTCATTTTTACGCGTCGACGTCGACGTCTAGCGTCGCTTTTGTAAAACTTGTGTATTTCATAAATTTTTATTCCTAGATTCATATTCTTACATTCTTACATCTCGACGCCGACCGACGCCCATCGTCGTTTTTGTATAACTTGTGTATTTAATAAACTTTGATATCTAAATTTGTTTTTGCATTTTTTCGTCTCGACGACGATCGACGCCTAGCGCCGTTTTTGTAAAACTTCTGAATTCGATAAATCTTGATATCTAGATTAATATTCTTCCATTTTTTCGTCTCAACGCCGACCAACGCCTAGTCTGGATT
The DNA here is from genome assembly GCA_963583905.1 of Stenurella melanura. Lineage (NCBI taxonomy): Eukaryota > Metazoa > Arthropoda > Insecta > Coleoptera > Cerambycidae > Stenurella > Stenurella melanura. The sequence goes on from OY757310.1 coordinate 144,904,354, forward strand.
TTGAAAACTTGTATATTTGACCAATTTTGATACCTAAATTTTTGTTCTTGCAGATTAACGCCTCGACGCCGACAGACGGCTAGCGTCGTTTTTGTAAAGCTAGTATGTTTGATCAATTTTGATACCTAAATTCATGTTCTTTAGTTTTTACGTCTGCACGCCGACCGACGCCAGCCGTCGTTTTTGTAAAACTTCTGAATTTGATAAATTTTCATACCTAGATTCATATTCTTACATTTTTTCTCTCGACGTCGACTGACGCCTAGCCTCGATTTTGTAAAACTTGTGCATCTGATCTATTTTGATACCTAGATTCACAATATATTTTTGCGTCTCTATATCAACCCACGCCTAGCGTCGTTTCTGTAAGACTTGTGTATTTAATAAATTTTAATATCTAAATTCATGTTCTTTCGTTCGTTTCTATTCAAGTTTCGGAATTATATTATGCTGATGAGTTCTAACTGACAGCACACTCTTCAGAATTTCATTGGTAGTTCGATCGACCCAGGTGAATCCGTCAGTTGATCCACATCTCAAAAGCCTGCTTGCTATTCTCCATGTCTTCAAACATGGTCCAAGCTTCAATTTATTTCTATAGTGATATTTTAACATTATGAAATAATTATTACATTGATATAATACGAATAATATAATAAGAGTTATTATAATCATCTAAGAAGCTTCATTTCATATGAAATTATTACCTCTCATACTGTATTCCTATTGATGGAAAAAACGCTATTATTAACGAAGTATTTTTGTTTCAGTGAAATAAAATACGTAACTCAACATATGTAAGCCATATTAATCATTTTTTAAAATTTAAAAACTCCGTAATCCCAATGGAAAAATGTTTTCAATTTATTCTGTATAATATTTATTCTATAAAAGTACAACTGGGTGTACGAAGATATATATATGGTGCATGTGAGACAAAACAATGAGTGTGATATTATGATTGTGAATTACAACACAACGGGGACCGTAAAATATAGTTCAGAGAGAAAGTTCAATCAAATACGGGATTGCAGTTGATTACATAATATAATTGGTAATACATAAGCTTTTATTTGACATTAAGAAAAATACGTTTTTAAAATATGATATTTTAAAACAAATAGAAGAAAGTTAATACTTTAATTAATTGTATCCAGGATCGGGAGAAGTAATCGATGCTTGTTGCATTAGAACAGCTAATAGCTATTTATACAAGTAGTAGTGGTACTATTTAAGAACAGGCGCGAAGATTATTTCGACTGCAACTCGATGAAGAACATGCTAGGTGATAAATTTAAACCAAAAAAACAGGTAGTGGAGTTCAATACATTACGATTTTAAGAGATCGATACCCTATATCCCAAAAGAGGAAAATCTCTAGGAATAATGTCGATTAAAAACTATAGCATAATCTACTATAATTAAAAAAAAAGTTGAAATCTCGTAATAGAGCGAAATCATGAAAAGTGGTGCGTTTGTTATCTTTGCAAATGAATTAGCTCATGAGGCCAAACCAGAGATTAAAGAAAATCCTTTTCTAAAATCCCAATTTCCCAACTTTCTAACCTTTGGGGAGGGTGGTATCTCCAGCAGGCCTAATCCACACGTGTTCCAGTTTCGCAATCTTAAAGGTCGAAATGGCCCTTGAGCCACGCGGAAGTCGTTTAGTCTAGAGTGCGGCACGTATTCCTTTATTTATGTTCATGTTCATGGCTATGTTATTACTCCTTTCTCCTCTTTAACAATTCTGCTGCTCCCGGGAGTCTCGGCTTCCATTAATATAATTTCCTCGTCTTCATCCCCGCTCTCTCTATGTGAACGTCTAGTGCATTTTCTCGTGATTGACCACTACAGAATGCACACACAATAAAGCAATTTAACGTAAGTTTTCTGGAGCCATACACTCCACCACATTATTTTTGTAGTTGTGAGAAATAAATTTCAATAAGGTCTCAGGTGCTAGTTTCTCTGTAGTTGTTACTGGAGCGAGCTCATTGCTGTCAGGTTTCCAGCACCAACTTTCTGAATTTTTATTGCAAAATTGAATTAGGATTTTATTGGTTGTTTCTTGCCAAACGTTGGTAGCATACTTCTTCCAAGATTTTCATTTCCATGTCGCCACCATGCAAAGCAACGATAATGCGTGCTCCTGCGTTTAGAAAGGAGAGAAGGGCCTCTTTCGATCATAACAGAAGAAACAAAGGAAAACCAAGGACGATGTAAGTCTGGTCTAGGATGTTTCCTACAGAAGACATCGAATGACACTTGAAATATTCATATAAATTAATATTAATAATTTGTACTAATTTACATCACAAAAAATAATTATTGTAATCTTAAATATTTTTCGCTAAAATTACAATCTTATTGTGGCGTCGAATGACCTTAAAGGTAACATTGTAATTTGTTCTTATAGAATTTACTAACAAGAATTGAGATTATTCATGATTTTTTTAGAAAAATATTACTTCTCCGCCATTGTAACTCGTCACATATTAAAGTTATAAAAAAAATTTTTGTCCAAAAAATGAAAGAAATTTTGTTTTCTACAAGTTTGTTGTAGGACCAACTGTTGAGGATTCATTTAGAAGAAACTGTATTATAGCACCTTACATCCAAAATGACGGATAGCTTCCCTCTTTCATGTTCGAAACTTGAATTTCTTATCTTACTTCATTATTACATGTTACATTATTACATGTCTTATTATTTACATGTGTTGTAGGACAGAAATCCCTACGGACTGAATTAGTATGTATGTATACTTACATACACGTAGTTTACTTAAAAAAATGGCGGAGGATCCGGTTATTCTGATAACCATTTTCGAAATGATTTCTCTTTCCTGTCAACCTCTCTACTTTGTGATCATGGTGATATGGACTATTAGGTAGTTTCACAGTTAAAACTAGTATTCAACAGCGGTTTTATAATTGAGGTCATACATACACATACAGTGTATATACAGGGTGTTCCAGATTTAAACGGACATGAACCGTTTTTGACCATAATTTTAGTCCGCCATATTTTTGAAACGACTGCACATATTTAGATAAAATTTGGATACATATTATACTCTTTTAGGTTAACGAATAACTTAGGTGATTTTGGAAAAATTTTAGGACCGTCCTCCGTTTTTTTAATATAGCTCTTAGGGTCGTTAAAATCACACTGTATATTATTTTTTGGTAAATGTTAGTAAACTTTTAAGAAGCCTATGGACCAGTTTATAAAATAATGTCATAATATTTGATGGTACGTTTATGGTTATTCTTCAATAAATTTTCAAAAGTATTGAAAGACCAAATTTGACATTCTACAAATAACACAATCCAGTTGCTAACATAACTATTTTATTGATTTTAGCCAAATACCTCGTAGAAGAGGTTATTTGTTTTTGTTTTGACATTCAGTGTTTTTTCCAAAATAAAACACATTCCATTTATTTCACGAATGAAAAATATGTAATAGAACGATGCGATTAACACACGACATTGTTAATACTTAGAAGCATACTAAATAAACTTAAATTCTTAAATAAAACACTGTACATAAAGCAAATGAAAATCATATACCATGCATTAGTAGAGTCGAGACTATCTTATGGAATCTTGGAATGGGGTGGTGCGTTGAATATTTATATGGAACTACTTGAAATAATACAAGATATTTTTAATAATAATGCTGAATGAAATACCAACGTACCCGACCAACTTACTTTTTACAGAACCCAGACTCTTTGGTGTTAGGCAAATATATCTTTTTCAGATTATCGTTAACCAGTATAAAAATAAAAATAATTTGTAGTTACTCAGCCATACATATACAACAAGAGGTAAAACTAATTTGCCAGCAAAAATTTCTCCCTCTACTAAAACTATAGGTCAAAGAAGTTATATCTTTATTTCGCCTCGCCTTAATAATATTTTGCCAACTGACATAAAACAATCTAATCCATTAAAACATTTTAAATATAAATGCAGAATGTATATTCTAAACTCGGACAGAGAGTTCATTCACTACCTGATCAACATAAGAAAAAACTTAAAAAAGAAAAATAAAAGTAATGGTCATGTTCAGATATACTCGCATTTAGATGCATTTAGATGTATTTTCAGAAATATTTTGAATAGTTGTATTACAGATTTTGATTTAAAAGTGAATTATTATTATTTTGCAAACATCAGAAAAAAATAACTATCTATGAGAACTAAAAGAAAAACTGTGTGTAAAAATATTAATTAAATCTTTGCATTCTTTCGATAACCTGAATTCTGGTTATGCTAGCAAATTAAAATCCTAAAATGAATTTGTCTAATTTCTTATATGAAAATTGTCATTATAACACTAGCATCCACTTAATATCTACATAACTCCCTACGGTCATGAAGATTCAGTTAAAAGTGAGAACAAAGGCCTAAAATTAATTTATTTATCTAGCTTGCTTAAAAATAATTCTAATTTATTACATTTTCATGAAATCTATCATTCTGTTTCTTGGAAATACTTGAGCCTTTGAAACATTTTTTGACATTATTCTGGAGCTCATCAGAAAGACATAAAGCCACTCATAAAGATGTTTCATGCAAAATCAACAAAATTTCTATGAATAAGTGTGAAATAATTATATTTGACATTGACTGATAAAAATAACAGATCTTCACTTATCTATTAGCTAACTAGTTTTGGAGCCTATATACTTTATGCATGTTTAAAAGTGAATTATTATTTGTTTGCTTATAATTGTATTGAAGTATATTCTTTATAGGATTTTGCAAACAGCAGTAAATAGTATATTAGAGTATAAGTGGATTAATAGGTCTTTAAAACACTCGCGATTTTTCGACCACTTTGAAATCATAGATACTGGTATTATTACTACAAAAAATGGAAATAAGAATTAAGAATGTAAAATGTTTGAATTCGTGATGTGACATCAGGATACCTGTCAGTGTCAAATAAGGAATGCAAAAATTAATTTGCAATCTGTCACATAGGATTAATTATTATTGTCACTACAGTTGTTATTGATTCTTTATTGCTTTAAAATGAGTTCTAACATTGATTACTTAAATAGAAAGCAGATTTGCTTTTAATGCCGCAAAAATTCCTGTCAGATCAATAATTAAAAAGTTGGCATTTTGACTCTGGTTGTAGTTGTTGCCATGGTAACTTTAAAACACACGCGTTTTTTAAAGTTGGATTTGAACACTCTGAGGCGTACTTTAAATAAGCAAAATAGGGTACCAATAAAAAAAATTTATCTATGAGAACTAATAGGAAAACTATGTGTAAAAATATTAATGAAATATTTGCATTCTTTCGATAACCTGAATTCTGGTTATGTTCTGTGAGTGGCTTTATGTCTTTCTGATGAGCTCCAGAATAAGGGCGAAAAACATTTCAAAAGCTAAGCATTTCCAAGAAACAGAATGATAGATTTCATGAAAATGTAATCAATTAGAATGAAACATTTTTAAGACCTTTAAATCCTATAAAGGATATGCTTCAATACATATCTTGATCATATATATAATAAGAAAATACACAAATTCATTGTCTATGAATAGATGAACCCACGTACAAATTAGATTTTCTGGGTATTTTCTGGGTTTTTTCTGTTTGTTTATAAATATTACTTTACTATAGTGTTTCTTTTGGATTATTATATGTTAGTTAAGTATCGTTCTGTATATATGTATCTATATATCTAGTTAATAAAATTTTCAGAAACATGTATTTTCATTTTATAAATAAACATATTATATTAAAAAGAAACACTGCATATTAAACTTTTATAATGCAGAACTTTATAGTGAGTAAAATATCTTTTTATATAACAAGAAAAATATTCTTAGGTGTAATCTAATAAAATTTCATTATATGAACCTCAATTCTGTACAACAGCCTTAAGTATAGAAAATAAAATATCTTTTTACTAAGACCACATTAAATAACTTGTCATCGATAAGAACATTATATGATGGCAGTTTATTAACTTCTAACCCGTGTTCAATGTTCGGAGCATCTCCTTATCTTAATCGATTTGAGACTTTCTTCGTGTCTACGTTCCTCCAATCTATAACAAATTACGTTCCATTTCACCAAAATCGTGTGCACACTTACGACGGATAATTGATAATTCACCACATAACTCTAACATTAATATGGCTGACTATTAAAGTCATCCATCATAATATAAAGCTTTTCAAAAATAGATTATTCGCAAATCTAAATTAAATATACAGGGTGGACAATTAACAATAGGCCGTAATTCAAGGGTGCTGTTGTGAGCAAAGAAATAGGACAAGTCTTATAACGTATTTTTTATAAAATCTAGTTGTGTGCAGGGTGCCCCAAATTGCTTGATTTTGGCTGGTTTTCCTATTTTCAGACCAGGTAGAGAAAAACTGACGTATGAGTCTAGAGCTCGATTTTTGTGAAACGCCCATTGATGAAAACCGCATTTAGATATCTCTAACCGTTTCCGAGATATCGGCAAAAATTGACATTTGGCAGATTCCGAAAAACTGTCATAACTTTTTTATTTGTGAATATTTTTTCAAACGGTAAAAACTTTATACATGCACTTTTTGGCGTAGAATAAGATGCATTTGTCAAAAAAATATATCGCTTTTCAATTGTTCGATATCAAAGCTAACTTTGTTATTTCAAATGGAAACCATAGCTGGCTTTGACTTTAGAAAATAGGGAAAAAAAACCTTTCCAAAAATACATATGTCAAGATATGTCTAGTCATCCTCGCTGCCAATATAACACATTTCTCTTTAAAAATGACATTTTACCAGAGTTGGCCATGGAAAACAAGAGTTTCAGTTATTCAAATGAAAACAATAGTTTTTCTATTAAATTAATTTTGTTAATTAAACATGTTTCATTAAGTTAGGTAACAAATTTTTAACGATTGAAGTATCACAAATAGTGTTCAAATTGTCTATCATTTTGGTCGATTCACAATTGACATCTCTTCTTTACTGATTTCTCGGCATTTAAGAGTTGTAAAGGTGTTATCCCAGCGATTGTATTTCTCACTCGTTGCTCTAAATCTTGACGCGTTTCTGGTATGGTTTTAAATATCTGGTCTTTGACGAAGCCCCAAATAAAAAAGTCCAAAGGACTTAGGTCCGGAGATCTTGCAGGCCATGGCATGGGCCCCCTTGTTCCCATCCACCGATCCTCGAACATTTGATTTAGTTTGTTCCTTGTAACCGCCGCGTTATGGGCTGGTGCGCCATCTTGTTGATATGTGAAGATTTGTTGTTTTTATCAGTCAATGTCAAATATAATTATTTCATGCTTATTCATAAAAATTGTCTTACTTTTGTATGAATGATCTTAATGAGTGGCTTTGTGTCTTTCTGATAAGCTCCAGAATAAAGGCGAAAAACGTTTCAAAGGCTAAGCATTTCCAAGAAACAGAATGATAGATTTCATGAGAATGTAATCCATTAGAATGAAAATTTTTTAAGACAAGGTAGGTAAATAAATTCATTTTAGGCCTTTTTTCTCACTTTTAACTGAATCATCATGACCGTAGGTGGTTATGTAGATACTAGTTTAATCTGCATGACCGTAGGGGACTGTGTAGATGCTAGTGTTAGAATGAGAATTTTCAAAAAAGAAATTAGACAAATTCATTTTAGGACTTTAATTTGCTAACATAACCAGAATTCAGGTTATTGAAAGAATGCAAACGTTTCGTTAATATTTTTACACATAGTTTTTCTTTTAGTTCTCATAGATAGTTATTTTTTCTGCTGTTTTCAAAATCCTATAATGAATTTGTTTCAATACAATTATAAGCAAACAAATAATAATTCGCTTTTAAAAATGTAATCTTTACATATGAAAAAACTTTCCAGTCTACACACAGCGGTCGTATTCGTGTTTACCGACTTCCGAATGCTCGATTCGATGAGAAGTGCACATCCAATAATGACAAAAGTGGTAGATTTTCCGTTAACATGTGGGCTTGGAAATCGGCACATGGTCCTGGTGTCTTGTGGCATATTGAGGAACGATTTAATAGTGAAACGTATATTAGGATTTTACACAATATTATGCTCCCTTCTGTGTCACAATTATTTCCTAATAATGAATTCATATTTCAACAAGATAATTGTTTAGTTCATACTGCTTATACCGTGCCTAACTGGTTTCAAGATAACAACATTGATGTTCTTAACTGGCACAGTCATAGTCCAGATCTTAACCCTGTGGAAAGCTTATGGGGACTACTCGTTAGAAGTATCCAAAAACGAAATGTGAGACCATGGATTGCCCAAGAATTACTGTGTTAAGTGGTAAATAATGCATGGAAAAATATTATTACTAATGATTATATTGCATAAGTTTATTTAATTCTTTGCCAAACAGACTTATAGAAGATATGAAAAGAAATGGTGCAATAACAAAATATTAATAGTTAGTTTCTTGTTAAGTTGAATAACCTGTATTGCCCTGATCCAGGATTTCTACTAATCGTACCGATTATTCTCCACTTTTTTAAAATGATAAGCACAGAATATTTGTTAATGCTATAACGCAGTGCAATATGTCTCATTGACAATCCATCCTCTGCTTTAGCAATAACTACAGCATTACAACAAAAAATATAATCAAAGTGCTACTCATTACATATTCAAATACAGACAGATTTACATTAGAAAAAAACAGTTGTCCTATTTTTCTTTGCTCACGACAGTACATTCATAGTCAAATTTAAGGATGTCTTAAACATGCTTTTGTAAATTGTTGCTGTGGAAAAAGATAAAGGGGGTCAAAGAAGGCATAGAAGTAGATGGAAGCCACATCTAAAACTTATTTCTAAGTTGTAGCAAACAGTTCGTAAGAAATTCATTGAGTTTGCATAGTTGTCACTCTGTAGTTTTTAGTTACGTTGAATAATATTTTCAATAAATATAAATTGTCCTTTTAAAATTGAGTCAGTTATCAAAAAATTCTTGAAATCTTTTGCGGCAGTTTTTTTGAAAACGGTTGGAATTATCAAATTTTATCAAGCATACCTTTTTTGCGTAGAAATGACCCTTGCATGAGATTTTATAGTCAGAAGTCCCACAAAAGTCCCGTAAAAAAAAGAAAAAAAATAATCATCAGGTAACACAGGCTAACGTGATGTAACTTAAAACGAGTTTCCTTGCCAAATTTAGAGAAGATCGATATAGAGATAGTTGTGATATTGCAAAAGAAAATAAAAAAATACACCCTGTAACATTTTCCACAGCAGCAATTTACTAAACCATGTTTGCCTATATCCTCAAAGAATGTACCCTTGAATTATGGCCTATTATTAATGGTCCACTCTACATGTTTAAATTATATAAACATACTTCAGTTCAGCTGGAACAATTTTCGTCGCTTAATGGAAAAAAACTGTTATAAGTTTTGAATCTTGGCAGAGCTGTTCATTCAAGGCGTGCTCCCATTTAGTTTTTTTATTTATCGCTAATCAATAGCGATATCTGACTTATCCCAAGTAGTATTTTTGGACACAATTTCGAAGCAAACTTGGTAGTGAGAAATAGTATTTTTACTGTTTCAATTCTTAAATAAGATAATGGTTTACGTATATTTCTGACATTACATGTTCTGAATTTGTTAACAATCATATAACTTTTACATATAGGCTGGACGGCGAGGGATTTTGATTGGATTTTTGGCCCATAGGCAAGATTATTGTTAGAATCGCTTCGTTTTAGGGTGAAGTTGAACAATATAAGTTTATTTGCAAATTAGTAAACCGCTTAATTTCATAATTAATAATTAGTGAGTAAAATACATTTCTTCAAATATCTCCGTTCCTGCTAACTTTTGGTATGACATATGCATTAAGAAAATTATTCGTTATGAAATTCTCTAAAAAATAAGCGCCGATAGAGTTCGCCAGGTGCAATTGTTAACTTGCAAATTGCTTCCAAAGCTTTCATATCACGTTATTTTCACAATTTCTTTGCTCAAAACAACTGCACATAGAGAGCTAAAAATTCTTGAAAATGGTGTCCATGTTGGCCCAATAATGCGCAAAAAATTTCAGCAAGATCGGTTTATGACTTTTTGAGTAACTAATGGTCTATTTTTTAAATACATAATTTTTTGTAAAGTTTATTTATAATAGGGAAACTCATTTAGAAAATTGAAAAAACTATTGAAAAATTATATCCCGTTGAAATTTTTGAAAAATCGCAATTTTGGTCGATTTTATGAGGTTTTCTATACGTGAACCTTTTTATGCACGACATAAACAGATATCTTGTTATATTTCAACTTTAGGGAATCCGCTCTTGCATATTTACAAAACTGCTATTTTTTTACAAATTTAAAAAAGTTTGTCCCAGCATTTGTTTATTTATGTCAAATGACCTTAAGCCCGAATGCAAGCATGACACCTGCGAACCACTGAGACGTAAAAACACGCACTATTCTTTCACCATCTTGATGAATTTCATTAAATCTAGCTGTCATTTGCTCAAGTAATTGTTCTCGTATGTTTAGTTCAACACTGTAAACCAATTGCTCCAAATGACCCCAATAAAAATTTAAAAAAGTTTGTCCTAGCATTTGTTTATTTATGTCAGGCATAAAAAGGTTGACGCGTAGAAAACCTCATAAAATCGACCAAAATTGCGATTTTTCAAAAATTCCAACGGGACATCTTTATTCAATGGTTTTTTGAATTTTCTAAATGAGTTTCCCAATTATAAATGAATTTTACAAAAAATGGCACAATTGGTAATTAAGGATAGAAATAAAGTCGGCCAAAATTACAATTTTTCAAAAATTTCAATGGGGTATCATTTTTTAATAGTTTCTTGAATTTCCTAAAGGAATTTAAAAGTGAATTATTATTTGTTTGCTTAATTGTATTGAAACATGTACTTTATAGGATTTGGAAAACAGCAGAAAAATAACTATCTATGATAACTAAAAGAAAAGCTATGTATAAAAATATTAATGAAATGTTTGCAGTTTTTCGATAACCTGAATTATGGTTACGCTAGCAAATTAAAATCCTAAAATATATTTGTATAATTTCTTATTTGAAAATTCTCATTCAACAACTGGAATCCACGCAGTCCCCTCGGCCATGCAGATTAAACTAGTATCTACATAACCCCCTACGGTAATGAAAACAGAGGCCTAAAATGAATTTATTTACCTGCCTTGTCTTAAAAACTTTTCTTTCTAATGAATTACATTTTCATCAAATCTATCATTCTGTTTTTGGAAATGCTTAGCCTTTGAAATGTTTTTCGCCTTTATCATGGAGCTCATATCAGAAAGGCACAAAGCTATTCATAAGGATGTTCCATGCAAAACTAAGACAATTTCTATGAATAAGTATGAAAAATTATATTTGACATTGACTGGTAAAAACAACAGATCTTCACCTATCCATTAGCTAACTAGTATTGGAGCCTATATACTCTATGCATGCTTAAAAGTGAATTAACTAAAAGTAACCCCACTTCTTCAACGGAACCATGTCAAAATATAATCTGGTTTCAGATGTCGTTATAATACATACGTGTATCAAATTTCAAGTGAAAATCTCAATTTAATTTTATCTACTCTTTCATTAAGGGAGTGGGGTGGTGGGGCATGGAAAATCTTATTAAAAAACCTAAGGTCTTCGCTTCTAGTATATACACCAAATCCCAAATTTCTGTACTCTTACCAGCTTATTTTACTTATTTACCCCTATTTAATCCCCAACCCTTCAACGGAGTTATCTCAAAATGTAATCTAGTTCCACATGTCGTTATAATACAAACGTGTACCAAATTTCAAGTGGATATCTCAATTTTATTTTATCAACCCGTTTAATAATGAGTAGGGGTTGGAGGGGGGTTGAAAAATATTATAAAAAATCTGATGCCTTGTCTTCTAGTACATATACCGAATTTCAAGGTTCTGTACTGTTACCAGCTTGCTTTACTTATTTTCCCCTATTTAATCCCCAACCCCAACGGAATAATCCCAAAATATAATATAGTTCCTGATGTCATTATAATATATACGTATACCAAATTTCAAGTGAATATCTCAATTTCATTTTATCAACCCCTTTAATAATGGTGGGGGGATGGGACCAAAAAGTTACAGACAGACAAAGATAATTTTTCTTCGCTCAAATTTAAAATCTCGACGTTTCATGACATTCTAAATCTATTTCAAGAAAATTAAAAATTGATTTTTTTTTACGATTAGGTACTATACTTCCAATCCACTACGTGGATGTGGAAATAATTAATGGCGTTTATAATTTGGCGGTCATTATGCACAATCTCCTTTTAAAAGAAAGTGTATAAAAGCTTAAATACGTATATTTGTAATCGGCTATATAGAGTGCTGTAATTGTTACTCTTTCTATATGAAAAGCGCTTGTTTAGATACTTGACATTACTTAATTTTCAATATCAGAAAGGAATTATTCGAATCAAATACGTATTGAAAAGTTCTTAAATAATAAAGTGGATACTAATGGAGTGACGATAATAAATAAATGTGTCTATTTGTATTTTTTTGATAATAAATACTTTTATTATATTCATGAATGTCTGCCATAATATGAAACGTAGTTCTCACTTTACATCATATATTTATTTATTCCATATTTAGTGTCTTTTTTATATTTTTAATCGACGTGTCCCTACATCAATGTATAAATTACTGAGTAAATAAAATAATTTGTTTATTGTTGGTTCTTTTAACATTTTTAAATACATGATAAATATTTTACTATCCGAAATTACTAAAATACACACAATTTAAACCCATTTTAATTTATAATAAGGTTGAATGAGCTTTTACCGACCCTGCCTCGGTTAAAAGTATGTTCTAGACGTAGATATACATACGAGTACATATACATATTTAAAAAAGCAAATCTCCTTTTCAAAGCTTACATAAATTTAAAATTGCTATTAACTAAACCACAAGCAACCAACGGCGAAAGGATCTGTCAGAAATGCATTCTTTGCAGATATACTAATTCCCGAGAGTTCTGTAGTAATATTTCGTTAATCTAATTTTAATTTCGTATAAATTTAGAAAGAATTCTAATTTAAGAAATGGAAGTAATGCACAGGGTGATTTAGAGTAGGTGTAAAAAAATTTGGCATCTGGTTCGTGAAGTCATATTAAGAAAAAAAAATTTATATAAATATAGGTCCTATTCCTTTAGTTTCAGAATTACAACAGATTTCAATTTTATTGAATTAGTAACGATTATTAAGGAACATTTAAAGAAATAACTAGCAAAATGAACTAAAGAAAACAAATGAATATATTGTAAAACTATTGCCAATGACAGTTTTTCAAAATGACCTTGAGCTCGAATGCAAGCATGACACCTGTGAACCATTGGGTCGTAAACACGCGCTATTGTTCCACCATCTTGACGAATTTCATTAAATCTAGCTGTTATTTGGTCAAGTAATTGTTCTCGTGTGTTTAGTTCAACACTGTAAACCAATTGCTTCAAACGACCCCAATAAAAAAAGAATCCAATTGGTTTAAGTTAGGAGATCTTGAGGACCAAGCAATAAAATCTTCACGACCAATTCATCGTTTAGAAAAATGTGCTTACAACCATTGAAATACGTATCTCCCATAATGAGCTGGAGCGCCATCATGTTGACACCATATTTGTTGACGATCAAGAAGCGAAATAATATGTTCTATCCTCTCAAAGAGCGTTTCATCTAAAAAAGTTCGATAGTGTTAGCCTGTGTGGTAAAAATTCTAATTCAAGTAGTTCTCCATTACAGATACCAGCCCAAGACAACGGTGTTGATATCGCGATTGCGGATTTTGAAGATTCCATAAATGGTAAACATATATTAATACCATTCCAAGGTTATTGGGCTTCATCTGTCCACAATATCCTAGTTAAAAATAGTCGATCTTCGGTAATTTTGTGTAACAACCAAGTACAAAAATCTACACGCCAACCGTAATCTTCCGGTTGTAAATCCTGGATGCGTTGAATGTGATAGGGGTGTAACTGTTCATGATGCCATACAGAATTTTGTGAAAGATGAAACCGTGATGCAATGCGTCTAGTGCTCAGTGTAGGGTTGTCCAACACTGCATCAATTACATTTTCTTCGTTGTTAACAATATCTTCTCTAGCATTCTATTATTATACTCTTCGGAAATACCAAACGAAGAGTGTATTTCATTTAATTATAACATTTCTAAAACCTGCAATATTGCTCGTAGAAAAAAAATTCATATCACTGTGTTTGTACTCGAATTCGGAACAATTTTCAAAAATTCGTTCGTTTGTCCGTCCGTCCACGTCCGTCACGTTTCTTATAGACACGATAACTTAAAAACGAAAAGTCCGATTGTATTAAAATTTGGAAAGTAAGTTAGTGCTAGCTAGAGGAAGAATTATTTTTGACTAAAATCGATCAATAAATAAAAAATTTATTAATTTCTTTTGAATAAAATAAAAATATCTTTTTTCGTAACTAGTTACTATCTATTATTACTGGGAACAAATGAACCAGTATGTTTGAGTCGTTGAAAAGTACGGCTGAAATCTCTGTAAGAAGATCGACGTTTATATGAAAACCTTAGCTGGTACTCTTCAGATGCCTGAAGACCGTCACAGTACTCATACACATAAACAACATCTGCATATTCAAACTCATTCATTTTGTAAACTGTCAATTATTAATTGCATATTTCTGACAAATAATGTTCCTCATTTCATGGTCACAACACATTCGGCTTTGAATGGGAAATTTAAATCTGTTGTTCTAGGTAAGACTCCAAACATGAATCCATATTATAGATCTTTGTGCCCAGAAATGCATAAATAAAGACATTCGAAGAGAAAAGATCCACATACTTTCAGATGTCATACAGCATTAAAAGCTCTCAGGTCTTACACCTTTGAGTCTAAAATTGCTTGGGAATGCAGACAGTCCCCGAAGTAACTAGCAAAAAACAACAAGGTTACTTTGATATAGGTGACAGAGCATGCGGTAGTATGCAGAGCATGCCGTAGTAGAAGGAAATGAATTAGCTGACCCTTGTAATGGCTTGTAATGACAAGCGAAAATGTTCACAACTTATTCGACAAAGAATGCTACAAGGTTTCTTGAACTCGAAAAGTCCAAAGTAAGGCTGATGACAGGCCTTTTAACAGGTCATTGCCTCTTGAAATATCACCTTAAGAATATGGGCAAGGCAGATAATGATACGTGCAGATACATAGACTGCGGAACATATTCCTTGCGAAAGCACGATGCTAGTCTGCATTAGGCTGAAGCACCTAGAAAAAATGGAATTAACTTCTGAAGGCGTAGTGAAATTAGTCCTCAGGAAAATCACATGCCTTGTAAAAACCTTGAGAGTCCTGGGCAATAACTAATTGTAGGATAATTAGCAAAGGATCTTTTAGGTTGATGTGAAAAAGAGCTGAAAGAACTAAGCGACCCCTTGAACAATTTATAATCTACGATATACTAATGGTGCCATTTCTATGCATAGAACATCTCTTAAATCTACTTTTAGAACCTTTGCCTAATCCATTTTCTAATACATTTTATTATTTTATTTATTGAGACATTAATTATTATATTTATATATGATTTTGACTTATTACGTCTCTGAAGATAGGCAGCCAACTGATACAAAAATGTACGTAATAATTTGATATATTATTATATTCATCTTCGTTTACCAAAATAATAGTTAATTCTTTAAGCTTTTTAGTTCCGTTGCTCTATTTTTCCAAGATATTCGCCTAGTTCCATTGGAACATAGGATTATTATCCCACACGAAAATTTTAGATTTTTCTAATTCTCCATTTCTAGCATAATTTATATGTTCATCAAGCCGCACGTTGGAAGGTCTAGGTTACTACATGAATGAATATGATAATGAATACATTATGTAGACACATAATGTATTCCTCACTCCTGAGGAACATTGTCAATACCATTTTCTGAATATTGAATGTTATTTTACGGTTTAGTTTTTGATAAAACCGATCTTAGTGTATTATCTGTTTGAAGAATGTTTGAACAGAAAACTTATTCCTGATTCCTCACAATGGGCTTGTTCAGCATTTTTTTTTTTATTTCACAAATCGAAAGTACAAGTATAAATTAATGGATCTGCAAAATATCAGAAATTAAATCTTATTCGCACGTTTAGTATCTTAAAAACTATTACAAATTTCCATCTCGCGAAAATGGGGCGTGGCCAGGCGCTACGTCACTATACGCATAGAGTCGGCGATCTCAATAGACTTGATGCTCCTTATTGGTTATAATTATAAGTGTTTTCGAAGTATTGTTTGTTTTGCTTACTACTTGACAGTAGGGGAGTACAATTTGGTGAAATGTCAAAAAATTACAATTTTCTCTCGCTCCTGCCAGAACGAATTTTCGATTTCGACCCTGCAATTTACGATTATAATTCATCGCCGACCTTCTCCTTTCCGTAGACACATAGAACGAACTTCCACTCGACGTATTTATTTAGTTACCAGCGTTTAAAAATTCCATGTTTTTCGACTTTTCAGGTTAAATTTGAAAGGTCCCAGAAAGCCATTTTTCTTACGTCACTTGCGTATAGTGACGTCACAAATGAGCGCTCGGTTTTTGCAACTATTACTAAATTCAACTCCTTATATCTCGAGAATGGAAAAAGTTAATAATACGAAATTTTAAGTGTATAATGAGAATATCGAGTACTATATGAAAAAGTATAAAAACCATATAAAAAGAATATCATGGAACAAGCCCATTTATCAACATGGGTGTTCTTTAATGACATGCTAATATTTCAGGGTGTCATTCCTTAGGTCAATTTATGAAGAAAAGTTCATTTGAACATATGTGCGCGACGGCTTATTTCTTTTGCTAGAGGTTGTTGAATTTTTTGTTTTTTAATGGTTACTTTTTAATATATCAGAAGGCACTTTAGATATTATTTTCAATTTTGGTATGTGTTAAGAGAATATAAAATCACATATTTTAGTTAGAAAATTGATTTTGTCGCTCCACCAGCGAACATGTCCTGTGATATTATTTACCTGTTTTGGTACACCACTGATATTTTTCCATGTGGATATTTTTCCTGATCAGCCTGGTCAATTTTATATGCATTTTTCTCGTCAGGCACACAGCTCTTGATTGAAACAATTCAATTCAAATTGCTTCATTTAGCAGTACCGACTAATAATTTTTGAACACACAAATCTAG
The DNA here is from genome assembly GCA_963583905.1 of Stenurella melanura. Taxonomy (NCBI): domain Eukaryota; kingdom Metazoa; phylum Arthropoda; class Insecta; order Coleoptera; family Cerambycidae; genus Stenurella; species Stenurella melanura. The sequence continues at coordinate 144,921,623 of OY757310.1, forward strand.
TTATCCTGGAACACATGACTTTTTACAAACATCATTTTCAAAACAATATTTGTTGACATAAAGTAAGTAAGTTGTTGGTGTTCAAAAACATCTCCATATTTCTTTTATTTTTAGTGTTTCATTGAATTTATTTTATTATTTCCCTGTTCTTATTCAAATATCTCAGTAAATATTATGAATGCAGAAATAGCAACATGAATTACGTACATGGTCGCGGAGGACCTCGGTAATGGCCAGAAAGATTTTTTATTGTTACTATTGGTTTTTGAAGATTTTGAAAAGCTGAATAAGATGGTTTGGTCCGTTTTACTGGATTTCGTATCGTTGTCCAGTTATTAGGGCACGAATATAGACAGAAATGGTATTTTTAGCACTTTTAGGGTAATTTTTCTCAAAATTGTGACGTGATGGCGCAAAGCGGCCAACGGCATCTTATTCAGCACATTATAAACCATCGAAATCACTTTTAAAAAATCTTGCTGGTCAGTGAATTAGTTTCAATTTGAATTTAATTGTTTTAACCAAGAACTGTGCGTTTGTCGAGAAAAAACTCAAGAGAGCGTTCTTATGTAGAACTGATCAGGCTAATCAGAAAAAACATCCACATGGAAAAATGTCAGTGGCGTACTACTATTTTGGTAAAAAATATTAGAGGATATGTTTGCAGGGACGCCACTGGTGGAGCAATAAAATAACTTTTGTAACTAAAATATGTGGTTTTATATCCTATTAACACATACTAAAGTTGAAAATAATATCTTAAATACTGTCTGAGATATTAGAAAATAACAATTAAAAAAAAGTCAACACCCTGTAGCAAAAAAATAAAGCTGGTGCGGGCATGTGTTCAAATGAACTTTTCTTCATGAAATCAGCTAAGGAATCACCCTAAAATATTATTAAGCAACGCCCTGTATATGGAATTTTGGTAAAGACCTAAACTCTAATTCTCCTATTCTGGTTTAACAAATTACTTAAATGTACTTCGCTGTAAGGTCATGGAGACGTAGTTTCCACAACCACCAAAGATTTTAAACACGACACTTGAATACCAACACTCGGCGCACGCTTCGCTACCCACGTTAATCGGGAGCTAGTTCAATTAAAGTACAACTAAGAAATTATGTTTATAAGTAGTCGGGTGCAATTAGATTTTTACCAGGAAGTCCAAATTGCCGGTTTATACTTTTGGGTGGTTCCCACCCCATCTAGAGGGGTGACAAAAAAGTAAAATAGTAACCACTGTATCTGATATAGAATCGTATTGTAAGAGAAAAACGTGGTTTACAATTTTTCACGAAAAGTTATATTTTCCAAGTTATAACTATTTGAAAACTACGATTTTAGCTTTAAAAAATTGATACCTTGAGACCCTTTTTCGTAAATAACTCAAAAGTCATACATTTATGGAGAAAGAGGTACAGTACTAAAAATAATATTATGAAATTACAAGTATTTTGCTTTTTTGTTTATTTCTGTACGATGAATAGTTCTAAAGATATGATAGTTTAAAACTGGCTCTCGAACTTTTATCAGTCGAGATATAATGCTTAAACCTCAAATATGTCAGATACAATTGGGGTGATGTTAAAAATACATATAAAGAAATTAAAGGGCTTGAATTACACTTTGATATTACTTTTTTCTATCCATACAACTTGAAAAATAATGATGTCATGTGCAAAACAATGAGTACCTTATAATTTAAAAAAAAATCACAGATTTCGCAATCCTTGCAATCATCGGGACATTGGAAATGATAACATCATACATAAAACATAAGCTTTTTCAACTTTTTCCGGATCCACTACACCGCTGTATTTCCACCTTAAATGAAAACTGGTAATTTGACCCCCTGTGATATATGCAACCCATATTACATTTGCGTATATTAGCCATTGCATACGATAGCCTCAGTCGACCGCGATACCGATGTCTTTTGACCTTGAACAAAAACTGGTAAGTCTACCCCATATACGAAAACATAAACATTTCCAATGTTAAAATAGGATTTTCGTGCTGTCATTGGCCATGGAATAGAAATTCGAAAGATCTGTGTCAGTTTCTATTATTATATAGGATTATTAACATGCTCTAATTTTGAGACCTTCAATTTCTCAAAAGTTTTGAAGAGATTTAAATGTATTTCTTTGTCACTAAAAGTTCAAGCCCCACATTTGTACTGTCATGTTTCCTAAACTATTAATTCTACAAATATTTTAGAAAACAAATTAATATATCGCCTCTTAAGCTTTAATTTTCTATATTGTCATATTTTCCTTTAATTCAATTGTTTTGTTGTTATTTACAAAAAAAGGAATTTTTTCAGCGATGTCATAAAATTCTTCGTAATTTAAAGTAGGTATATTTTTAAGAACGACTGTGTCAAAAATGCCAGAAAATTAGAGCACGGTAGTAATGCTATACAGGGTGGGACAAAAGTTTATTCTTGAATTTGACACTTATTTATTTATCAAACGAAAATGGTTGCAATTAATCATAGGGAAGTACTTACAAAAAATGTTCGTTTTTCATTTCTACATCATATCGTTGAAAAATATACAGGGTGTTCCACTTGAAAAAATTGAGAAAATTCAATTTAAAAAATAATGTTTGACCACCCTGTACAGTTTTAGGAAATGAAAATGATTCAAAAACATTAATTAGATGTCTCGTAACTGGTGTTCACATAAGTTTTTTCTTAAAACCCATAATTGTGACTGTGGTGATTTTTTTAATATCCATCTGTAGATTGCATTATTTCAACAAAAAAATTCATTACATCCAGGTGGTTGGGAGATATTCAATGCGAATATAGGAATGAATAGAGCCTGGAATGAGGCTTTAAAAAATGTACTGATATACATAGCATTCCATTTAAAAAAAAATCACTTGGCCCTGTAATTTCGTCTTCGTATGTTCCAGAATAATTACCAGTTATAGACTTTTTTATCTAGTTTACACGCAATTTTTTAAAAAATTTCTAGCTATCGTGGAACTCGAGATATCGGGGTCCGACACACTGTTGCCCCACCCTGTATATTAATAAAAACTGGTACATATTTTTTGAATTGCTATTCTATGACCAATGACAGCAGGAAAGTGCAAAATATTTTACTTAAAAAAAAAATTACAACGTACTCATTGCTTTGCACATAACATCATTATTTTCCAAGCTGTACGGATAGAAAAAAAAATCAAATAGAACTCAAGCCCTTTAATTTCTTTTATATGTATTTTGAACATAATACTGATTGTTTCTGACATATTTGAGATTTAAACGTTATATCTCGACTGATAAACGTTCCAGCGCCATTTTTATACTATCATATTTTTAGAACTAATCATCATACAGAAATAAACAAAAAACAAAATATTTGTAATTTCATAATCTTATTTTTTGTGCTATACCACTTTTTCCATAAACGTATGACTTTTGAGTTATTTACGAATAACCGTCTCAAGGTAGGTACCAATTTTTTAAAGGTAAAATCGCAATCTTCAAATCGTTATAACTTGCAAAATATAAATGTTCATGAAAAGTTGTCTATCTATCTATACTAGTTTTGAGTTATTTACGAATAACCGTCTCAAGGTAGGTACCAATTTTTTAAAGGTAAAATCGCAATCTTCAAATCGTTATAACTTGCAAAATATAAATGTTCATGAAAAGTTGTCTATCTATCTATACTAGTATATGGCGGTGGCTGCAAATTCGCACAACACCGATGAAAAATTGTAAACCACCTTTTGTCTTGTTGCAGTCAGATTTTCCCCTAGAGATAATTAGTAAACAAATACATTATTTATGACAATTTATTTAGCCTAATTTATTTGGACATACAGTACAACATAATTAGATGCAAGTTAACAACAATAATTTACTAAGTATACCAGTGCTGATTAATTTCTGTAGGAAATATAAGTGATTTTTCTGCACAAATGGACAATTTTTCTGGTAACACCCTGTAAAATGTATTAATATTAGGCTACCTAACTCAAATTGTTTATATTTACTTACCTGGCTGCTCTGCTAGCATCCCATTTTGCCCAAGACCATTTCACCAAAATATGGCTCCGAACCTCATCGTAGCATCGTAGTATAAATTTTCACTTACTAGTTTGGCTGTGTAGGAAAGGTTTTCTATAGGTTGTTTTGGTATTGTTTCCTTTAGTTGTGTCTAGTCTAAAGTCTGGACTAGTTACACAATGAGTTAATCTTGTGTGAATGCCTAAAAATTGGAAATAAAAAAATAAGGTTATGTGGAAAAATACTTCCAAAATTGATTAATCGAGTATTCTTACTAGTTGTAATAAAAAGTACTCACCCTAACTAGAATATTGACATAAGTAAAGTGAGAATCCATTCACAGGTCCCTGAAAAATAAATTATCTATTATTTACAATTTTAACATTTTTACCTCTAGTTACTGTTTCATTCAAATTTAGTGATTTTGAACAGATGGGCCCTAAAATATATTTCCTATCGAACTAGTACATACTCACCTCAGTAATTGCCATTGTAATAGAGCACTAACAACAATTTATTATTGTAAACAATGCGAGTGGTGACGTCATATCAATCTGTCAAATTGCTACTATTTCTTCTGGAGGATCTGTGAAATCATTTATTTAAATATGAACACCTAAATTATTTATTTACTATAGGACTTAAGTGTGTTTAAGATCACAACATTTTATAGTGTGATTATAATTTTTAATAGGCATTTACATAAAATTATTCTTATCGTTCGTGCGCCATCTATAGATCAAGGGACAAACTCTTCTCTTTAATCTTTTTTTCAAATAGGCTTTAATGTGGGTGGAAAAATCCTTCAATCTTTTTTCTTTTTGACATATATATTCACTTCCTGTCTTGATTTCGGAAAAAGGTAGTTCGGCCGCCTAGTAAATTTGTGATCTCGAATCATCCTTTATGGGAATAGTATCTAGAGTTGTGCCACTGTGATTTTCGGTTGTTATTTTTGTGGAGAAGCTATTAGATAGTATATTTTGAGGAAAATCACACCCAAATTGGGGATTAAACACTACCATTACCATCACCACGCCGTGTCATTTAATGAGACAGTCGTTTTTTTTGGATATTTTGGAATAAAACCCTTTGTAAAAGGGTTTTTTTTTATTTCTGGATTTTGTTCCCGGATTTTTATATTTGGATTTGCTTTATGGTTTTATGGTTCTACCATTTTATGGTTAGTTTATTGAGAGGAATTTATCCGGAGATATATTGGAAGTTTGAGTTTGGAGCTTATCTTGCTGCACGAGTTTCATCCTACAACCTCAGTTCAGCCATCACCACCCACTAGTCACACCAGGAGTCACGCAAGTTTTCTTTTTATTACTACTGATTTGATTATTGCTAATGATTGATTGATTTTGCTAAAATTCTTGATGATTTTATATCTAATTATGTGTGTACATATTTAAAAGAGCTCAAATCATAGAGTCATATTAATTTTTGTGTAATTTATTAACCAGTAATACTTATAATAGTATATTTTGGAGCATTAATTTAATCATTATTATTTTTTATTTTTGTTACATCATTTAGCATATATGTTGTATATATACCCCGCTTAAAAATTTAGGTTAATATTTTTCTTTAAAATCTTTATATACTCAACGACATAATTTAGGTTCCATCTTTATTGTGCACATATATACTCAGCGTAAAAATTTATGATCATTTTAAATACGATTATATACGCTCTACCCCAAAATTTGGGTACACTTTTATACATATTTGTGAGCCAACATATAGCTATATTGCGGTGCGTTCATACTAACATCTGAGTATTGCGAGGTTATTTTTTTTATTATTATTAATTAATATCTGAATGCGGGTATATTCGTTGTTATATAAGTAGGTTAGTTTTTTTTTATTGCTACTAGTTACATAGGTAGTGATATTCACTTTAAGTAATTTTCTTGAGCTAATTTGATTTTCAAGTCCCTATTTTTTTTTGTTTATGTGAGTTTTTACATACAGTAATATATTATGTATATTTTTTTATAGAGTTGTTCATTTAATCTTTCCATAGATATATATATTTTTTTGTTGGTTTTAACGAAACCAAATTTACTTGTACGAGCCCAAATCTAATAATTTGTCTTTTGCTAATTTCATGGTTTACGGCGAACTGGCAACACATAACAACACAATACTGACTGGCTCAAATCATGTGGCGCCCTCTCTAATATACACTTTTTTTTTAATTTGAACCTGCCCCAACCTCCAACTGTTAGCTAGCAGGCAGTCAGTTCAGTTAGTATTCGTACAAGGGGTATTGATATTTATTTTGGTTTGATTTTCTCTTTACTATTAATAATTTTTTTTTACTAAGTTGGTAGTAAATAATAATAATAGTAAGGAATCATTTTTAACGCCACAGTCTTATAATGTGATTCTATATCAGAATCGGTGGTTACTGTATTATTTCTTTGCCTACCCATCTAGAGGGGGTGGGAACCAGCACCAAGTAAAAGGCAGCAATTCTTAAAGAGTAAACTTTTTTTGTACTCAGTATTAGAAACTCAATGCAATAGCAACCATTTAAATTCATTAATTATAGCTGGGTTCCGTCATTTTTCATTTGTATTGACTAATTGCACTGCACTATACTATACTAATCATTAATGTTGTCGTGCACGTCCTCAATTTATTTTTTATTAAAGTCATAAGATTTTTTTCTCAGCTTAAACACTACCGCATTAGAATTCAAACAACAAAAAGTAACGTCTGATGTTGCTACGACAGAAGTTCCAAGCGTAATGATGCGTTTTAGAGATGAATAATACGGAATTCGGAAATTAAGCGGCAACATTCGAAATTAGTATTATATGTTCTTTGATTCTTGTTATAATTGTACGTTTCGTTTGTCTAACTATATCAAAAATTCCTTTCCGTAAGAGAGGGAGGTAAAAAGCAATAATATACCCGAAATTAATTTAAGCAAAAGAATTTGTAACAAAAGTCAAATTAAGGGAGCCAAGTCCGGCCCTGTGCAACAGAATAACCGTATTCCGAGCTTGGTAACATTTTAAGGGTCGAGACCTTAGTAAACTATCGTAAAATACCAGTCATAGATACATCTGTTTTATGTTATTTTAGAGTCCAGGAAACGTGCTTTGTTAACTTTACTCTTTACTAGGTAGTCGACGTTAGCCACTTGGAAACAATAAATAACCATCCAAATTATTTTATGCCCAATTCTCTTTTCTTAGTCGAACTTGTCAAATACGAACCCACCGGGGGTTCTAGTTAGATTTTCAAGACTAAAGCAGTTGATAGAGGCTTCCAGGAACATATGTAATAGACCATAAGATAGATAGACCACTTAAGGCAGATTTTTTCCCCCATACAAAAGCAGTCAGGAACAAAAGGGTTTTTTTTCATCTGCTTTAGTGGTAATAAAAAATGTTCAGATAGGCCATATGATAAATACCATGGTCCGTTAGGTAATTTCAAATAGGGGGTACCGTTTAAACTACAGAAGGTTTTAATTGGTCGAGCTTTTAAAGTTTACTGCCCACTTTTGAAACGTCTTTTTTCTATTAAGATAACATCTTCACTTTTGGCTTAACGTCCGATCGGTCATCATCTAGGGTATTAGTAGTATAGTAAATTCTCGTTTTGCGAACCCTTTTCAATTCTAAAGTTTAAGTACATTTGTTAAGGATTTTTCCGGTCTTAATAAGTAGAAAACTAATGTGTTGTAATTATTGATCTAGGAATATTCGGTCGCGATTCAGCTAAAAGATTTGAACTTGCCGCGGACCATTTCATTTCTTAATATTGTGTAATTACTGTTTGTTAATTTATTTAATCGTGTTTAAGTGTTTGTGATTATCAATTTCATTTGCTTTCATTTTCTTATGTAAATATAGTGGTTTAAGTGTTTTGAGAAATCACGTGTTTTATTTGCTTGTCATGAAATTAAGTTCATTTTACATTCAGTAAAGTTTGTTGGTGAAGTAACCTGGTTGATGGACACCAAAAAGGATAAAATCACCTAGAAAGCAAAGGGTAAGCACAGTTTTGTTTTCGATGGATATACTATGATATCGACGGAGTTTGCGAAGTGATTGGGACACTCCGTACTCTGCCAATGGTAATGTCTGATTAAATTATGTAATTAGGGGAATAAAACCCCAGTTATTACAAATTAACCTCCAAATGTGCAAGATAAATACTACCAGTAGCCCAGTTCGCATGTTCTGAGCTCTGCCGAGGGACAAACTGTATACTTTTGATGATACAGTTAAGTCGAATTAATAGCACAACCCCTGTAGGAAAAAGGAAGTTCTCTACAACCGGATAGTAGATACGATCTACACAAACTTATATTTACCCACCTAGGCATCTAAGCAGAATTTATCGGTAAATCACTGACAGAGATACTTCGCAAATTGCAGGTAACAGACACTCGTACATTCAATTTACGATCATTTAATCACGCTTTGTTTAGTTCCAGGTGTATAGATTTTCTGATAATCATGACTCCGCTAATAACATATTTACTTCTAACTTCTAATTGGAAACTAATAGAAGATTTAGATGTAAATGTGAAACATTTTCATACATGCATAAATTTGCAAGTTAATTAATCAATATTTGGAGACAGAGAGTACATGTAGCGGTGTTTATGTACCCACAGAAACTCACTGTAGTTGAATATCAGGCGGCATACAAAAAGTAAATGTGCTGTACCTAATAATTTTCTTATACAAAAATTTTGTTTCATAACATTTTGTCTTTTGATTTTAAGAAAAACAAACGTTTTGATACGTTTACTATTCCAGTTGGCTATCCACTGCTGCATGTCACGTCTGACAGCATTAAGCCAGCTGTCCTGTTAGGTACACGGTCTCATCTATTTTTTTTATATCTGCTTCTTGGTAACAGTCCTCCAACATTTTGAAATCATCTAATTTTGCCCAAACTATCAACAGTTCACTACTATCATTTCTCCGCTTCATGCAGTCAAAAAGTGATGCGCATAATGATGAATGAAGCAAAGTAGAACGTTCTGTGTTCCTAATACTCCAGTCACATAGGAACAAGTTTTGACGTTTGGAGAAAATAATTGTGAACTTGGCAAAATATATTCATTAAGGTGTACCATTAAACATACTAAAAGTTCTCATCTCTATATGTCGTGATCTAGCCGCCACACAGTGGTCAGTTTTATTAATCTAGGCAGATATAATCCCAATTTCCAACCCATTCCAATACAAGAATTATTAATATATCTTAGTAATAAATACCCTCTTTACCTTACTTATCACTTTCCTCATATTTTTATGATGACCGTTTTATAAGGGATTTTGGACTAGTGCAGGTCAAATAAAATTGACTTTGTCATTAGACATTGTTCAGTAAAGGTGCCTTAAATGCGGTATTGTGTAGCAGTTATTCTGTGCCATGGAGAATTTACAACAAGGCATGTAGTTCTCTATTAAACAAAATTACCAACATTTTGTTTTTAGTACATTCCATAGGGGTATCATTTTTAACAAAACGAGAATTGCAATTTTCTGAATATCTACAAATTCTTACAGCTGTATAGTTTTATTCGTCCTGATTCATGTTTTGTCGTTTTAAGAACTATAATTACCTATTACTGCTTTATCATTTTAAGGCAAAAAAAGCTGCTACCATCTGCTACTTTAATCATGATTTTACTTTTTAGTTACTTAGGAGAAGTCTCTTTTAGGTATGGTCAATGGAATCTGGCAAAAGGGAAAAAATAGTACGATGTATTTGCATGTCCTTAATCGTTTTGGCATACAGCATTATAGAGGAATTTTAGAACAGGCAATAATGGACAAAATTTTAATAAATTGGATATAAAATTTTTGAAAGATGCCGAAAAAGTTGTAGGATTAAGGTCAAGTTTTTAAAAACGAATGATTCCTGGTTTGATGTGGAAATTGATTTTAGTGAACTGGAAGTTTTGATGGAGCACACGCCTAATCAACCATTAACTTCCGAAACACCTGACCTGCCAAGAAAATTGTTTGTGAAGATAGTGACAGCGACTAATTTTTTGATTGCTTACTTTTATTTTTATTACCACTGATGTATGTTTTTATATAGAGCAACTAATTTTAAATACAACTTAAATTACAACATATCTGGATATTATTTCAGGAACAACCTAAAATTATATAGTTAAAAATTTGGCACCAAAAACAGAAAAAAGATAATTGAAATTATATCGTCCTCCTAGAAATATAACATTGTCTGCTGCACCCCTACAAAACCTTTCTCTAAGAACTTACATATATTTGACTATATTTACCTTACACTTTACTCGTAGATTCACAAATTTTATTCAAAGAGTTACGTAATTTTAAAATAATATTTCGGCCCCCTTAAAAACCATCCCCTTGGCGCTAAGAATTTGTTTACTATTTTTGTTTTATTCACGGGCACAATATTATCGCACCTACAAAGTTTTAGAATTTTAGAACTAAATAAATTAATTGAACTGCGGTAGGTTCTTGGTGAAACATACTAAATAGAATAAGGATTAAAAACACTTGGTATTACTGTTCCACAATTAATTATTATTAATTATTAATTGTGGAACAGTAATACCAATTGTTTTTAATCTTTATTCTACTAAATAAATGTTACGAACCCTCTCAAAAGCCACCCCTTTTAGTGTCTAAAATTCTTTCAATATTTTTCCGCCCTTGTAACGAACATTTTCTGTTCATTTTCAAACTTGATCATTGACCACTGTGTTCCATCTTACAAAAATGGTTCTTAAATTTGGTGTTTCTACGTTTTCCATAATCGTAAATATAGCACAGAGAAAAACGTTCATATCGTTGTATTAGTCATGCAATTATGAACAACTTTCAAAATATCCGTCATCTGTCCGTTCATCTGTCGATTTATCCGTTTGCCTGTACGTCTCTCCATTCGCCATATTCTAAGCACAATAACTTATTACCGTTGGATAGAGGAAAGGAATACATTGGAAAATGTGGAGGTTATGAATCGAATAGATGATACTTGTAACTTTAACCTTATCCCGATGATACCATCTTGATTGGCTAAACATTCACTGGTATAATAATAACATGTAGTAGTTTTGTGTTTATAGAATCTCATCAACGATTATAATACTCTTCAAGTGTATTTTCTTTTATTAAAGTGCATCATAACTTTCAGATTTATTTATAGATTTTTTTGAAAATTGGGAGTGTTCTTGCTCTGTCAAACACCGATATACCGTTCAAGTTTTAGTAAAATCGGACTTCTCGTTCTTAAGTTATTGTGCTTACAAAAACATGGCGGATAGAGAGACACACGGACAAACCGACAGGCGTGTCTAATACAATGATATGAAATTTTTTTCTGTCGTCGCGGTTTTGAGCTTATTCTTTTGAACACATGGAACACAGGTGCACAAATGAAATATTAAAACGCCTTATTGGAGAAAATTTTTTGAATGTTTCCAAGATTTATGTCAAGTAACTACTACGGTCCGGACTCCGGTAAAACCACTCCAATAAAGCAGTTTTACTGTTTTATTTGTGGGCCTGTGTTACAGTTACAGAAGAGAATCCGCTTTCGATGAGCATAATGAACGTTAAAAAAATTAGATTAGATGCCTGAGCGCTTGCGTGTTGCACTAAGAAATTAATATCTCATAAATTAATAGAAAGTATTTCGTTTTTTCTTTTACGTTCTCATGAAAAAAAATGTTGAATAACGCGCAAAAAGATGTAAAAATGTACGTTTTTTATAAAAAAATTCCACGTAAAAATCGTCAAAATCCGTTCAGCTGTTTACGAAAAGAAATATTGATAATGGTGTAACATTAAACTTTCATTATTATTAACTTTTGCAGAACATTTTGTTTCTCAACTAAAATCGAGAGAAATCTTTTCGAACATTACAGCTACTAATAAAACATTATACTGCGAAGAAAATCACTTTCTATCTTTGGTGGACCACTTGAGATAATTTGACCCAAGCCAAAAATTCAAATTCAAGTAAAAAAAGCAGAAAATTTGATCCGATGTATATTTTGACTACAATATCATATAGGTCGATCTTTTGGTAACGTACACCGTGTTATATTCACAATTAAACACTATACAATTAAAATGAACAATGTATGTCTACTACAAGAACTTCAAAGATAAAAGTGATTTCTGTACGATGCAGACATAAAAGGTTTTAGTCTAATCATGGCTGACGTGTATAAGTTATATTGTTAATGGAAGTGTAAAAAGGCAAACGAGATATAAAGATCACATTTTTAGATGTGCTCTTTCGAAACATGACAACTGTAAAATATACTCTTGATCAAAAGCAGAGGATTTTAGGGATTCTGCGAGATAAGGGATTTGCATATATACAGTGAGATAAACCTAGGTGGATTTTCGGTGTTTTATATCCATACTTTACTAGGTAGCTATGATTATTGAAATATGTTACACAATTTTGTTTGTCGACGTCAGCTTAGTATCTAATAACACGGAGGCGCGCCGTCTTAATTATGTAAAATGGAACAGATATTTTTTTTCACTCAGATATAAAGTGCTGTCACTTTACATTAATGCAGTTTAATCTTTAAAAAATATAGAGAAAACATTATCGTGAATAACTAAAAAATTAGACGATTAAATTGATTTTTTAAATTAGAAAACAAAGTGTTACTTGTTGTTTTCATTTTGTACCAAAAGTGACTGAGCAATTGGAACAGAAAATATTGTGTTTTAATCCCTATCACGCAAAAGTTTCTATTTGTAGACTAATTCTATTAATTTGCTTTATTGCGGATAAAATTAATATCAAAGTGATTTTCATGAATTTAATGTACACGTATCTCAAAACCAGTAACAGACTTCTTACGATTCAAAGTTTATGACAAGTTCAGGAAGGAAAATGATTGATGATCCTTCAAATTTACATCTTTGAATAACACCGGTGTATACTAAAAAATGTAATTGATGTCCTAACCTTTTGACATTTAATTGACTATATTTCACTAAAGAATTTTTCTTTTTATTTCAGGTAATTTAGACACTTCTTCAACATCAGCTTCACTCAAACTACACCCAATCTGGTAAACAACTTATAAATTTTACTACTTTTAATAATAACATGTAAATAATAAACTAGTATATAATTAGGAATAGTAATCTTGATTCGTCGTTAATTGGAAAAGGTTGTTTAACGCGTCAATTTCAGACAAAATATTAAAACATAATTTTACAAAAAAAATGTTCTGAAATGTGGAACTGCGCTTCTCATGTTTGATCATTTTCTTAAAGACGATTTATGGAGTATAAATAGATTTTTTTGAAAAGTAGTTTGGAAGGTAATTTTTTTAACGGAATCTGAACTACGCATAAAAAGGTATGAATGTAAGTTTTTGACCTCAAACAAAATCCGGAACATATTCGTTTCAACAATGGAAGTCGCAATATATCGTTTTTTCTTGATTGTTTGCAACTATCGCTGGTAGTAAAAAAAAAAGCGGGGAATTGCTAGGGGTAACATATCCAAAAGATTGATATATACAGGGTGACTACCAATTGCTTATCGAAAATGAAGGTGAGTTATTCATATAATATATTTCAACTAACTACACCCCTTTTAAAACGCTATTCAAAAAAATTAGTTTTAATGTCTATCTGAGAATAACCTAATCGAAAAAAGACAAAATTTGGCACATTTCAGTTATAAATGAGAAGGAATCTAACGGAATTATTCCACTCACCTAGGGTGTATACAATCAGGCGATTTGACACCAGTCTACTTAGTGTTTTAACTAATATAATCTTGATCGTCGGTTTTGATTGACCACTAGATGTAACTTGGTTTTATTTCTTCTCAAAAACGTCGATTTTACGATATTTTTTCAAAAGATAAAAAGTTTCGAAATTAATCATAATGTTTAGTTGTTCTTTTAATTGAAATAAAAAATAGCAAGCAGAAAGATATTTACAAAATTATAAGAATGGTAGTTAATATCACCTCTTTGTATAGACGCTAGGTGGATGAAATAATTTCGCTAGATACTTTTCTTCGTGCAACCCCCCCTCCCCAAAATATCACCCTTTGTGTGAAAAAAGCCTTATTTTGCTGATAACTCGTTAACCGTTGAAGATATAAAAAAATTGCTCATCATAAAAAAGAAACCTTCACTAATTGCCTATAAAAAACTCTTGTAATTTTCTTGTATATGCCATGGTTTTCGAGAAAATCGAGATTGACAAAAATTGCAAAATTTGTATTTTTAATGCGCTCGAATTTTCATTTATTTGAAATTTTTTGCGCGCGGGAAAATAGAAAAAATGGAATGGCTCGAAAACCAAACAAGTTAGGAAGAGAAATCAAATTGGGTTTTAAAGATGATATAAAATACTCTCTTGTGTTGCTACTTTAGATGGCTATTGATATTTATTAGTATATAAAAATAACAATATAATATAGTCATCTCTTGATTTTTTGCACATCTAACTATTTACAGGCCCATAAAAATAACTGACTTTAATATAAGTTATAAATGCATTATCTTTTAGTTCAAGGTAGTACTTCAACGCAGAAAAAGTTAGGAATAAAATATTCACATTTACAAGTTTACCAGCATGTTGAAATTGGCCAAAATAATTCTTGAGCAAAATTTTCAAGATGTTTGGGTCTTTTTTTAAATTTTTATGAAACAATAAAAAATTGGCTAATATTTGGCTTACTTCAATATGCTGGTAAATTTGTAAATGTGAATATTTTTATTCCTAACTTTCTCTGCATTAAAGTATTACCTTGAACTAAAAGATAATGCATTTATACCTTATATTAAAGTCAGTTATTTTTCATGGGCCTGTAAATAGTTAAAAGTGCAAAAAATCAAGAGGTAACACATTGTTATTTTTATATACTAATAGATATCAATAGCCATCAAGAATGGAAACACAAGAGAGTATTTTATATCCCCATTAAAACCAATTTTGATTTTTCTTCCTAGTTTGTTTGGTTTTCGAGCAATTCAACTTTTTCTATAGGCCGCACAAATATTTTCAAATAAATTAAAATTCGTATGCATTAAAAATACAAATGTTGCAATTTTTTTCGATATCGATTTTCTCGAAAATCATGCCATATACAAGAAAATAACAAGAGGACTTTTCATTAGGATCATTAGTTCAAGCTTCTTTTCTATAATCAGCAACTTTTTTATATCTTCAACGGTTAACGAGTTATCAGTAAAATAAGGCTTCTTTCGCAGAAGGGGTAGTTTTTTGGAGGGGTTGCGCGGCACCCCAGAACTGATTTTTGTGGTTTTGTAATGTATAAAAACTCGACTAACAGTTACTGAAGGAAAATATCCCAGATAACATTTTTTGTTATGGAAATCATTATAATTATTGAACTATAATAATAATATATCGATTTAGATAAAATGTGGAAAAATATACTCTATACAGGGTGTGCCAAAAGCCGGTACCAACTTTGTTATTTTAAATGAAAACCTACATTTTTTACTTGGTTCGATTGGACTTCCAATTCTGAGTTTAGACAACCCCAAGTTATGTTAACTTATCTGTTACAGGTTTTAATACCTGTAATTTTTTTGAAAAAAGTTGCCGCTGTAGTAGTTTACGAACAAATTTGTATATCACAAACCGTTTAAAATTATGAAACCAAAGTGATGAAGCAATTAGCTGGAAGTTCAGGCTAACACCCGATGTTCTATCGGTGGACCCATCTTGCACCGGATGGGCGCAGGCAATTTTCAAATGTCGCAATGAAAAATCGTCATAATGTTTTTTCAAATGGCACCTACTGTTTTTTTTGACATCATTCGAAAGAAAATTCAACTTGAGGGCGAGTTAGTTAAGCATTCCCTGTACCTAACTTTACCCCCAATTGAATTATTCAATAAAAATCAAGAAATACCTTACCTTGCGAGACATTGCTTGTTTTTTCAAGTATGCCATGGAAACAAAAGACAATTCTAACAATAAACTAAAATATGTATTCATCTCTTCGGTCGTTTTTGAGTTATTGGCATTTTTTGAGAGAATTTTTTTTTCATCAAGGGCAGTAGGCTTTGGAAATAATCATTTCATTTGAATTTTTATTGAATAATCGTATTGCAATAACAAATAGTAATAACAAAATAATGACAAATGAAGAGATTAACAAAATAATTTATTTCAATACAATTGCTCAGTGTGTGCACCGTTTTCATTGAAACATTTTACAATATGCTCCTGAACAGACTACTCTGCTCTCCGATTTTGGAGAGGTTCCAAATGACCAACAGCTCCAACTATCCTTATACTCAAGTACTCGTAATTTAAAATCGGATTTGTGTACAGTAATTCTTTGATCCGACCCTATAAATAAAAATCTAAAGGATTAACCGGGGGATCGGGCGGGCCAAAGTGATGGACCTCTGTTTCCTCACCAACGATTTTCAAAGAGTTCCGTTAATTTGGCATCTACGGTTTTAGTTTAATATGGTGGAGCTCGGTCCATTTGATACTAACGATTGATAAGTCGATTGAGCGGCATATCATCCAGGTTTATTTCCACCACCTCTCTTAAAATTCTCAAATAACACTCGCCGTTCAAGTTTTCATCGTACATGAAACATCGCACCTCACTTACTATTCATTAACATACAGAAAACACTAATAAGAAATTGAATTTGATTTTCCACCTCCATTACAATACGAGGATTTTCGTGTTCCCAAAAATGTCATTTTTTTCGATTA
The DNA here is from genome assembly GCA_963583905.1 of Stenurella melanura. Classification (NCBI taxonomy): domain Eukaryota; kingdom Metazoa; phylum Arthropoda; class Insecta; order Coleoptera; family Cerambycidae; genus Stenurella; species Stenurella melanura. The sequence continues at coordinate 144,938,396 of OY757310.1, forward strand.
AATACCCCTCGTTGACAAAATGTTGCTTCGTCTGTCCAGATGATTTTTTGTAAAAAGTTACATCTTGGAGACTACGCAGAAAAATTTTTGTTAAGAATTCTGTGCAATGAAATGAAAGACATTCCCAAATCAGCTAATGCTGTTCTGATGGAAGAACGTGGATATATTTGAATATAACCCAGGGCGTTAATTTCAAGGTCTTCAAATTTCTCGATATAGGTTTAGTTCTCACAAGAGGCTTAACCAAATTCCCATAATCAAGAAAATTATTTTTAAGCCTAAGAAATTTACCATTTGTCATATGCGGTAGATGTGGATAATTGAAATTGAATGCGCGGCATGTTTTGTCAACTATTCTGTTATTTTTACCATAAATTACAAACAAATCAATGACAACATCATTCGGATAATGTTCTATGATGAAAATTTCTCGAGTTAATTGAAATAATAAGATAACAATAACAGAAGAGTGGCTAGGTTTGACATTTGGTATTTTTTCCAAAGCCTACTACAAAAAATGCCAATAACTCAAATACGACTGAAGATATACATACATATTTTTAAGTAATTTGTTAGAATTGTAATTTGTTTCCATTGCATACCTGAGAAACCAAGCAATATCTCGACAATATAAGGTATTTCTTGATTTTAATTGAATAACTCGATTGGGGGTGAAGTTAGGTATAGGTAATGCTTAAGTAACTGACCTTAAAATTCAACTTCCATTCGAATGATTTCAATAAAACAGTACGTGCCATTTAAAAAAATCGACTTTTTAACGATTTTTTAGTCCGACATTTGAAAGTCGCCTGCACTCATATGGTACAAGATGGGACATCAGGTGTGCCTGCACTTCCAGCTAACTGCTTCATCAATTTGCTTTCATAATTTTGAACGGTTTGTGATATAAAAATTTGTTCGTAAACTACTACAGCGGCAATTTTTTTCAAAAAAATTTACAGATTGGTTAACATAACTTGGGTTGTCTGAACTCAGAATGGGAAGTCCAATCGAAAGATGTAAAAAAAATGTAGCTTTCCGTTTAAAATAAGAAAGTTGGTACCGACTTTTGGTACACCCTGTATAGCTGGAGGATTGAAAATATCTTAGGTAGAATAGGCATGATTGACTATAGCTGCTTATTAAGTTTCCAATTTATAATCCAACTACAAGTTGAAAAACTTCTACGAACGGCCTACGTGAATCACCCTGTATATATTATTAAAGCTATATTATATTATTTAAAAGGACATGTATTGGTTTTTTTTTGGTTAAGTACATATTTAATGGAGGCCTCGCACATCTAGATTTTTTTTTGCAGTACGACCAACTCAGCGGTAGATATTTGTAAAAAGCGAGAAAAAGCGATATTTTTTATTTTAGTTATCTAAACGACGCGCGACAATGCTTCCGAGTCCGAAATTTAATCATACCTCTTAACGTGTGTATTTCAAATTCCAGAAATAAAATTCCCTGTCCAAACACTTACATTAATTCGATTTTTAGCTTTATTTTTACTCCATTAGATAGAGCGGTAGCACGGGAAAGATTCTGGTGAACAATTAGCTAACGTCTGCGTCTCATGGAGACCTTTCTTAAGCACGTAAAATCGACTACGAGATATTTTTTATCATTGCCACTGGCGCAAAACAATTTTTAATTCATTTTTTATTTTGTAAAATAAATGGATTATTTTTATCAATTAGTTCACGTCTGCGATGTTAATATTAGTTTACTTTAGGGAAAAAAAGTGACAGGAAGCGTAATCGCAGACGTGTAGGTGGCGCACTAGTCTTTGAAATCGGCAATGGCGTTTGTATCGAAAATTGGCTTTTAAAAACAATCGGTTCACGTCTGCGAAAGGCGTCACCCGTTATATAATGTCTTTTAAAGTACTTGAATAGTCTCCCAGACGATTTGGCTGTGTATGTGATATTTTTATATATTTTCGATTATGCTATCGATTCCGGTAACTTTGTACAATAAGCTCACTTTTCACACAAATAGATATTAAAATTTTTTGATATACCGATACTTATGGACGCATTCGCAGACGTTGCGCGCGTGTATAAGTGTAAGTAAAGAAAAATTTAATTTGTAAAAAATAACACACATTTTTTACCGATCGACTCACGTCTGCGAATAACTTGTTTATTGCTATAATGGTATAACAATATTAAAATATTTTTCACAGACGTTTAGCGTCCGCATAAATATTTTTAACATTAAGATTAAGAACTTTGAAAACCATATACACAGTGGAACAATTAGTTCACGTCTGTGTGTGCAAACCGCGTTAATAATTGATTTCTGCTTACTCATAGTGAATTTTGCAGACGCCTACTACTTGCATATATTTAAATCAAATTAATGTATCAGGTGCTCATGAACGTTCCGCACGTTATCATTTTAGCTAGTGTATTCTATGGGTCTTGCTTTGTCATGAAATATATTATACTTACTATCATACCACTGATCGTTGAAAGGTATTCCCTTGATCCGGTACTGGTGGTACTGCTCCTTCTTGGTGATGTCATTTTTCCTATTAGTTCTCGAGCGTGCTAGGTTCAAAGAGTTTAAGAAATAGAGGAGACAAGCTCCATAAGCGTAATGTATAAGCAGCGCCTTCCATAGAATTAGCAGCATTGCGGGAGCGTTGAATTTGAATTAAAAAAAAAAAAACAATTACAATACATGACTTACTTCGGTTTTACTGTCACAATTTTCATTATCATATACGTATCTATTGATTCGTACAAGCGTTTTGTCTTATATGTGTGGAGAGTCTAATATAATTAGATGCAAGTTAACAACAATAATTTACTAAGAGTACCACTGTTGATTAATTTCTGTAGGAAATATAGGTGATTTTTCTGCACAAATGGACATTTTTTCTGGTAACACCCTGTAAAATATACTAATATTGGGCTACCTAACTTAACTTGTTTATATTTACTTACATGTCTGCTCTGCTAGCATCCCATTTTGCCACCCACTGCCCTTCTTCCCTCCCGAAAAATCTCAAAAATGAGCATCGGTCTTATGGGCCCGTTCTACGTCCAATTCAATGCCCAAAAGTTTTTATTTTTTATACCCATTCAATGATTTTAAGCAGTCAAAATGTAAAACTATTGACCTACCCCTTGCCGCCCCCGTAAACTTAGAATGCCCGGACAACTTTTGTTCGATACACAAAGGTCCAACCCACAGAACGTCACTCAAAGCATCCCGATCTGACCATCCTAATTTTCTTATATCGCACTTAAACCTCGGCATAATTTTATTAAAATAGTCAAAACGCAGACCTTCACTATTGACCTCCCCCTTGCCGCCCCCGTAAACTTAGAACCTAACAATCTACACAACTCCACTCAAATCACTCCGATCTGATCACCCCTGCGTCCAGCGGTAACGCCCGAACATATGTTTCACTTTCGATATATATGTCCCCCTATATCTACCATTACATTTCCGATTCCTTAAATATTTCCAATGTTAAAATACTTTATTAAGAGTTGTATTTCAATGAGACTTATTAAACTATTTTATCAACTTCAATAAAATTAAACATGTGCAAGGGGCATCATTTGCCGATTGTGTGTTATTAGTATTACATTCTGTGTTTACATGAAAGTTATTGTCGAAATGTTAATACACACATACAAGCAAACTGACTACAGTTCTCAATTAATTGATTTTAAAATGTATAATTACAAACGTTTTTAAGGAAGCTTAATGTTCGACTAATCTTAAGCTCCGCGTACGATAAAATAATTGCAAAATAAAGTAAATACAAGCAATTTTTTTTTACCAATAGATGAGGACGACAATATAATCGCTGTGGATGAGGATGAGGAGAGCTGTGTTGATCTGGATGATGATGATGACGATGACGACGAATGAATGAATGTTTTACTCGCGTTCAAGATAATTTACAAATACATGCCTCTTTTTGTAATGCAGATATCTTTGATTTTTAACACCCATCGTGGCCTAATCGTTTATTTTATAAAATCCTGGCGACAACGAAAATGCTTTCAACAAGTGACCTGGGTGTTGCCACGTCCATCCCCCTTTTCTTTACCATACTTCATAAGAATTGGTTTTTACTTGCCATTGTCACGGTAGTAAATAGTTAAATGTTTGTTTGACCGACTATAAAATCAAACAAAAACTCTTTCTTTGCAAGTATTATTTTTAAGCGACCGCAAATAAAATTCATGCGATCGTGCTCATATAAGCAACTATGCACAATATACACATCTGCGAATAATCTCGTGGCCTAAAAGTGACGTACTTTGCATAAAAAACCATTCGCAGATGTAAACTAATTGTTCAAAAAAAATTATTTTTTTCACAAAGTAAAAGCGTACAGACAAGCGTCTGGGCTTGTTCTACGCGTCTGGGAATAATTTGATACAACAGTTTGGGCTCAAAGTTTTTGATAATGCACTTCGCAGACGTTAGCTAATCGTACAAAATTATCGGAAACGGTAGCATAATCGAAAATGTATAAAAATATCACATACACAGTCAAATCGTCTGGGAGACTGTTCAAGTACTTAAAAAGACATTATATACCGGGTAACGCCTTTCGCAGACGTGAACCGATTGTTTTTAAAAGCCGGTTTTCGATACAAATGCGATTGCCGATTTCAAAGACAAGTGCGCCACCTACACGTCTGCGATTACGCTACCCGTCACTTTTTTTCCCTAAAGTAAACTAATATTAACATCGCAGACGTGAACTAATTGACAAAAATGATGCATTTATTTTACAAAATAAAAAATGAATTAAAAAGTGTTTTGCGCCAGTGGCAATGATAAAAAATATCTCGTAGTCTATTTTACGTGCTTAAGAAAGGTCTCCATGAGACGCAGACGTTAGCTAATTGTTCACCAGAATCTTTCCCGTGCTACCGGTCTATATGTTTAATGACAAAGAAACACAAGTAACCTTTGAGATTTTATTTAAGAATGACATGAATGTTTGAGAACCTGAGAGTGACTTTTCATGGCGGACTTGATAGAAGACATAGTAATGTATATCTAACTTCCTAAGTAAAGTTTGATGTAAGTATTAAAGTTGTTAATATAATACATTGTGTAAGTTTTAAGTATACGTATTATAATGTATATTTACTACATGATAAAATTTACGAAAAATTCTAAATATAAAACTAAATAAAAGAGACACATAGGGGAATATTTTAGCCCTTGTTCATCTTTGGGAAAAAATTTGATATTGCAACAATCTTATTTCATAAAGTGAATATAATTATTGAGCTTGTGTTAGTAATAGAAGGTTATTAACAAATATCGCGGTTATTAAAAAGTGTCGAATCTTGCAACTGATGTCACTTTTCCCATCTTTTAGGTCTTACATTATACAGGGTGTCCCAGAATTGAGTTCCCGGACGGGAACCTGTGCTTCTTGAGTTCATATTGGGTCCGTATAATCCAACTTACCTTAGTCCAAAAATGCATCGCTGAGGAAGTACAGTCTCTTAAATTGAGACAGAATTTATTTTTTCCAATAATTTCCGTTATATTTAAGATAAAATTTTCTACTTTTCATGGGACTTGTATCTCTATAAGTATTCCAGGTAAGCTTGATATCAACTGAATGTCTTTTGTTTCTCAAACGTTACAGGTTTACTGTTTCACAAGCACCTATGACCTATATGAGAAAAATAATAATTCTTGATTTTTTACATAAAGTTTTAAAAGTATTTTTTTGTTTACGTCATGTGAAGTATTTGTTATTAATGTATTTTTTAGAATAAATTGCAATTTTCTGTTATTGTAACATTTTATTCTAGAATTGCAAATAAATATTAAATACAAATGGAGGAAAAAACGATAATTCCTTGTATTTTGATATAGCCAATCAAATATTCTGAAAATAATTTCAGAAACGAAAGATATTTGTTTATGGCAAAGTTAACATAGAGTACTTATAGAGATATAGCTCCCACCAAAATTTGAAAATTTTGTCTTCAATATAATGGAAATTATTGGAATTTTTTTTGTGTCTTACTTTAGGAGGTGCACTTCCTCAGGGATGCATTTTTGGACTAAGGTAAGTTGAATTGTACGGGCTCAATATGAACTCAAGGATCACAGGTTCCCGTCCGGCAACTCAATTCGGGGACACCCTGTATATTATAGAGGTATTTTTATAACCTCTTAGACAATTAAAAACAAAAAAGTTGTGCATATGTCTATTTTTATTAATTGTACAGCATTTCCCATCTGTCAATGAGTTTCTAGTACTACATCCTTCTTATATATTAATTAATTGAGGAGAATGCAGATCCATTTATTTGTCTCCACTCTTTAAAATTCTTAAATACTTATCTAAATACCATACAAGCGCCCTAGTGGTATTCTGGAATACTTGTTTATTATACTTAACTTATTTATTTCAATTATAACATCCAACGAGCTTGTAGTCCGAGAGACGATTGTAAAAAATAAAGCTCAGTTTTTAAAGCAAGAACATTTTAGGAAAGATGGTACTTATCGTGACAGTAGGTACTCGCCACGGTTGCTTTCGGATTTTCACGTTTCAGACCACGTAATTTAAGAAGAAGGAGGTTTTTCAATTCAATCTGTCTGTAGGTGTGTTGTCTGTCTATTGGCGATATACCTAAAAAATATATGTTGGAGGACATTCAAATTTGTTCGGTAGTTGACGCTACTGCTGGCGAGAAAATTTTCCCAGACAAAGTGAACCGCCTAAATAGATAAATAATGAAAACATATGACAAATGGCAATAATATTTGGCACATAGTTAATACATTTGGAAAGGATGACACATATTACACTTTTAATGAAAAATGTGCAGGCGATCGTCCTAAGAATTAATTAAACTCTGGTGGAAATTTGTAAAGATATTTACACAAACCTATTTGGCACCATTTATTTATTATTTATTTTCTCTGTCGAGTGGCCACTCTGTATATTTTTCTTAATCAAAGTTGTCAGATTTTCTTTGTAGCAATAGTGATAACACCATTTCGATTATTAATCTCATATGTATTTTCATAACTAATAATTTCTTAGAACGATCACCCTGTATAAATAAAGATGGAATTTCTGTGCAAATAGCTTCACCTACTTCTTTTATGCAGTTGCGGCCTCATCGAATTAAGGCATAGAATTAGTACCAAATTAAAGCTGAAATCCTTCACTAACAGAAAAAAATAAGTTGCCATTCTCCTACATTGATTGCAATTCATGGCAACCGAAAGTGAGGTTCCTTCCGCCGCGCCGTCGTATCAATTAAGGCAGCCATGGCGAGTACAGGGTGGTCCATCTAAGCGGAAACGTTGACACAGCGGCGTTACTATTGTAGAAGGAAAAAAATTCAATGCTTGATATTGATGTGTAGTTTCCAAAGTCAGCTTGGTGCATACTGTTCATAGAGTAGTAAAAATGTAAGGAATACTTCAACACCAATGTTTCTCATACCCTACTACTATCTTTTGTAATTTAGCTGTTAATAAAATTTTGTATACTGTTTTCTCGAATATCTCAGAACCTATCTGTAGCAAGTATATCAAATGTAGTATCGTTGAAATCAGAAAAAAAGTCTAAATCTGATTTTTTTAAATTGTACATGGTTGATCGGAAAATATGAAGTACATTGCGATTTTGCGACCAACTGGAACCAAAATATTGAATTTGAATACTTAGTATCATTGATAACATTACAATATATCATTTCCAGTAGAAATCTACAAGGTGTTTTTTTTTTTCGAAACACATTTTTCGCGAATATTTTCACCATTTGATGTTCTATTGGTTTTTTGACCTGAGATTCGGAATGCCAGAAAAAAATACCATCTTTTCAGCATTCAAATTTTTTCTACTAGAACCGTAAAACCGCTATGTCAACGTTTCCGCTTAGATGGACCACCCTGTACCACGATAAATACAACCATTTCTAAGTTTCGTCACTTAAGAAGTGAGCTCCACTTTTTTATGATCGTATCTCTGCCTATAAATCCTATAACATTAATAACTATCGGTGAATTGTACATTTCATAATAAATGTATATATATATAAAAAACTTACCAGGCTAATTTCCCAAATGAAGTGTTGGTGAATGTAGGAAAATATGCTACTATATTTCTCTATACAACAATGGAAAGAAAAAACCACAATCACAGCATTTACACAAACTATAAACACGTATCATTTTTTTGCTAAGTATGTTTGTTTTTTCTTGACATAAACGTTCTCGAAATAATCTAAGGTGATTCCTCCTCGCCCGCGCCCCGAATAAATTTTCAGAACTGTTGAATGCACAAAACTATTTAATAACAACAGATGTTGGAACTTTAAAAAACAACAATATCGGCTACAAAAATTAAAAGCTAAAATCCATTCTTATTGTAAAAATACACAAAAGGACACTGATACTTACTATCTGAATGCCAAATGTCCAACATTAAAATAATTCGTTTGTTGCTAAATCTGTGACCAACTCAATACACAACGCTGTCGTTGCTAAATAAATGAATAAACCTTCATATATTCGCTTTCACAGGACAAATGCCTTATTTTCTATAAGGGATAGACCTCGCATCCCGAATTAATAAACGCTATTGCCCGCTGTAAGGTATAACTATAAAGGTTTTCCATCAAAGGAATTTGCGGTTTAGATTTTCAGCTGTATCAAATATTGCAATTTCATATTTTATGTCTAACAACACTGCGAGTGGACAAAATCCAGTAATATAATCTAAGTAGAGGCAAAGCTAAATTTGCATCAGTGATCAATCAAAAGAACAGTTAGGCGATCCCGATTAGGGAGCAAAATGGGATGTTGTGCGTTAAAATCTAATTGTGACTTGACCAATCGCCCACCGGCTCGAATACGTTGTCTTTTTAAAAAGTGTGTCAAAGTAAACGGACTAATACCTTTTTCCAATGATACTATTTCCGATTTCAAATGTGTACGTTGTGCTGTTTTAATCAAGTAGTTCCGCTCTCTCCAAACTTGCTACCGCAATTGACATATAGGCCATTCCCAATGATCCAATTTCAACCATTCTGGTCCAGTTCTCCACTCTGTAATCTCGACAAATTGCAATGGTTCTAAACCATCGCTAATATCGCTTGCCACTAACTTGAAACCACAAACGAGACTGTTAACGATTGTATTTGTGATATGCCGGTATCTAAACATCTGTAATTTTGAAGCATTTGTTTCAATTCAGTTATGCGCACTTTTCCAATCTGATAAAGCGTATATATGAATAATATTTAAGTGCGATTGATAACATTCTAGGATAAAATAAAGAGCGCGAAGCTCTAAGAGGGGTATACAAGCAACCTTCATAGGAGAGACTTTCGATTTTGCGCTAATTAAATGAACCTGCACTTCTCCGCTGGTCCAGATAGTACCTAATTATACGATAGAGCCAAATAAAGTCAAACATGCATCAGCAAATCCAACCGAAAGAACAGAGTCAGTTCTTTCAGTTCCTATGAGTCAAGGAATTTGGAATTGTAAAAGCAGTCCCAATCCAATTTTAAAATCCACAATTGTTTTATCAACAATTTGACTAACAAAGTAACAGGTGGCAGAGAACCTAATGGATCATAACACCATACTACAGTCGCCAAAATCTTGCGTTCCGTACATTTATTATATACATACGAAAAAAAAGAGAAAAATTTGAAAATTAAATTTGGATGACACCTAGCAATGTAAAAGTGTATAATACAATTGTATAATACATTTTTAAAACACGTATTTTTTGTATTGTTTAAAACTTACACCGATATTATACCCTAACCCTATTTTTGCCCTGTTCATTGACATAGTTAAAAGACCACGTAATCGTAATAGTAGTACCGACAATACCGACCTTGACAGTGATGACTCCATGGAGGATACGAACGAGGTTATCGAGACTTTAGTCTTTGAAGTGGTAAACGATTCAGAGTCTGAGTTATATTCAGCCGAGAATGCCGAGATTTCTGAGAGCGAAGACGAAAGTAGCTAGATTTTTATAAGTTATGTTTTTCTCTATCAATGTTTTCTCGAACAAAAAATACTGTTTGAATAAGATTAAAGTCGAATTTTCCTAATTGTCTCTATTATCCTTTCTTGACCTTCAATTGGGATTATACCGTATTATACAGGGTATAATACAGCGCATAATACAGCCAATATAAAATACGGTATTTTTACAATACTAATGACACCTAATACTATGAGGAAATCTAAATCAAAATCGATTACATTGGATGTTTGAATATTTGAATATCTTCTGAGAAGCTTATCTTCTAAATCACTCTATCAGTCGATAATCTAAATCAATGGTTTGATCTGTCGAGGCAAGACTAGTCACTCGTTCAACAAATGCCGATGCTATAGACGCCTTCTGCTAGTTGGCGTACTATTCCAAGTGTTAGGAAGGGATAAGTTTTAACCCCAAAAGAATCTTTATTTAATTCTTATAACTTCGTTTGGCGAAAATCTCCATAAAATAAGCTGATACCTGCAGTCATCCATAAATAAATGAATTTGACCATATTTGTCGCGAGTCATTACCCAATGAACATGAAAATTTAGCGTACCTACTAAGAAATTATATGAGAATCATCAGTCTATCATTGTAAACTTCTTCTCATTTATATAGGCGGCAGAAAAACTGTCGGCGCCTTTGACTTTACAGTAAAGTAAATCATATAATACATACGTAAATACATTGTTTGTTATCCTAAACAGAAAAATTAAGGAATGTGTAATTTACCGTTTAAGTATAAAATTCATGTAGCGTATTTTTGAGTGGATATGTACTGTCTATATTGTAGATGGCATACCTGAAAAAGAGATGCTGAACTTTTCCAATTGATATCATGCGAACATAGTAAACAGAGCTCCATACAATGGATGGAAACTCCACCGTTATTCGATCAAATGTGTTGAATGTCAATAATTTTAAAATCTCACATTTTATATTTAAAACCTAGGCTGCTGCTGTTGTTTTGTCAAAATTAACAACGAGAAACAGCATAAAATTGAGCGCAAAAATCTTCAATTTTATTAGGTCTGCTTAGAATTATTATCCTCAAGAGTATAGCAGTATACTATAGAGTATACTTGATTTTTCACGACTATATAGTTTATCATTACATTTACTTGGATTTAAAAGCAATTTGATGTCAACCCACCAGCAATTTAGTGCAACTAGATTATTTGGAAGTCTGACTGAATTCAATAAATATTAAATCCGATTTACCTTGAAACACAATACACCGCTTCAGAAGATTACCAATCAGTTTAATTCCTTATACCATGTAATATATCAAACATGTAGCTAACAATAAATGTTCTTTTAAATTTGCAAAGTTAATGTTCTATTCTTGACACTCATATCTCTATTTCGGTAGTGTTGTAACGTGCGGAATGCGCAATAGCATCCTTCGTTACATTTTCTAACAATTATTAGAAAAATTTTAATAATCAAACATTTTATTCTCCTATGCTCTGGTACCATAACGAACATTTCTGGACAGATGAGAGGTTGGTAGCAGCTTATGCTTACGCATCAGTATATTAAACAGCGCGCGCTCGATAATATTCAAATTAAATTAAATAAATAGATCAAACTGGCTGAAAAATGAAGTTGAGTCGAGTATTTATAATAATGTCGGATAGTCACATGAAACGTAGAACTATCAGTAACATTATAGATCATTTGGCTAATTAATATTTCACTAAAATAAAGAGAACTACTTTTTGGGGCGGAGACACGTTACTGTCGGTCCGAAACATATGTCACAATACGACGCGTTAGACTAAATTCGCTCTCTTTCACTCGAGCCGTCCTTCGAGGTGGACGTAATAGAAATTTTGTAAGACCCTGACGGGGATATTGGTAGAGAGGAACCTTATAGACGTATAAGGTAATAGTTAAATAATTATATATTGTTAAATACCATCTAACATTTAAACATATTGTTTTAGGTTCTTTCTTTCTTTCTTTCTTTCATTTAATTACAAATTTCATTTCAACGTCGAAGTGATCTTAATGTTACACCTTTGCTTTAAGCAAAATTATCTACGTTCTATGTTGATACTACGTTTTTATATACGTTTTCTTGAGAACTTTTTGGGATAAGAATACTATGTTTACCTTTATTATGAAATTTTCGACACAACATCTATTTAAGATTTTCTATCAAGCATACGAAAACCTGGGCGAAGAAATTATTTATGTTATTCGAGCATAGCACGCCTCTACGATTTCATAACCTTCAAAGTGGAATGGTACGACATGTGACATCTCGCTAGAGCAAAATGGAGATCATGAACCATTTAACTACCCAACGGTTATCATCTATTATCATCGGAGGACAGGGGCATACCTAGGAATTTCCCTCATCAGGATATTATAATAAAAGATAAGTACCTTTGATTATTACCTGTAAAAGGGATTATTTTCGCATATCTAGTGCTACACATTAATTTGTAGTCACTCATATCTTAAATCCGTTGTTACAAATATTTCGTCGTAGTTATTTATATCTTAAATTCGCTGTAACAAATATTTCTTCGTAGTATCGATTTCTTGTATTCAACGTTTAACGTAATCGTAGTTGTTTGATAACATATTTTTTTGAATTTTGCCAGTATGGCAAATTCGCTGTGTCAAAGTACTTTTGTTTTAGATGTGTCTCAATGGTTAGACACGTCAATTATTTGCACATAATACGCGTCGTGTGATCTGATATTTCCTAAATTTGACTCGTCAAGTTGCATCACTTATGTGGATTATTTATTTAAAGGAATTCGGATGTTCGGGGCGCGGTGAGATGTGTATTATCTTTTGTGGTTATATAACTTGGGGTGTCCCGTATTTTATTTGCTAGAGATGAGTTCTAGTATTATTTTTTTTATGGTTATATAACTTGGGGTGTCCCGTTTTCGAGTATTTGGCACTACGTAGCGGGGAGGCTATATACTGGTAGGCTCAAATAAATATCAGGTTTGAGTGAAGTAGCATATCTTTTATTAGGTTAAGTTTTATTATCTTTGTAATATATTTTGTGTCGCCATTTTGGTAAATCTAATGGTGTGTCTTTTGTGTTGCACTTTAAATATCTAATGCTGTAATATAGTTTGTTTGTCGGATCGTTTGCGAGATACCTTTGTATTATAGTTCGGTTTAAATCTCGTAAATGGTCATATCTTTTGTAATATATGATTTTTTAGTATTGAGGTAAAGTTACGAGATGTATCTTTTGTAATATAGTTTTTTTATCTCGTAAACACCTCAAGTTTATCTTGCTGTTGAGCAATATGTAATATAGTTTATCTTGTAATATAGTTTACCTTGTACATATTTTGGTGATATTTTGCTATACAGTATCGCTGATGCTGTGATTGCTCGTTGTTTTTGTAATATAATATTTTGTAATATAGTTCTATTGTACATATGTAACTTTTGTCTTTGGTTTATCTTTATCTTCAATTTTCCTTGATTACACTCAGTAATCAATGGCGCCCAAGCCTTGAACTCCATGCCTTTTAGCTCTCCGTATCTTTACTGTGCTAGCCAGGTTACACCAGTGACGCTAACCACGTCGCTCGTAGGGTGGCCCACACTTGAACACTTGGGCAATATTTTAACAACGAGGAAAACCTTCTTTTCTTAGTCACACAAAGTGGCGCCCAACGAGGGGCTTGATTACTTTAAAGGAGTAGAGAGTTCAAGGAAAATTTTCGTTATCTATCTTTTACTATTTGTCTGCTATCTTTATCTTTTACTGTTTATCTATTATCTATTGTCTTTTATGTTTTGCTATTTTTCTAAGTATTTTTCTTAACTTTAGTACGTTGTAAATATTGTTTTTAACATTTAATATTAGTTTATTAATGCTATAATTTTAAAATTTCCTTTATTTACTAACGATTTAGTTAATCGTCTGATGTATTCTAATCGATACTTGGAAATTGTGTTTCAGTGAGAATTCTATTGTTATGCAATATGGAGGTAAATTACTTACTTACACTCAGATGAATTGGACTATGAACTAAGGATCAGAGGAGCTATCGTTCATGGGAGTATAACTGTAAAAAATCAATTCTTAGAAGACGAGGAAACTTCAATTTGTAGAAAAAAATGAGTATATTAGAGGGTATGACGTCTAAATTTTATTCTAATATTCAGTATCCTGATTACAAAAGGATTAAAACTAAATTGTTACATGTACATAACTGTTTAAATAAATTTTTAATGGTAAATTAACAATTAGCTAATTTGCAAGTATATTTTTGAACTTATGACTCAAGTCATGTTATTATTTGATCATGTATAGCAAAGAATATCTCAAAACATAGGTACCCATGAGAGTGTAATAAATTTTGCTGTATCATTTCAAATTTCAAGTGCTGAAACTTTTCAAACACAAAGTACTTTTAGTCATTTAAATAAAGGAGTATCTGTAAAAAAAAAAAAAAAAAAAAACTTACTAGAATAGAACATAGTCAATTTTATTAATGTTCATATAGCTAAACATTTAATTTATCATTTAAATTATTTTATTGCCTATTAATAAAGTACAAATTTTAAGCTTACTGCTAGATATTTCAGTGTATGTATAAAAATCTCTATAAACCATCGTTTATGATTTATAAAGATATAAATGCATAAAAACTTTGATGGTCAATGGTGAAATCAGGGACCGTGACAATCTCATTATAGTTGATAAAAGATATCAAACATCTTCCTTTATTTGATGTTTATTATCTTTATTTTTTTGCAAGAATTAAATTTAATGCTTATAGTTAGGTGGTAGACGGGCAGAAACAAATATAATCTTTATATTTATATAGGACTATAAAATAATCAAAAGCTAGTTAATACACAACGAATCAATGCTTTATAGGATATATTTGTTTAAAGCTATTTAAAATGGTTAATAGTATCAAATATTCGCCATTTTATAATTTTAGATATTGGTTTTGTGAACCATTGAAATTGAACTTAGATTTCGAAACATAAGTTTGGTAATTAAATGAAAATAAAATGTCACCTATGACATAAAACTAATAGTCCAGTTCATGATGCTAAAAATATCAACCCGAGTGATTTTGATAAATCTTAGTGATATTATGTTACACACTTGTTCTGTACATGCTTAATATGATTTCACTGTTAATCAAAAGCAACAATTAAGTAAAGTTGCAGAAAATTTTCAAAAATTGGTATCTCAAAATTTAGCATTGACTAGCTTAGCTGAACATAAAATAAACTGAACCGAAAATCAACCGTTTAGGCATTACGTGAAAAAAAAATAATAATAATAATAATAAATAAAATTAGTTTATGAACGAAATAATTTTTTTTTATGAGTTATGTTAAGTTTTTAAATGACCAAAAAAAAAATATTATAACTTATGGAAACGAGACTTGAATTCGAAGTCTGAGATGTAGTTTATAAAAGGAACTATGTTTTGAGCGATGTTCGAAATAATTTTCAGCTAAAATTGGCTCCTAAGTTTTAAAATGCATTATAACTAGTGAAATCTCTCCTCTAATATATGAATTAGAAGAAAGACTATTGGTCATTATTATATAATAGACATAAAGGCCATGCACAACGATATCTCCATTGATAACCCTTCTTTAAATTTGATAAATAATTAAAAAAAAATAAGAATTTAAGCAAATAGACCAAATTGTCTGCTTTATGTTGTATATGTTGTATATTCTGTATTTACTATTTATGTAAGTTGCCTCTATAAGTGTATATTCTATTTTAGTTATATCCGATAGAAATATGATGTATCTAACGCGAAAATAATCTCTTCGAAAAACAATCTCTTAGAAAAAATTTCTTAGAAAATCTCTTAGAAAAAAATTTTCTCTTAAAAAAAAATATATTTGACATATATTTTTATGTGGGCTCCGGGATATTGTAACGTGCGGAATGCGCAATAGCATCCTTCGTTACATTTTCTAACAATTATTAGAAAAATTTTAATAATCAAACATTTTATTCTCCTATGCTCTGGTACCATAACGAACATTTCTGGACAGATGAGAGGTTGGTAGTAGCTTATGCTTACGCATCAGTATATTAAACAGCGCGCGCTCGATAATATTCAAATTAAATTAAATAAATAGATCAAACTGGCTGAAAAATGAAGTTGAGTCGAGTATTTATAATAATGTCGGATAGTCACATGAAACGTAGAACTATCAGTAACATTATAGATCATTTGGCTAATTAATATTTCACTAAAATAAAGAGAACTACTTTTTGGGGCGGAGACACGTTACTGTCGGTCCGAAACATATGTCACAATACGACGCGTTAGACTAAATTCGCTCTCTTTCACTCGAGCCGTCCTTCGAGGTGGACGTAATAGAAATTTTGTAAGACCCTGACGGGGATATTGGTAGAGAGGAACCTTATAGACGTATAAGGTAATAGTTAAATAATTATATATTGTTAAATACCATCTAACATTTAAACATATTGTTTTAGGTTCTTTCTTTCTTTCTTTCTTTCATTTAATTACAAATTTCATTTCAACGTCGAAGTGATCTTAATGTTACACCTTTGCTTTAAGCAAAATTATCTACGTTCTATGTTGATACTACGTTTTTATATACGTTTTCTTGAGAACTTTTTGGGATAAGAATACTATGTTTACCTTTATTATGAAATTTTCGACACAACATCTATTTAAGATTTTCTATCAAGCATACGAAAACCTGGGCGAAGAAATTATTTATGTTATTCGAGCATAGCACGCCTCTACGATTTCATAACCTTCAAAGTGGAATGGTACGACATGTGACATCTCGCTAGAGCAAAATGGAGATCATGAACCATTTAACTACCCAACGGTTATCATCTATTATCATCGGAGGACAGGGGCATACCTAGGAATTTCCCTCATCAGGATATTATAATAAAAGATAAGTACCTTTGATTATTACCTGTAAAAGGGATTATTTTCGCATATCTAGTGCTACACATTAATTCGTAGTCACTCATATCTTAAATCCGTTGTTACAAATATTTCGTCGTAGTTATTTATATCTTAAATTCGCTGTAACAAATATTTCTTCGTAGTATCGATTTCTTGTATTCAACGTTTAACGTAATCGTAGTTGTTTGATAACATGATATTTTTTTGAATTTTGCCAGTATCGCAAATTCGCTGTGTCAAAGTACTTTTGTTTTAGATGTGTCTGAATGGTTAGACACGTCAATTATTTGCACATAATACGCGTCGTGTGATCTGATATTTCCTAGATTTGACTCGTCAAGTCGCATCACTTATGTGGATTATTTATTTAAAGGAATTCGGATGTTCGGGGCGCGGTGAGATGTGTATTATCTTTTGTGGTTATATAACTTGGGGTGTCCCGTATTTTATTTGCTAGAGATGAGTTCTAGTATTATTTTTTTTATGGTTATATAACTTGGGGTGTCCCGTTTTCGAGTATTTGGCATTACGTAGCGGGGAGGCTATATACTGGTAGGCTCAAATAAATATCAGGTTCCAGTGAAGTAGCATATCTTTTATTAGGTTAAGTTTTATTATCTTTGTAATATATTTTGTGTCGCCATTTTGGTAAATCTAATGGTGTGTCTTTTGTGTTGCACTTTAAATATCTAATGCTGTAATATAGTTTGTTTGTCGGATCGTTTGCGAGATACCTTTGTATTATAGTTCGGTTTAAATCTCGTAAATGGTCATATCTTTTGTAATATATGATTTTTTAGTATTGAGGTAAAGTTACGAGATGTATCTTTTGTAATATAGTTTTTTTATCTCGTAAACACCTCAAGTTTATCTTGCTGTTGAGCAATATGTAATATAGTTTATCTTGTAATATAGTTTACCTTGTACATATTTTGGTGATATTTTGCTATACAGTATCGCTGATGCTGTGATAGCTCGTTGTTTTTGTAATATAATATTTTGTAATATAGTTCTATTGTACATATGTAACTTTTGTCTTTGGTTTATCTTTATCTTCAATTTTCCTTGATTACACTCAGTAATCAATGGCGCCCAAGCCTTGAACTCCATGCCCTTTAGCTCTCCGTATCTTTACTGTGCTAGCCAGGTTACACCAGTGACGCTAACCACGTCGCTCGTAGGGTGGCCCACACTTGAACACTTGGGCAATATTTTAACAACGAGGAAAACCTTCCTTTCTTAGTCACAGTGTAAAATAATCCGCTATTTCAAAATCAACTGCATTAATGCAGAAATGTAGTTAGTACAGTTAGGACAATTTTCGAGTACTCCAATCAAGAGCTTAAGTGTTACTGGTTTGCAGGTATCGGTCATTTAATTCGGTGCAATATTCTGTGAAGTACATTATTCGCTAACCCGGAACAGATCCATGTTACACCATAAACCACTAATTGATCCTATGATAAACATCATTGGATAAACGCAACGTGAATCTTCTTCATCAAGAGGCAAACATATTATGTTTTGAAAGATCTCAACGTGCTTAATATGGAAATAGAAGTTTATTCTTTCATTTTGTAAATGTATTATGAAATAGAAGAAAAAGTATAATAAAGCTGAACATACCTACGTACAAATATGCTAATAGACCAAAACTAGATTTTGGTTGGTCTTATTTTAGAATCTATACTAGTGAAAGTTATAATCAGAAGTCAAAATTACCTATCTGTTATGTGGTAAAACCAGGGTTGGCTTTAGATGGTTATGTGTCAGTGCATAAATATTTGCATGCATGTGTGAAACAATATCATTTTATTTAGCGAATTCCACATTATGCAAAACTGATAAAGTCAATTTATTATAAACACACACTCGAAGAAAACTGGAAGTATGAGAGAACGTACTTAACACTGAATTAACATACACAAGTATTTTTCACTGCTGATTACCAAAATGAAAACATATTACTAATATCTGTTCTAAATTTTTTGGAGTTAAACTTCGACGTCTTTCGTTGAAAATCCATTTATATTGCGAAAAGGACCGCTCGACGTAGACATAAGTAATTGGGGCATACTTAAAATATCAAAATTTTCGCAGTTACCATACTCATAACCGGTGTAGTAAAGTCTACTTCTTTGCCGTTTAAAAAGTCTATTACACCTGCCATCGTAACAAATCCAGGATTTTTTTTAAACAGTCTGGAATTGTCTTTGTACCCTCGGCAGCAGCAGCATCTCTCTGTAATTGAAAAATATATTGACGAAGATCGAACACAACGTTTGTTCATCCACTCTAGTAAATTCTGATGTTGGCTGATATTGAAGGTCCTGTATGGCTAATGGAATCCGTGAAAAACATCCATGTATGAACAGTTGGATTCATAGATGCCTGTTGCGCCTGTAAAATAGCAACTGCGTAATTTGGGTTTGACTCCTTTATTACGGATTTCACATTTTCAAAATGACAGTAATAGAACGATGCTGCCTTTAGGTAAGTTCGTGTACACAATTTCGTGAAACAATCGCATACGACTTGGTGCTTTAAGAAAAACTTTCTTTACACTACCGGATAATTTATCAACACCTCCTCATAGCTTCACCAATCCTATGACGCCCATGTGCTAAACATGTTACATGCAGTATATTGCGATACGTTTCCTTAAATATTCTTCCAGCAGCTTTCATATAATTCACCCCATCGTTAAAAAATTATATTTGCATATTTGTCACCTCAAAAGTCTTGTAAACTTGAATTTACTGCATCCGCTATAGTGTGAGAATTTGTAGCTTCTAAAACTTTAGAGGCGATCAAGTGTCCGCTCATTGCGCAATTTTCGTTCAATGCACCCACTAAAACATTCGCTACATTGAACTCGCAAGCATTGATTGTTGCGGTTCTGCTAAGCCAGATGTACCTCCAATTAAGCTCAGAAGAAAATTTCTGTCTAATACTTTCGCACTTAAATATTATTTTCTTAGTGTAGACTCCGAAGGCACCTCAACATTGCTATATTTGGCTACTAATACATTTTTCCAAAAATCGTTTGAAAAGTGGATTGTCTAGTTTCGACCACGGTAAGTTAGATCCTATTATAAATTCCACTAACTCTAAGTTAAAATTACGTTGTGTGTCACTGTAAGTAAAGCCACCTATTTTATGGTTTTCCGAAGAAACATGCGAATTGGTATTTGTTTTGCATAACCACGACATTGCTTTGTCACATCTAGTGCAATATAGTTATCTACCATCAAAATGTAAATCGGCAATATCGCGAATTCAAATGCTTACTGTAGCTTGCGATTTTAGTATTTACGTCTGAATAAATCTACAGTAAGAGAGACGCTGAGTAATCATACTCCCCTCCCCGCCTGGGATTGGGTTTTATGTAAACAGCCAGTAGGTATATCTGCTGCAATTTAAAATAATCTATTACGCATTTCGTTTTTATTTAATATAGTGCGTTTCATGATAAAATAGGTAATAAAAACTGCTGCCCAAGGAATCACTACTTCCACATCCAGATTTTTTATCCAAGTCACTTTAAAGGAAACATTTTGACTAGATTTGCACTCTAGTATGTGGAATATATTGGTCATAGAATTTTAATAATATTTGAAGCAGTAAAATGAAGTTTTTATTTTAACCTAGTTATTTTCCCCTATTCACAACCTACCACGTCCCACCCCTTCAATGGAATCATCTCAATCAGATGTCATTACAATATATACTTGTATTAACTTTCAAGTAAACATCTCAATGTTATGTTATCAAACCCATTAATAATGGAGCGGAGATGGTGGTGTTTGAAAATATTAGAAAGAAATCTGAGGCCTTGGTTTCTAATATATACACCAAATCCCACATTTCTGTACTCTTACCAGCTTGATTTACATATTTTCCCTTATTTACTCCTATTTAACCCTCAACCCTCGGAATCATCTCGTCTCGACATTCTAAACCTACTTCAAGAAAAAAAAAATTGAAACTTTTTTTACGATTACCATTACTTCCAATCCACTACGTGGATGTGGAAGTAATTAAATAAAATTCATTTAGTATGTTGCATGACGTTCTGTTCTTATACTTTGGGAACGTTTCAGTACATGCTTACAATATATAATATCTGTAAAAGCCATCCCTGGAATCCAATAGGTAATTTCGATCTCTGGTTATAATACAATATTGAGACTCACTGTAACTTTATTTCAGAGTAACCAACTTTGGTTTGCCTGCGAAAGTCTGATTAATTGTGAAGAGAATAAATGCATCATTAAAGAAAAATGGAATGCAATTTATTAATTGAAAATTGCCCAAATGGACAACATAATTTAACATATAGTTACATTTTGACCCAGTTACTGATCCAGGGAATGAAAATACAGTATGTCTTATACTTAAAATGTGCGACAACCGTCGATTTAGAATGTGTATCTCTATCTCCATTTTCACTATATTTGACCCCTTCTTATTATTAATTGGCTAAAATGTATTGCTGTCAGTTCATCAGATCGCTGATTATTGATTTTGTTATGGTGCGAGTTTTGGGGTTAAGTGGCCTATGCTAAGTTCCACCCATGAAATTGTGTAGTTATTACATTATTCCAATAAAGACGTGTATTATGGTTATTTTTTTTATTATTAAGTTGTACCTAGATTGTTGTACTAGATTTAAGCTTGCCATCGTCAGATGGAGCTGAAACTAGTGCTCACTTGAGATAATCGAATAGCCTCATTAGTAATTTATGATGAATATAAATAAGGATCACTCACTTAATGTTTTGTCCTGAATACGGTGGAAAGAAATTATAACAGAAGTGTTCATTATAAGAAAAGTATTGCGTCTTATGGGTAAACGACTTAAAAATATTTCTTGATACACTCAATTGGAGCAAGTTTAATTTAATGTTTCATAATACCGATTACTGTATTCATCTACTCATTAAAATTTACCAGAACCACATTGTGATATTATTTTCTTTGACAAAGTGTTTAAAAACTAGATTAAAATCACAACCTAGTTGGTTCAGCCAAAAGTTTAGGCGAATAGAAAATAACTTATCAGATTTAAAAATAATCTATATTGCAGCTAAATCGGAAGAAGACAAAATCACCTAATATAGACGTTATTACAAAGAAATATCGAAGTCATTCAGAGAAATTAAACCATTACTGATATTTTAAATTCTGACAATATAATTAGGGCTAGCTAGAATACAGACAATATTGAAGGAAACATGGCAAATATCGTGACGAACTTAACATTAAGAAATGGTGATGTCCACAACTTTTGATAACTCTATTGTTAATTCCACTGACGTCATATGTTAAGTATCTATATAGTTTCTAAGTAATATATAATTACCATGTTGTTTATTATTTTATACCCCCGTGATCAGTGATATTGTTCTTACAAAAGCACTAGCTTACTTGATACTTATAATATTAAGTCTGCTACATTAACGGAAACAATCAGCATTATCGCTGTACTATTATCGAAGCTATTCCAGCCTTGTCTTGATTAAGTCATTTTTCTTGACGTTTTTAAAAGAATCTGAGTCATACCAAATTTCATGAAAAGAGGCATATGACTTTTTCATAATTTCCGTTCAATATCCACACTCTTTCATGCTTTATGATCTAACGATACAACGATAATCCTCGATAATCTTCATAATAGAAGAGAGAGTGTGCTTTCAATAATAAAAAATCTCATTGTTATCTAAATTTTTGTTGTAAAATTCTCTTAATTCTTCTAATTTTGTTTTTGAGACTTCCTACCACATACATCTGAACTTCTAAAAGAGATGTAAATTTTCCATCAGATCTTTTAGACGGCGTTTTTAACAAATGACACTAATATACATATAAAATTAAAATATTTCGCTGATGTATATTTTTATTCTTATTCGTGTCACGTGTCAAAAGAACACCATATGTGGCCCATTGGCTTAACAGTAACAGGTGTAGAGTAATGTACTGGATAACTGTATTACTTTATCGATTTCTCGAATGTTATTTAAAATAGAAGATATATATGGCAGTAAGTCCTATGAAGAAAAGCTGGAAAACTTCAATTTTAAAATTAGTAAACAGGTCCTCATGGCTTCGTATTGGGCCCAATTTATTTATTATTCATATTGATGACTTGTTTCGTTTTCTTGATATTATTTAATGTGCGTTATTTGCTAATTATCTAATCACAGAAAATGATTCAAAAGATATAGCGTAATTTGAAAATCAGAATTAGTCATAATTATATAGAAATCTATACTTTGCCGCAAATAAATTAAATTTAGAGAAAAATAAAACTCGAAGTATATTTTTCACTTCTGACAGGACTACTGCTAGGGCAAATAGTGTTAAGTGATTAGACATAACTATTGAGGAAGAGAGACGGTTTAAATGAGATGGATATATTGCTCAAATAGGCAAAATAGTATTGTTAATTAAATTGAAAACAGGCTAACCATTATACTCTTCGCAGACTTATTGCACTTTTTATATAATTGTTACACATTCTATAGAATACTTTTCGTACTTTTTTTTTGAAAATATTATTAGTTTTAGACATTTTTTTGTTTAATTGCAAAACATACATTTTCTTTTTTTTTATTTAAATAATCAATAACTTTTTTATTTCTTGACCGAATTTGTTTAAAAACAATAGGGTTATTCCTTTATCTAACACTAACTTACTGTCCAAATTTTAGTATAAGCCGGCTTTTCGTTTTTAAGATATCGTGCTTACAAGAAACGTGACGGACGGACAGGGGACGGACATTTTGAAAGTTGTTCAGAATTCGATCACCAACACAGTGCGCAGTTATATGATTTTTTTTCTCTACGAACAATGTTACCGGTTTTAGAAACGTGCCGATCGAATGCAATATGCTCTTCGTTTTGTATTTGCGAAGAGTATAATAATGTAATTGTCAAACTTGCGCATCTACAAAATAGCATACTAAAAATACATAGTAAAAAAGGGCAGTAGTTTAAAAATTTGTCTTACGCCATTTTACTTCCGATTTCGGGACCTAGACTTAGGCCCATTGTGTTGGCCTTTGATAGAATAGTGTATCATACTATAAGAAGATTTCCAAATACGATAGAAAAAATACAGCAACTCTCGATATAAAGTAATATATAGCTAAATTATTTTCAGTCTACTAATTTACAAAAATGACATATCTTACTGTGGATCATATCTCTTCTATTTAAAATGTTTGTCACTTTTTACTTAGTTAATCTTGAATTGAAGATATGCAAATTATCACCTATATATATTTAGAAATTTACATACTTTCTTGTAAACAATTTAGAACAATTTGTAGTACCATTATTAATGAAATTCCAAACATGTTTCTATACTGCTACCACTCTTAATTGAGAAACCGTGCTTGAATATTACAGATGATACGCATATTATGAGTATAGTCAACCAGATATGTGATGCGCTTGCGATAGTAGATTTCACATATTTTTATCTATTACGTTATTAATCTTTGAACGAGATAATACAGGGTGTCTAAAGTAAAGATGCCCATTAATTACCCATATGGGGAAACCGTCAAAGATACAGAACCGTCTATTTATTCTGTAGTATAAAAGTATTTTGTAAGTTTGTCTAGGTTAAGTATCCTTGTACAATTTTTATTACTTATCTGGTTAAGTTCACTAAATGTCAGATGTACTTTTTCGAGCTCTATAAAAAAGGTCTTTTGACATTTTTTCGAAAAATCTATGGTTTTCAACATATTTGCGAAAAGCTAATTAAAAAAACATTTCGGCTATATTTTTCCAACTTGACATATCCGAATCTCATAGGGGGTTATTCAAAATATATTTCCGTATAAATTTCCACTGAGAATAACTTGTAAACATTTTTTTTCCACTTTAGCCCTTTTTTCGAGCTAACTTTCTTGCACTAGCTTAGCTCTCTTAAAATTCAAGGCCTAGTTGTGTATGTGAGCAAATGAAGTGGAAGCAAATATTTATTTTTTTTTATTACTTCTACAGGAAATGACAATTTAGTAGAAATAGTATACTAAAATGCTGTTAAAGACAAGCGTTCATGTGCTGTTTAACGTTTCAACTTAATGGTCGGTTACTTCTGCTTTGTAAAAGATGTTTGATGTGCATCTAAGAATTGTTGGCACTCAACTGTATGACATCATTAGAGCTGAGGGTGCAGTATTATGTCCTCGACGTTGTTCGATCAGTTGTTGACGAGTGCAAGGTTGTGTGGAAGTAAATGGTATTGATTTTAATACTTCATTGCATGCAGTGTATTGTAAGGTTTAAAAGCAACACCCGAGGTGGTTTATAGATAAAAACAATAATTTTATGTTTCCAAAGTTTATTTAGCTAGCACAATTTTATTCACAAACTGAGTTCTTCTAGAGATTGTGCTATTTTAAAATGTTTTATAATTCAGCAGCTTGGGATGAAGAGCAATTCGTCATTCTCGAAGTACTAATAAATTGCGGTGAAAAAGGGACGAGGGGATAAATGTACATAGGTATCTCATAAAACATATTTGAGTCCCGGTATTTGTTAAATTATTTGGGTTTTATTGAGGAGAAAATTCACAGCATTTCAAGCGTTACCTAACCCAGCGCTTACGAAACTTCTTTAAAAAAATCTGAAAAATCAATGGAAACTGAATTAGTTTATTTTCTCAGAAGTCGTTTATAACCCCACAATGCTCAATTATTTGTACTAGCGAGAAGCATATTTAGTTACTCAAAATAATCTCTAGAAATCCGCAAAAGTAGTTGCAGAATTATAAATCAATTGGTTTTCAAAACTGGATAAAAATTCGTTAGCTGTATTGAATTTGAAACAAAAGGTGTTTATTACTACCGTACCTCACACATCGCACTTCGCCCATCGTCCTTCGCACATCGCACACCGCTTAGCCTGGTCTGCAGAGATTTTTTGTCACGTCAGTTGTCTGTGGGCATCCAATAGTTCAACATGAATCCTTCATTAACATCATCTTCCGACGAAGAAAATATTGTATTAGAGTTTAACTTCAAAAAGTGGTATAAGTACAAAAAGAAACGAAAATTTAGAGTACATCCCATTAACTTATCATTAGAGGTAGGTCTGTTTCCTGATATACTAAAAATGGCATCTGTTCTGCCTCTATGTAAGAAAGATGAACGAGTAGTATATAACAAAATTGAAAGTTTCCTAGATAAACATAAAGTGCTAACAGACTCACAACATGGTTTCAGGAAACGAAAATCTACAGAAACGGCATGTTGTCACTTAATCGAATATATATATTCCAATCTTGATAAAGGTCAGTATGTTGCCTCCCTGTTCTTTGACTTATCTGCAGGCTTTGACACTGTGAATCATCAGTCTCTCGGTGATAAACTATACAGCATAGGTATTAGAGATTATTATCCTTTGAATTGGATAAAATCGTATCTTAGTGGTAGGAGCATGATCGTAAAGTTGGAGGACACCACATCAGAAATGCGTGACGTTAAATTGGGAGTTCCCCAGGTCTCAGTTATTGGCCCTCTAGTGTTTGTATATATGTGAACGATCTTCCATATAACATTACAAATGGTAGAGCTACAATGTTTGCGAATGATATGACAATAACTGTATCGGCAAATACCCCTGAAAAAATTCAGGTTGTCGCCAATTTAGTTATAGAAGATTTAAATCATTTGCTTGAACTTTAACCTACAAAAACCTCTTCGAGAGGACTTGCTCTCTATGATAAATATAAAGTTTTCAGATGAATTCAAATTTCTAGGTACTTCTTTGGATTGACATGAAATACCTAAATTGAGCATGTTTGCAAGCCACTCAACAAGGGATTCTTTGCTATCCTTCAACTGAAGAATGTGATGAATATGCAAGTACTCCTGGACGTTTATTACTCTCCCTGCTATTCACATATATCATATACTATTACGTCTTGGGGTAGTCCAAGTATATAAAGTATTCATAATTCAAAAAAGAATAATGATACTTGTATTTGGACTGAAATATAGAGAAAGCTGTAGAGACATGTTTAAACAAAAAAAATTCTAACTGTTCCCAGCATATTTATTTTGAAATGCATCGCACTTTTTACTAAACTGAAAGACAAACTTACGATGCTGTCTTCAAGTCATAATTACAACACAAGACATGGTGATCTTGTTTCTATTACTAACCACAGAACTAGTAATTTTAAACTTTGTTTTTACTATAACTGCAGTTTGCTACAACGCACTACCAAATAAAATTCGTAACATAAAAAATGGTCGTAGCTTAATAAAGGAAACAAAGAAATTTGTCTCTGAAAATGTTTACTATAGTTTCTAGGAATTCTTGCATAGAAGCTAGTAGGTACGGTCTATACCTTGTTTTAATGTATACATGTATGTGTGTGTGTATTTCCATTTTAACAATATAAAATCTGTGATCAATTGTATATATGGTCCTTTTAACTTTTATGTGATTAGTGACTATTTACTTAATGTTATTATAGGTATTATATCTATCTGTTTGTCTATTGACACAATTGTTCGTTTGTTTTATTTATAAACACCATTGAATTAACTCGCCATATGTACAAAAATTGTATCATCTTGTGGTAAACAAACAGAAGTAGAAATAGAAATTAACATAAAGCGAAAGAATTTTGGTGAATTTTACCACCTCTATAATGATATAAAGCAGCATTCAGAGCGCCTTTTGGAATATGTGCAAATGTATATGTATATTGATACGTTCGACTATATTTTGAACAAAAATATCCGCTAGCAAAACCACAAATACGAAAAACACTTTTTTACACTCTATTCGACAAACTTCGGCTTCCAGCGCCTAGACCCTCAGTTTTGTAACAAGAAAGTAAGAAGTTGTAGAACGTTAAATTTTCTTTCAAATAAAGCGTCATTTTAAGTGTAAATAAAATTAATTATATGTAAATTTTTATAATTGAAATAGTAAATAAAAAATAGTTCGCCTCAACCAAAGAAACATTTTAGAATGAATAATATTAAATTATTTTGATTGATGTATTCGTTACCAATAAGAAGTTTTAAATTACAGTTTATATTGTATGACGCAGGAACACAGGAAATATCGTGTCGAAAATGGTAAAATGTTTTAAACGTATTTTAGTGTAGAATTATATATGGTTTCGGTCATAGAAGTAGTACTAATTTCATTTATCGTTTATTACTTCCCCAAATATAAAATTAATAATTTCAAATAAGAAATACTTGTTAGCAAAAAAATCGAATGATAACTAAAATAAAATAAAAAATGCGCTCGAAAAATTGCATTTGAAATAAAGTATAAATGGGTATTTCAAATAATTAGTTAGTATAAATTGAATTGATAAGTCTCCAGTGTTGACATCTTTTACGTAATTTTCACGCGAAACACCTTTTCGGTGTATTTATCGTGAAGTATATTTTATTTAATCATGATGTTTATAAATATTAATACAAAAGAAATTGTACTAATTGTTAATATATCATTCGGCTATTTCCTTCCATAATTTTATTAAAATCAGACTGCTGCAGTTATTTTTATCTCTTTTGTTGCAAATAGGAATTCACAAACATGATATCGTCCGTGCTAAAGAGTGTACTATGTGCGATGTGCGAGGGGCGAGGATCAAGTTGTTGATTTGGTCAGTCTGATTTAAAAGCCTGGCTTTATTTACTTTTACTGTGATGCGCGAAGGGCGCTGATATGGCCACTCTCATTTAAAACAATGGTTCTATTTAATATTTGGTTAAGCACAAATGCACACAACTGCTTAACTTTACTTGGGAACGATATTTACATGTGGAAAACTTAAAATATTTCCTAATTCCGTTGTAAATAGTCTAGTAAATAGGCTAGTAAATTTCTACCATATGAATTTTCTGGGAAATATCACTTATAACATGCTTTTGGGTTTGTAATTTGTTATTAATAAACAAAATTTTAGCAAAATCGTTAAAGCCATTTTTGAGAAAAATCGCATCGGTAAATTATAAAAAGGGAGGAGAAAAGTTTAAAAAGTATATATCGAATTTAAACGAGATCGATTAATTAGGTTCAGTTCTAGGCTAAGCGACGGCTACACATACACACACACACACACACACATACATTTTTTAAACCCCTTTTTTAGTATCTGAGATTTGAAATATATTGTTTATAGGATTTGGCAAACAAAAGAAAAAAACTATGTATGAGAAGTAATAAGAAAAATTCTGTAAAAATATTAATTTCCAATCGAGAAAACCATCCGTGTGAAATGGCTCTCCAGCTTATTTGCGCTAAGTGGAGGAAGGAAATAAGTGAAGAGAGTTCTCAGTATATCTGTGGATTTGAAGCGAGCTTTTGAGACTATAGATAAACGATTGTTAGTGAAATAATTATACATATGGCATTAAAAGTACTGCTTTAAAATGACTAGTAGACTATTTGTGTTATAGGTATCACAGGACGAAAATTAGAAACAAAATGTCAAGTACGATTGAGAGTCCGTTCGGTGTTCCCCAAGGAAGTGTCTTGGGGCCTCTACTATTTATTATCTATGTCAATGATATACATTGCGTATTGAAAAATTCATGCATAAATTTGTTTGCTGATGATACTGTAATCACTGTTACAGGTAAAGATTTCGATAGTATAACAAGCACTTGAACTTAATAACGAACTTGATATTTTGTACGACTGGCTCTGTGGTAATAAGTTAAAACTAAATTCTGATAAAATCAAACTTACTGTTATAGGCTCAAAGTCTCTATGTAATAAATTATATAGATAGCAATTATATAATTAAAATAAATAACTGTGTTATAGAAAATTAAGTATTTAGGTGTTATGTTGGACCCCCAACTTATATTTAGTTATCAAGTTAATTATATGTGTAAGAAAATTGGGGAAAAATATACTTCTTTCGTAGAATTGCTACTAACTTGTCTCAGTGGAGCAAATTACTACGACATATACGACGGCGTAATATATCCCCATTTTACATATTGCGCGTAACTTTTAATACCATGGAACAACCAAGAAATAGGCAGGATACAACTATTGTAAAATATATAAAATAATTAATGGCAAGGTTCCCACTTATTTACAAATATTAAAGAAACGCCTAGATATACATGATTATAATATAAGATAAATAATTATGACATTAGTTAAAAAATCATTTTTGCAAGGTTCTATATATCAGGAAGGACTTCGTCTTTTCAATGCTCTACCCAATATTATAAAAGAGGCTCCCAACGTGAATGTTTTTGTTAAAAATATATATAAATTGACACGTAATTTCTTAGCTACGTAATGTATTAACTATGTTCTTACTTTTATCTTTTATCTTTATATTCACATTTATATAACTACAGGGGCGGTTTTAACATGCTTGCCGCCCCGAAACTATTTTAAGATGCCGCCCCTTCTCTTAAAAAATATAATATATATATACTACCCAAAAAATGTTTCCCAAAAAAAATAATACTTATTAAACTTTTTCTTTTTGTATATTTCAAAAGAACAAAGGACACCACACATTAGAGGTGAGTGGTATATGAAATGACTTTTCTGTATAACACCTATTTATTAAAAATAAAGCAAAGATAAAAAAAATTTAAAAATAAAATAATTTAAAAAAATTATACAAGATCAAGACGAACTTTTCCTGCTTCTTTCACAGCAAAATCATTGATTATATCGCCTGGTTTCATAGTTTCTAAAATTTCACTTTCAATATTTAATTCTGCTAGTGAATTTAGCCTTTCCTGCGTCATTGTGAACCGTAAGTAATTCTTTATCCGTCGCAAGGTCGAAAAACTCTTATCTCCAGAACATTTGTAGCGAGTTTGCTTAAAAATATTCTGAAGCCATATGTCGTTATTGCAGTACACGTCTGTTAAATCGTTTGACCTCAACAGCTTGCTCAATTCTAGAATTGTTAAAGATTTCTTCTTCATCAAATCGTTCAGTTGAATTTTGAACTGAGCGCATTCTGGCAGTAGGGCCTCTTTTAAATCTTGGCTAAAATTTGTTGCTAATGTTGCATCTGATTTGTCTATGTCTTGGTCACTAATAGATATTAAGTTCTCAACAAAAGCCAAATTGTTAATCTGATTTCTTGTAAACTTCACCTCGTCTGTGCAGCTCCTCGGCTAATCTTTCGATTATTACATGGCTTATGGTTTCAATGGAACTGTCGCATTAGCGGAATCATAAAAATGACTAAAGCAACATTCAAAAGAAAAAAATGTTGCCGCCCTTATAATTTTGCCGCCCTGGGCACTCGCCCAGTGTGCCCAGTGGTAAAACCGCCACTGTATAACTATGTTTTGTCTATTTACATTTCGTGTACTAAAATAGCTAAATAGCTAAATAAAGAAATACTATATACTATCCTACTATACTATACGATAACCTGGATTGTGGTTATGCTAGCAATTAATATCCTAAAATAAATTTGTCTATTTCTTATTTATATCTATTTGTAGCACTAATATCTACATAGTCCCCTACGGCCATGCAGAGTAAACTAGTACCTACATAATCCCTTTCAGTTACGAAGATTCAGTTAGAAATAAGAACAAAGGCCTAAACTGTACCCTGTCTTAAGCATTTTTTATTCTAATGGATAACATTTTCATGAAGGATTGGCTATCTATCATTCTGCTTCTTGGAAACAAGGAAAGCATTTCCTAGAAGGAGAATGATAGATAACCATGAATATGAAACACTTTTAAAGATAAGGTATGTAAATAAATTCAGTTAAGGCCTGTTCTCATTTTTAACAGAATCTTCATGAACGTAAGGGGTTAGTTATGTAGACACTATTTTACTCTGCATGGCCTTAGGGGACTTTGAGGATACTGGTGTTCTAACGAGAATTGTCAACTAAGAAATAGATAAATTCATTTTATGATTTAATTGCTTGCATAACCAGAATCCTGGTTATCGGAAGAATGCATAGATTGAAAGTTAATATTTTTACAGAAAGTTTTTCTTTTCAGTTCTCATAAATAGTTTTTGCTTCCCTCACATACCGAAGGGAAGTATTGTATTTGAGAAAAATCACCCTCCGAGATTTTTTCGGTTTTTTACGTTTCAGATCATGTCGATTACGAAAATATAGGTTTTTCAATTCCGTCAGTCTGTCTGTCTGTCTATCTATCTGTTGGTGCATTAACCAAAGACTACTCGAGAGAGAACAGTCAAATTTAGTATGTAGCTCACGCTACTGTCAGCGAAAAAATTGTT
Organism: Stenurella melanura; assembly: GCA_963583905.1. Taxonomy (NCBI): domain Eukaryota; kingdom Metazoa; phylum Arthropoda; class Insecta; order Coleoptera; family Cerambycidae; genus Stenurella; species Stenurella melanura. Next base: position 144,970,622 of record OY757310.1, read on the forward strand.
AAACTTTCACTGGAAAATATATAGGGAATAAATAATGAAAAAAAAATGTTTCTTGCTCATTTAAAATTTCCACGTTTCATGACATTCTACACATATTTCAGAAAAAAAAAATAAGTAAAATTTTGGAAAAATATTTTACCACTAAAATAGATGAACAAATTATTTTTTCTTTGTTCAAATTTAAAATTTTCACGTTTCATGGCATTCTAAATGTATAAAAAAAAAATGGAAAATTTTTTTGAAAAAATGTTTAATTTTCTTTCACTAGTAACTACTTAACTATAGAATAGACGAAAAAGTTTTTTTACTCGTATTTAAAATTTCCACGTTTCATGACATCTAAACCTATTTCAAAAATTTTCGAAAATAAAAAAAACTGCAAATTTTTGCCTACTACAAAATAAAAAATAGATGACGGAAAAAAAATTGTTTCTGCTCAAATTTAAAATTTCCATGTTTCATGGCATTCTAAACCTATTTCAAAAAATTTAAAAAAAATAAAAAAATTATTGAAAATATTTTTACCACTATGGGCTTGTTCCATGATATTCTTTTTATATGGTTTTTATACTTTTTCATATAGTACTCGATATTCTCATTATACACTTAAAATTTCGTATTATTAACTTTTTCTGTTCTCGAGATATAAGGAGTTATAATTGGCAATAGTTGCAAAAACCGAGCGCTCATTTGTGACGTCACTATACGCAAGTGACGTAAGAAAAATGGCTTTCTGGGACCTTTCAAATTTAACCTGAAAAGTCGAAAAACATGGAATTTTTAAACGCTGGTAACTAAATAAATACGTCGAGTGAAAGTTCGTTCTATGTCTCTAAGGAAAGGAGAAGGTCGGCGATCAATTCTAATCGTAAATTGCACGGTCAAAATCGAAAATTCGTCCCGGCAGGAGCGATAGAAAATTGTAATTATTTGACATTTCACCAAATTGTACTTCCCTGCTGTCAAGTAGTAAACAAAAGAGACAATACTTTGAAAACACTTATAATTATAACAAATAAGGAGCATCAAGTCTATTGAGATTGCCGAGTCTATGCGTAGAGTGACGTAGCGCCTGGCCACGCCCCATTTTCGCGAGATGGAGATTTGTAATAGTTTTTAAGATACTAAACGTGCGAATAAGATTCTAATTTTTTGCAGATCCATTAATTTATACTTTTACTTTCGATTTATGAAATAAAAAAAAATGCTGAACAAGCCCATTGTAGAAGAGATGGTAATTTTTTTTTTTATCTAGAATACACGAAAAAAAAAATTGTTGGTTTGAATTTAAAATTTCCGCGTTTCATGACATTCTAAGCCTATTTAAAAGAAGTTTGTTTTTTTTACCACTATTATACTTCCACTCCACTACGCGAATGTGGAACTGAAAATGTAACAGATGGCAATAATATTTGGTATATGTACCTAGTATAGTTTTATTGAAAAATGTACAGGGTGGTCATCCCCAGAAATAATTCAACCGTGTTGGACATTTGTAAAAGTATTTGCGCAATCCTTCCATATTTGGCACCTGTTATTTAGTATTAAAATTTTGCTGTCGGGTGACCACTCTGTATATTTTTTTGACCAAAAGTTATTAGGTTTTCTTTGTAATAATAGGGATAACTGTATTCCGATTATTATTCTCAATGTCATTTCGTAAGTAATAAGTTTTTAGAGTGACCGCCATGCACAAATAAAGAAGGAAGTTCTGTGGAAGTAAATATCTTTGCTGATTTTTTTTATACTGTTTGCCAACTCCTATAATGAATATGTTTCAACACAATTATAAGCAAACAAATCATAAGCAGACAAAAATTTAAAAAAAACCACTTTTAAACATGCATAGAGTAAGTATCTGGGAGCTATATAAAATTAGAATTCATCAAAGTCGAATTTCTGGACAATTACAATGCTTTCTTCACAGTTAGTGATACTCGAAAGTAAAAACATGTTTGATTCCAATAGTACTTGAAAACATATGTAAATATGCTAGATTGTGGAAATCGTAAAACAAGTTATATTTTATACGAGAGTCTCAAGAGCTAACAGGAAAAAAGTACGAGGACTTTCACATATTTTAATTTTTATCGACGCAAAATGCTAATATAATATTCTTATTGTATTTGCATTATTCATTTTAATATTTTATATGTACGTCTATCTACATTTTTATTCGATTTACGTTTATACGTACGAATGTTTCAAATAGTTCGTAACTCCGTAACACGCTTTGTAATTAATTTGATAGTCGGTTTAAATTACTTTACGAGATCGTAAACCAACTGAAAATTTGTAGGTATATGGCTAAATTCTATAATGTTCAAACTGTTGCACACGTTTAAGTAGGAGAATTCAATTCTGTGGTATTTAAGCTTTCCCTTAAACTGAAATATAACTCTTTTAGTTTATTTGTTCCAGTTCCAGGTTAAAATGTTTCAAATAACACACGAGTGTTACTAACTAGATACAATGTAGATAAAGCAATGTATAACATAAAATGGTTTAATAATGCATTTGGATTTACCTTTAATGGACAATAAGTAATAAATAACTAATAATTTTTACATTTCCTAACAGTAAGGACGATTGATTATCGCAAACCTAAACCGTGGCTAATGGTGCCACTACCGAGAACAATTTCTTGAAAATTTCTGTTTCCACACGAAAGATTACTGACAATTAACGGCAGCACTACGAAATCGAACCTGCAACACTGAAACAAGAAGTAGACGTAGCCGTACAAAATAGTACTGCTGCTGTTGAGTGGCACATGTCTATTGGCAGTTATTTCTCTTGAGTTCGAGACACCTCCGGTAGATGGCTATATCGCAGGGAATGGTTGTTGTGTTGATATCTACGTGTACGTATTCTGGTTGTGTGGTAAAATAACACGCACACCACACACACGTTAATCCGGACGTTAATATAATGAATGACACTAAATAAGCAAATAAGTAATGCTGCTTTGTAATTAGTTGTGGCTACGTTTATGTTTATAATAACTTTCTAAGCAATATCTGCATAATCGTTATAATAGAATTTGCATAATAAATTGAAGCTCTATAAGAGATATATCGGAAACTGTTGCAAGAGTCAATAGCCGGGCACACACACAGAGGTTTATCTACGGGCTTTACTCGGCACAGTCAATGTCTGTTAACAAATCTGTGCGTTAGTGCGTGAGTACGCGCCGGTCTTAATATATGCACAGACTTGTCTGGAGACATAAATCATGTGGTTTATACTTAACATGTGTTATGTTGATGCCATAATTTGTACAGTCTTCTTTCACAGATGAAATCCGCGTTTAATTATATCGAAACGAAATTGCTGGAAGTACTGATACACGTTTTCAAAGTATTGATGCACCTTTTATGGGGAAAACATTTTTGACCGAATTCATAAACATTTATGGTTGCCTCATGACAGTATGTTGCTTTGTTAGTCCTTCTTTTACCGTGGACAATAATCTATCAAATGTTGTACTATCCATTCTTAAACAGTTTCTAAAATCGTCGGGCTCGTTTTGTCTCAATTGCTTCAATAACGGCAAATGACTTAGAGTTTCCTTTTCTAATAACCATTTTCTCCCATTTGCTTCGGCGTCTTGTATTTATAGAGTAAAAGTTATTTGTCATAAGATGTAAGTATGTTAATCATAGCCGAACCCAATGCAACTTTTTTCTTATTTATATTTTTTCTGACAATTTTCTCACTAACACAACAAAACAGTACCTATTTGTCACCAGAAACGTTAAAGATTTCTACTAAAAACTTTGGTCAAGACTGAATTCCGCAGTTTTGGCAAAGTATGCATATAGATATAAAGATTTCACCCACTAACAGACAGTTTTGTCTACTAGAGATGAAGTACGCCAAAGTTGTGTACGGATATGTTTTTTAACCAGTCTGAGAAAGAGAAAGAGCGCAGACTTAAACTGTCCCGGATGAAGTCCGCAGATAAACCTCTGTGTGTAAATCGTGTTATAATTATTTTGTAAGAACAATTTTGGGATGTTTCAGCAAATTGTTGTAGAGGGCTAATTAATTCAGAATAATATTTTACTGAAACATAAAAGAAAATCTTGAAACCAATTTGAATTAATTATACAAGAATTTAGATGAATATTATTGCAATAATAAACTGCTGGCCACTCGAACTTATACATAGAGACTTTTAGGCAAAATTTAAAGTTCAATATTTTCAACAGAAATGCAAATTTTTGAACGCGGCTTGCAAATTTTAAGAGCTAGTTTTTTTCGGATTAAGCTGCATGACGTATATTTATCGTAGGACCATAAGTTTATTATATACGGGGTGATCAATGAAGTCACGCAAAAAATCAAAAAGTTTGTATGAGTGTAATTTCCGCAAAAAAATTTTTTGGTCGTTGCAATATGGTTCCTTACTAAGGTAACATCAATATCTCTAGACGGTTTTGTCAGTTTTTGGATTAAGGCCCTTAGGCCTTGTACACACTACTCAACATAAAATTTGGATACCGAAATCTTTAAAATGCTATAACTTGACATTGTATTGACGGTTCTTGATGATTTTTGCGGATTTGGAATCTATATTTCACGTAGATTTTCTATGGTCTAAGCATTTTATTTGAGGGTTGAAATTTACACATTATACCGGGTCGATAATAAACAAAAACGTAGGGTACGACGCGCTCTAAAGTTTGGCATTATTTAAGTTTTTGTAAAAATAAATTCTCACCTCAAGTTGTTTTTATTTAATGTTCTTTTCACTGTTCTGTCCGAAACTCACACCCCAGTTTGTTGTCTCAAAGGATCATTCAGTTTTACAGAGTTCTTCCACCCCCATGCCCATAATTATGATCGGGCGTAATTTCTACGCGACGCGTCAATTTCAAAGTAGGCATTGGAAAAACAAATTTGTTGCTATGGAATTAAAAACTGTTTACATTATTTTAGAAATAATCTGACATATTTCAATGTTATAATTTTGTAAAGTTTAATTAATATGAGGCGTTTAACCACGGCAGAAAGGGAAAATTACATTCGACTTCTCAACGAAGGAATGTCAAAACAGCAAGTTGCGCACATTTACAATGTCAGCCGAAAGACAATTTATAATTTGAACCGCCGCGTCGAAACTACTGGTGATCATAATTATGGGCATGGGGGTGGACATACAAAAAAAATAAACCAAAGAACCGAAAGAATTTTAATGAGAGAAACTACGCGGAATAGAACAAAGAACTCTAGAAAACTAAATGACTCTTTAAGACAACAAACTGGGGTGAGAGTTTCGGACAGAACAGTGAGAAGAACATTAAATAAAAACAACTTGAGGTGAGATTTTTTTTTTTTTTAAACATAACGTAATGCCAAACATTTTAAATTATAGAGCCCGTCGCGGAGCAAAATGTGTGCGGTTATTACAACGCCATAGAGCGAATAGGCGGGCATGGGCAAATCGGCATGCGAATTGGGGTAATGCAGAGTGGAGCCATTGTTTATTTACTGACGAAACAAGATTTAATTTGTTTGTTTGGAGAAGGCCAAATCAGCGATATTTGGAGGAAAATATGGCCCCTCAAGAAGCATTTGATGGCGGAGGTGTTACAGTGTGGGGAGGTAAGAAATGGTAAAACCGAGCTATTCATTACCAACCAAACCATTAATGCTACTGTTTATCAGGAGGAAATTTTGGAACCTATTGTTGTTCCTTTTTCTCGACATTACGGCCCAGAAATTCTATTGGTGGATGACAACGCTCGACCTCACAGAGCGCGAAGGATCACAGAGTTTTTGCAGGCACAAAACATCAATAGGATGGACTGGCCTGCAAAGTCTCCGGATCTTAATGTCATCGAACACGTTTGGTCTTATTTTAAACTTAAAGTAAGATCTCTTGATGTACCCCCTGAAACCTTAGAAACGCTCAATGAGGCCATTCGTGAAGAATGGGAGAATATTCCACAAGATTTTATAAATAATCTTGTGGATACTCTACCAAATCGATGTCGGGAAGTAATATTCCGAGCAGGAGGATCAACAAAATATTAGCTTCTCTTTTTTTTTATTAATGTACCTAATTTTAATTAGGCAATTTTAATTTAATTTTAATTTAAGTTTAAATTAAAATAATTTTTAATTTTTTAGTTAAATTTTTTTTCAGTTATTAAAAATTACCAGAATTAGAATTATAAATTTTTTAAGAATTGACTTTTGGTCGTTGTTAAGCAATGTTGTATATTGTAGAATTTAATGTAATAAACTTGTTCTTGTCGCTACGTTTTTGTTTATTATCGACCCGGTATAATGTGTAAATTTCAACCCTCAAATAAAATGCTTAGACCATAGAAAATCTACGTGAAATAAGGATTCTAAATCCGCAAAAATCATCAAGAACCGTCAATCCAATGTCAAGTTATAGCATTTTAAAGATTTCGGTATCCAAATTTTATGTTGAGTAGTGTGTACAAGGCCTAAGGGCCTTAATCCAAAAACTGACAAAACCGTCTAGAGATATTGATGTTACCTTAGTAAGGAACCATATTGCAACGACCAAAAAAATTTTTTGCGGAAATTTCACTCATACAAACTTTTTGATTTTTTGCATGACTTCATTGATCACCCCGTATATAATAAACTTATGGTCCTACGATAAATATACGTCATGCAGCTTAATCCGAAAAAAACTAGCTCTTAAAATTTGCAAGTCGCGTTTAAAAATTTGCATTCCTGTTGAAAATATTGAACTTTAAATTTTGCCTAAAAGTCTCTATGTGTAAGTTCGAGTGGCCAGCAGTGTAGTATTATTGCAATAACATATGTGGGAAGTAGTTATCTTTATCGTGTACATTAACAAGATATTAGTTGCACACTACTCTCTGGAACATTCATGAGAACAGTCTAATATTTAGTTTTAATTTTAACTAGATTTGTCAAAGTAGCGTTTAATATTTTCTTACTTTTTATTGCTTGTTTTAGTAGAGAGCAGCACATCGAGGTAAAATGTGTCACCCTGTGGGGGTTTGGAAATTAAAAGCTGCGACCGGTCTTATTTTATAGCTTATAATTAATTGTAGTTATATGTAAAGTTGGTCAAAAATTGCCCCGGGAGAAAATTTAATGATAGAGAAAACATTGGCGCTTATGGAGTTTAAAAACTTTGAGCAACCGTATCTCGTTTCCAGAACCTTAACAAACCGTAATTCTTCGTTGTATTTTAGCTTTTAACAACCGATACTTCGAAAACTAGACCATAAATCAAAAAATACCTCTCTTATATTATTGTAAAATAAAGTTTCCCGCTTGCAATGGTATAACTCCTAGAATTTCTGGACGTAAGTTAACGTTGATAAATTTATAAATGTAAAACAATACGCAGATCTATTTACATTGCGGTAGTCGATCATCGATGTACCTCTCTTACGTTCCACATCCCGCGCGCTCCTATAGCCTATATTATATGAAGATGAGGGATTATAATCAATTATTTACAATCACCGTAACTTGCATTCTATTGTTTTTCTATTATTGTTTTTTATCAACAATATCACTGCAAATGAAATACCAATAAAACATACACGTGTTACAGCGAAACGTCTATATTACACTTGCGTAATTACCGTGAGATATAAATTGTAACAATCTTAATAGTATGTGTATAATACGGAACGAATTTGAACACTATTGTGATTTATGAGGTACGGCAAACAACATACTTATATACACAGTGTGTCCACAGATAGACTGAACGATATCTGTCAGCTTTTTTATTTTTGAATTCACAGCAGCCAATGTCATCATTTTTATAATAACAATAAAAATTGGTGAAAAAGTTAGTTATTGTCTATGTGGATGAAACTTTATATTAGAACTGCACCTGACATTATTAACAACTTTCTCTGTAAGATTTTCTTACATTCGCCATGCCGTTGTCGTCGTATTCCTAAAGAAATATATAAAATATATACTAGCTAGCTACTTAAAATAATAATAGTCTACCTAATAATTAATGAACTGATTAAAATTCCCTGTCAGATATAGCATATCTGCCTGCAATTGGAGAGGTAGTAGGCATAATTTGGTATCATAAGATTTGGGCGAGAATGCCTTTTTTACACCCACAAGATGTCAAAATTGTTGGATCTGCTGGTATTGGAGGAAGAGTTTGTAATACGGAAAATACATCTGAATTTATAATACAAGTTTTCAACCACATTTACAGTAAGCCAAAAGAACGTGTTGATACGTTAAGCCAAATGTTGGTTTGGTTAGTGTGCTCCTAAACAATGTTTTCGTATCTTCCGAAGGTGGCAATTAATCTATTACTTTGCTACTAGCGAGAGGACCACGAAGGTAATTGATGGAAGATATGTCTTTGTTATTTATAAAGTTAGATGTTAAAAGGCCGTGAGATTAAATATCGTCCAGCAGATTATTTGAAGTTAAGTCGGTCTTCTGGCAACTTTTCTCCAAAATTGGCAATTTACTCGTAGTGTTGCATCTCGTAAAAGCATTAAATGCATTTTTTGAAAGTTTGAAAGTTGCAGTTCTAAATGTAAAGAAATGGAATAACACGAATGTTGTATTATCTGCCTGTCATGCATATTCAGTGGTTAATTAGAGTTTGAAGTAGCATAATAGTACTTAAGCGTTAGTATCCCTACACCAATAACACATGTCTTGTAGTCTGCGAGTTTGGCAGATAATATCCTACAAGTAAACCATTGTAGGATTGCCGATAGCCGCGCAGAGATAGAAGAAATATCGTCGCTGTTGGATAAAGACAAGTGTCTTAACTATGAACGCAGTACAGTCGGGGAAGAAGTTTCAGTAAATGGTGCTCTCTATTCACAGAAAATATCGGTATGTCACAGGTCAATTGGTATTTTCGAATAAACAACAGTTCTTTGTCTTCATATTTGAAATATTTGTAAATTATAATATTTAATTGTTTTAGTTTCAAGTAAGCAATACGATATAGCAACATACAAAATAAATACACATTAGATTAAATGTAATGAGACTACAATTATAAATTTTGAGATAAGTGTTTACAATATTTATTTACCTGTGCTCTATCCAAATTCCGAAGTAATCCAGCAAACAATATTAAATTATATATTATTATTAGTAGTCGGTAATAATATAATGATAATGATTCTGATGATGACACTTCAACACGTGGTTACAAAAAATGTCCCTTTTATATACTCTGTCTTTATACACTATTTATAATAAAAAAATGTTATGCAATTAAAATAAAATATATCTTGCTATACACAACACAACTGATAATTATCCGCGAGTTCATGATTAGATTTCAAGTACTCACCGAAAAGGCAAAAGTTGATTCGATACTCTAAAACACCTGAAACTCCGCCGCTGGTAATAAATTCAACTGTTTGATTTTGGGAATATTCGTTTATTTGTTGGAACAAAAACATTGTTAACTGATTTTTGTTGTAAGTCGGAATGTCATAATAATGGCCAAAAACCAAATATATTCGCTTTGCACCAAAGGGATTGTTAAGCGTGACTGCAGAAAATATTTTACCATAGTCTCCAAATGTCTGAGCGTTAGTTGGTTTACGTAAATCATCATATATAATATACAGCAGAGTCGTCTGCATGGAAAAACTTGGATATTGCAGTTGGACCATAGCTTTCCAAGATTTCCCGAAGAACACTTTTATTTGACGATGTTATCAGAATATCGTCAGTTTAAAGCAAGTGCCATCGGAAAAGACATCAATTCGTGTTTGAATATATCCCGATAATTAATTTTTCGTCCCATTTCCCTTGTAGAAAACAGTTTTGAAGAATTACTTGACCTTGCATGTGACTTTTTACTTTGTGATCTTTTCTAACTGGTAGGTTTTTGGTAGCAATTTTGCGAATCTTGTCCTTTTAATAGGTTTGTAGAATTAGTTGCTATCAATTATGCTCACAAATTTTATAAAAGCTTCTTCCCCTAGTTTGTAGGCGTTTAGTACAGCATCTTGAATGCTTTCTTGAATACCTATGGCATTATTAAAAAAAGTACATAATAGATAATCCTAATTATGGGTAAATACTTTATATTTGTTAAGTATATAATTCAGACAAAGTTTGTAATACGAAAGAATTTATTTTTTGTAAGTGATATAATCTCCAACACTTTAGGTTTGTATTTACATTATATTCTCTATGGGCATTAATATGTATACATAAGAATAATGAATTACCTATTTAGTCTAAGCAGAATATAGACAAATGGAGCACGCGGGAAGTGTAACGTTAGGGAGGGACATCGCCGATCGACTACCGCGATGTAAATAGATCTGAGTATTGTTTTACATTTGTTAGCTTATCACCGTTATCTTACGTCCAAAAATTCTAGAACTTATACCATTGTAAGTGGAAAACTCTATTGTACAATATTGTAAGCAATATTTTTTTATTTAAGGTCTCGTTCTCGAAATATTAGTTGTTAAATGCTAAAATACAACGAAAAATTACGATTTGTTAAGGTTCTTGAAGCGAGATACGGTCGTTCAACGTTTTAAAACTCCATAAGCGTCAATGCTTTTTCTCTCATTATTATTATTTTTGTTTTGGCGCAACGGCTACAGATTTTTTAATAATTTTTATGCCAAAATATCTACTTTACCTGTAACAATCGTTCAGCGTCAATATCTCGAAAATTTTGAGTAACGCACTTTCTCCCAGGGCAGTTTTTGTCCAACGCAATTAATTATAAACTATTAAACAAGATCGGTCGCAGCTTTTAGTTTCTAAACCCCCACATACTTCATTTTTAAAAAGAAATACGTAACGCGAGATTTCTACTATTTTGCCATCGTTATGCAAATATTTTTAAACAATTTTCAAGAAGGAAACCTCTGCGCTAAAATTATTAAGCGGACGTTGAATTCTGATTATTTCTTATTGCCACAAATTGTCTAGCAAATAAATGAATTTTATAAATAATTAAAAATGGGAATTAAGACATTTGTTAACCTTTCGAGAAATTATTATTTTCCCGTTCTCTGTTAATATGTCTACACCGTTTTCCGAATTATGAAGCATAAGTTATTGACAGCAATTTTCTCCATATTCTCGTTGACCCATGTTTCTCTCGATAATCCTTATGCGACATGAACGCCTTTTAAGGATATAGTGCGGCAAACAACAAATCGATTTAGTATAACGTTCAACTTTATCTGGGTCCATTGAGTTTTATTATCACGTCTTCAATAGCGCTCTTCACGATCTCATAAGAACTTATATCGCGTATTTGATCAGTATGTAGCACCAATATTTCAAAACATTTGAATGGCTAAACAAAGCAAATATTGAGAAACAAATGCCTCTTAGGACACTTGAATATTTTCCTTACATCATAGCCGCTATTATGAGGCATTCGGACGCGTCCAACCAAACAATATTAAGTACTAGGTATTCCTGTTTTATTTATTACAATTAAAATAACATTACATTAAGGGATCGACTTAAAAATATAGTGAACAATATAATGAAACTTTAGACGTCACAGCATATACAGAGTGTTCCACTTACAGCTTCCGGAGCCATTTTCTTGATAATTAAAAAAGGTTTTTGACTTTTGTAAAAGGTAGACTATATAAATGATTTTAGTTTTGAGTAAAATCCATCTTTCTACAAATTGAGGTATAAATGGCAGTGCGATGCAAAGAAATTTTCCAATCCCAGGAACTTTGAAAATAGGTGCACGTCATGAAGCATTGTGTTCTAAGCAAATTTTATAATATGAACAATTTTGAGATATTTGGACATAATAGAAATTTGTAAGTAAGGGATATTTTTCATAGCAAAGAAGACTTTTCGTTTCGTGGCTACTCCGTAAACTCGTCAGTAAGGCTGGAGTAGCCACCGCCTTATACGCTTTTCCAACGAACTCAACAAAGGCGATTCAAAATAAGCGATACGCCACCTACGGTGCCGATTACTAACTACTTTGTGTGAGATGACAAGTGAAAACTATCATTGTTTGCTTGTGTCATAATTGTTTTGAGTTGTTTTTATTGTCGATTGGATTCAATTAAAATTGAAAACAATATGAATCAATATTGTTCAGTTTCTCAGTGTTCGACTTGGGCAAAAAAAAAACCCAACTTAAGTTCCCATTTGTTTCCCGAAGCCGGCAAACACCGCATGACGATGGATAACAGTTTTGGAGGGAAGAATTTTGTGGACTCGCAGCACTTAGAGACATGTTTGAGCTAAAATAAACATTGATTATTAATAAGATATTAATATAATGATTGTATTAGATTAAATCACATTACGAAAAAAAAAAAATTAACAGTGTCCTAACCTAACATAACGCGTACCATGTTTTCGTGAATTTACGTTGAAGGATTACGGTAAATACACCCAAGTCCTAAAATATCGCTTAAATACATAATAAGATCAATTGCTATACATATATTTTCATTGAAATGTATTTATAAAATACCTTTTTATAGCAAGCAAAATCACCAGAAATACAAAGATGTGAATGTAAACAAAACACATATCACACAGGAATTAGTTCCTATCAATCAATCAAAACATATTTATTTAACTTTAAAAGATACATTGCCTCCCCGGACCGCGATCCGGAGCCAACCAGACAACCACGGCACATGACGCCGTGGCGGACGCGAGGTTGGGCGGGTCGTGGCCGGTTCGGCTTAATAAAATTGATAACAAAATTAAAACTCCTGCCACTTTTAGCGGCTTAAAATTAATATTAAAATTACCATTGTTTTATAAAACATTAAAATAATTAAAATTAAAAATATTTAAAATTATCATTTGCACTTCACTGAATTTTGATCTGTTGATGCGGGAAAAAACTCAACGAAAAAACCCGTTCGAGATAATTGGCTTTCCAGCGGTCTGCCTGCCGCTAGGAGAAGTTTATTATTTTTAGAGATTTAGATTTCTTAAATTTTTCGGCCTAAATGGAATTTATAACAAAAAATGACAAAAGAACAAAAAAGACAAAAAGACGAAAACGAAAACAAGTGAAAAGAGAGGAGAGAGATAGAACAGAAAAGATTTGAAAGATACAGTGTAGGGTTGAAGAAAGTTATGGTTAATAGGAGTTTGGCAAGAGAGGTTGCCGGAAGATAGGCAACGCCTGGTATGGTAGGGGGGGAATTAGTTCCAATGTCAACAACAGAGGCGCCGCAATGTTAATTTCAGACGCGTATAGGCGCTCGTATATATACTTAGTGGGCTAAATGATGTGGCGGTGAGATATAAGGGAAACGTCACACGCCACATCATTCCCCCACCAGTGTCAAAGATACGAGAAACCTGATGGTAGAAGAAGAACTATGGATAAACTGGACAGAAGCGAAGTAAGTACCCCATCCTTTGCTTGACGCACTCTACCCTGCAATGCAATGCTCGTGGAGGCAATAACTCACAAACTCGAACATGCTGAGAGTACGTCGTAAATCACGTTTTCACATAGAAAGAACAAAAAATAAGAATAATAACATAGACTAATGTGGATATCAATGAAATAAATTTATTTCAACTTCTGATCTGATCGGAAATTACATTATTATTTGTTTTTAAATATCAACAGGCTGTCAACAATGCTCTGGAATTCGATGAATATAACAGACTAACGAGAAGAGTTCAAATTCTTTTTCGAAGAGATAAGAATTTTTATCTGCAAGACATCTGTAAAGAACTAGAGCTACATGCTAACCACAACAATAGCAAGGGCATTATCCGAAAATAAGAGTGATTACATACAAATTTAATCCCAAAACGTGGCCTGTTGAGGACTCCACCGGCGCACTAAGAACTAATACTGATCAGATCATTGAAGTTTGGTGTCAATACTGCAAATAACTTTTTAAAGAACTGAAAGCTGGCAAAGTGGCTGGAGTCGGCAATATTACGGCTGAGGCTTAGTTGGAGAAGATGAAGTGAGAATTCTTCACATAATATGCCAAAAAGTATGAGAAATAAGAATCTGGTCCGATGATTGGAAAACGTCAATAGTTGTACAACTACTTAAGGAGGGATCGACAGATGTTTGTAATAGCTATAGATAGCTGTCATTAATATCACACGCTAGTAGTGATACTCTCTATTATTCAATCCAGACTTCAGCATTATCAGTGTTGACAAATATATCCTAAGCAAGCAGGCTTTGTTAAGAGACATTGTACTATTACGTCCACTTATCAAGAACGCAAGGAGAATATTATGTGCCTATGTACGTTTGTTTCGTGGACTACAGTAAGGGATCTGATGATGTAATATGGAATAATCCATGGAGCATCTTATTAGAGATAGGAACACCAAGACATCTGATCCCTATTAAGTGTATGAAGGAAATTCAGCTTTGGTAAAGATTGACAATACTAACTCTGATAAATGTAAACTTGGCAAAGATGTCAGACAAGGCTGAGTTCTGTCACCACTCCTCTTTAACTGTATAGTAAACATGTATACTACGTGTGGTGTAGAATTCTCAAGGTGGAGTAGCTAAGGGAGGAACAAACGTTTCTAACTTGAGATTTGCAGATGAAAGTCACGGGAAGTACTCAATGCTAACGCTCTAGTTTCCTTTATCTTTCTTTACCCTGCTGAACCATGGACTATTAGGAAAGCAGACAGACGGCTTATTGATGCTTTCGAAATGTGGGTTTAGAGACGTTTGCTGCGAGTTCCCTGAACAGCCCTTCACACCAACAGGTCGGCTCTACAAGAAACACGTCCTCCTAAATAATTCTCCAGCATCTTATTTTCTCAAATCTTCTCATTTATTTGTACCATCAACCGAAAAGAGGACAGTATAGAATGTTTAATTGTCAAAACGTTGGGCAAATACCAAAGAGCTAATGGGAAGAGTATTGGGGAGGCCGTGCGCCTAGCACGCAACTGCGATAGAAGGCGTGGGGTTGTCGGATACGCTATAATGCAAATGGAAGAGAACATTGCATGAATCACAAAACGTCTGGCAAGACGTTGTGAATGAAAACAGAAGAAGATTATTTAAATTCTATTTAATCCTCATTCCCCGTACTGGAATTGAAATATAGTATCAAAATATTTTCGTTAAAAGAAACTTGGATGTGAAATCTGGGTGAACGTAAGGATTCCGTATGCAGCCGGTTTTTTTCAACTAACAAAGTATTACTTTACAAAGTAATATTTAGGCCAATCATGACATATATCTGTGAGACAAGGAATTTAATTTCAGCCACGCACGTCTTCAAACGACACATAATAAATTTCTACGACTTTTTACCAACGCCAGCAGATATACGGCATTTGCTGAATTGTATAGACAAACAGATACTGTAATGATAAGAGATTTTACGAGTCACTCAAAATTTTTTTGACACAAAAATTCAGCAATCGGCAATCACAGCTGATATAACCGACATACACATACGCCACGACGACGGCACTACACATACTCACAAATTTCTCTACCAGAGACTTCCCGTCTACTTTGATACACGGAAAATATTCAATTATATCGTAAGGAATATATAACTGTAAAAGCTTTTGAAAACTTACAAAAGGAAAACTTATAAAGGAACATTTTATTTCGTTGCATATTTATCTCTGAAATATTGTATGCGATGTGTGTTTTCCATTTAATTACAATCAGTGGATATTTATGTTAAAGGTAAGACGGTCTCAGTTGAAATAACTTTTGACAGAGCAACTAGCTATTTAAACAATATCGTTGTATGTTGGTGTAATTGCAATCGTACGTCTTATTTTATTATTAAAGCCCCTAACCTTAATTAATCTAACAGGTATAGGATATGGTAGAGGTAAACGAGGATATAAATTCTCAAATTCTACCCTTAATTTCCTCAACTCTCATTTCCTTAATCCCTACAGCAGCAAATGACTTTCAAAAATTAATAAACTACATATTTTTATTTGAGAAACAGTTATGTTTCACGCTATTTTCATAATTGTAAAAAATTTCATCCGGAAGCGCAATAAATAATACTTTGTGCAGATCTGTTTTGGCTATGAAGCATTTTCGTCGGAAGTAATAGCAATATATTATAAATAGTTCAATTAAATCTAATTTTGTTGTTTAAAAACTTGCTATTAGTTATGAATATAACTCTTCATTTCATTGATATTTGTGCAGTTTACAGTAGTATTTTTTATCCTCCTTTTTATATTTACATTCTGGCGGAGTTTAGCTATAGCTAATTCACCACTCAACCAGGATACGTATGCATAGACATTAACACAACCACCATTCCCTGCGATATTACCATCTACCGCAGCTGAAACTCGAACTCAGTAGAGATAACAGCGACTAGACCTGTGCCACTCAACAGTGGTCTTGCTCACTGCTACCATCTCGGTAACGCCACTAAATATCCATACCCCGGCCAGGATCCGAACCCAGGATTCTGTTGTCTCAGAACTACCACGTAAGCACTGTGCTACTGAGTCGAATTTCTGGTTTTCTCTTTTTTGTGCATATTTCTGGCTTTCCCCTCAATGA